>PVLC010000240.1:0-212946 GCA_004027655.1 Graphiurus murinus | reverse complement strand
TTCCTAATGTGTTCCCCCTTTTTAATAAGAATAAAAAAGTTCTAATCACTGTTTAAATAAGTTTTTCCCCACTTGGATAAGCTCAGTTCATGAGTGCGGATCTCCCTGGTCCACAGAATACTGCTCCAGCCTGTTAATGATCGACCCCCATAGCTTACTAATCACATGCGCATCTTGCTTTGGTGGATGAATATTGGCACTCAGCTCACTTATAAAAGCTATTTATTATCAATTTTTCAAATTAGCAGTCGATTGGCATTCAGCATAACTTCTTTAGGGGGCAGGGTCTTTGTACACAACTAATTAAACTAAGGAATTCATCTGTTCAAAAGTTGCAAAAATTAAGATTGTGAAAAACTAACATTTTTCACCTCAAAATTGCTATACTCATATGTACAAAGTTTCTATATAATGTGATGAAATAATTATTGTAATTAGCATCTTAATTTGAATTTAGATGCAATTTGGTGCTTATTTTTTTTTTTTTTTTTTTACTTTTTAGAAATCTAAATTAATTCCCTGGGAAACTGATGAGAATTTTTCAAAGTAGAAATAAATGCCTATAATAAATCAAGAGATAAGGGAACAGGCAGAGATTATTCTGCAATTAAAGTTTACTAAATTAATTCCACTTAAACTCCTCGGAGTTTAATGTGAAAAAAACTAGAAAGTATGCATCTTCTTGGATTAAAAAAAAAAACCTTACACACTGAAAATTTAAAGGCAAAGAAAGGAAAAGAGTCATATAATCAATATTTCCATCAATATTTCCCTAAGCACTAATCAGAAAATAAATGTTAATTTTCCTCTCACAGTTTGATATTAAAAATATAAATAAAAGACATCAAACTTGAGTAAATTAAAAGGAAGTGTGGACAGGTGATTGGAAGTTGAATGTGAATATTTGTTTTACCCAAATGAATGTAAATTTCATTAGTTGATAATTAAAAGGAAATTATATAGACATTACAATTACTGCCAATGGCATAAATTATGAAGCTGTATAGCAAAACAATTTAGAAATTCACATTGCTGTTACTATTGTCAAACTGGTTACTAGAGAAACCCAGGATAAATAATATACTCTGTGACTATGGAAATGAGGCCTTGATGTGTTGCTAGGCTGTTAAAGCTAATGTCATTGTATAAAACAATAATGTTAAACATTATTAGTTTTTTAATTATGTCAGTTAATTAGATTTGTTCCTGTTAATTGCCTATGATTCATCTCCAGATGAAAAATGCTCAAGAAAGAGCTTTGGTTTTTTCTCTCCCAGTGTACCATCTAAAATAAGGTCTGGGTTTCATACAACCGAATTTTACAAGTACCATTAGCCTGGGTAACAACAGGAATCATGGTCAAATTCATTCATCATAAAAGTCACTATAATAAAAAATATATTATTAAGGGAGGCACTCAAGAATAAAGAAACATCACTTTACTGCTCTGGATTCAAAGATTGGCCCTGGTTCCCAAATGTTGGTTTTATATCAAAGAACTTCACCAAAAAATCAAAAGCAAATGTGATAAGCATAGGCTATTTGACATTTTCCGGCTAATAAATATAAAAACATTAAACTTATATGACTCTTTAGCCTCTCTCCTTTTATTTCACAACCTCAAAAACATTTCTAGTTTTTAATTGTATTCATATTATTCAATGCTTATTGACAACCTTAGTATACATTTAGAGCTGGTTAAACACTGAATATATACAGTAGTAGGAAAATATAAGCAGGAGCCTTCTCTTATGAATCTTAAGGGTTTAAAATCAAAAGGTACCAATGTACCATTTCTGGCCAGCAAGACTTTGAAACAATTCTGTTGCTTCATGGCCTGAATAACACCAAACTAACTCCAACTTCTCCATTTCCCTATATATGATGGAGCTGAGAGTTTAAAATTACAGTGACACCAGTGTCCCATTTACTCTCATTGAGGTCATCAAAACTTTAGAAGCATATTGTAGTTTAATGGCCAGAATACCAAGAAAATCACTCTAGAGTCCTCAGATTACCCTACCTAGAATAATATAAGAAAAGCCAGTTCATGAAGTTTTATCAATTATTGTATTCCTACTACCTGAATGGTGGTTAATACTAGGTTTTCAGTTTATATTTATTGCATGAACACATTGACCAGTACTGAAAAAGAAAACTGAATAATCTTCTTAAGATAGATTTTGGTCCATTTATGTTTAACATTAGCAATGAAGTATTAAGAAATATTATTACAAACTAAAACCATTTTAAAAAATAGGTTGATTTTTAAATGTCAAATCCTGGGACAAAGTGGACTTTGAGAAAGGAAGGCTTGTGTTCTGTGTGTGATCAGAAGGCCCTTTTTGATTGTGGGCAGGGCTTCAACACTACATGAGCCCCCCCTCTCCAAATCCCTGAACTGAGACTCTTGGAGAAAAGGTGACTATACTTGACATTCACAAACTGTGGGAGCAAGGGGCACTGGTAGTGAAGCATTTCTGTGTATCCTGAAAATATAGTGTGGAAAGAAATATACAACAAAATTAGTACTTTCAGGAGGCCAGTGACGATATCAGGGAAGATTTACAGTATAAAGATCTGATGAACTAGCTGGGCATGGTGGCACATATCTGTAATCCCAGTACTTGGGAGACGGCAACAGGAAGATTTCAGGTTCGAGGCCAGCCTCAGCAACTTAATTTAACGAGGCCCTCAGCAACTTAGTGAGACCCTGTTTCAAAATAAATTAATAAAAAGGGATGACTGGGCATTTAGCTCAGAGGTAGAATCCCCCTAGGTTCAATCCCCAGTACTACACACACAAAGAAATGTGATGAATTACTTTGACTGCTACTATAATTGTGTTCACTAACTTGGTTCAGCCTGGGAAATGTGGATGATGCATTTTTCTCTATTCATTTTCGTTTTCCCATACATTTTCCCAATTTACCTATAGGTGTTCAGATTCATCTTCTTCCATTCCATCTCCTGGATGTTTCTAGCAAAGAATTGGGCTCATAGGTTTTCATTGAACTCATTTGCTGGTATGGAAAAACAAAACAAAACAAATAAACAAACCAACAACAACAAAAAAAATGCCCAGATAGTAGCGACATTTGGACATTTGCAAGAATTCTGTGTTGACATCAATAATACTTGCCACTAAAAAGGTACTCTGGAGGAGTAGTCCAGCAGTAGAACTCCTGATCCACTTTTGCAAGTTGCCCCAGTTTAAAAAAAAAAAAGTATTCTAAGATTCAAACTACTAGAAAACTAACAATCTACATTCTCTTCTTTGACTAGCCTTTGCAGACTTGGTACAGCTACTTAAGCTTCTCAATAAGCTCTTATAAATTGATTATTGACTGATACACAGAGCCAGTCTCTTACATGTACCTTTAATATTGACTTACTCTTTTGATTAATGCAAATTTATCTTTTTACTCTATGTGTCCTTCTAAAGATTTTTGTTTTGTTTTGAAGTTTGTCCTTTCCTGCATATGGCTCGGATTTCTTCTATGATTTTTTTTTAGGCTCTTGGACATCAGCAAATAATCCAACAACACTGGAAAGAACAAAGTATGAGGAATATAGCCCCAAAGCTGCAAAAATAAGCCTCAGAGTCAAGCATACCTATCTCTACGTAGAAGTTTGGGACTTATCATGGGACTCTGACCTCAGGCATAAGTTACTTAGGTTCTCTGTGCCAACTTTCCTCATCCTGAAGGGGGGAATTTCAGGCTGCTATCATTAAATGTGTCAACGTATCCCATGGCCTTAGGACAAACCTGAGTACAAGGTGAATGTCCAATGTAGCTGCTACTATTAGGATTATTTTAAGTATTTGGTCTGATCATATTTTTGACCAGGTTTTTACAACTTTCCCACTCACTGATGGAAATCTTCCATTTGTAATGAAGACTTTACTCATTCACATAAACAATTTTCCTTTGCAAGGAAAACACATCTCCTCCATGCAGTTGTCACTAATACACTCGTTGATGCAATCATATGTTCAGTTATTCAACAAATATCTGCTGATTATGTCAGGGTCAGAGCTTGGTGCAAAGCAACACAGACATGATCCTTCTTCTCATATAGCTAATAAAGTAATAGAGTGGGGTAGGAATCAAACAATTATAGAAATAAATGTGCCATGGCGAGCGCCATGTGTTATTGTGAGTGTGTGTGATGACACCTGACTAACCCAGGGAGTTCAGAGAAAAATTCATTTGAGAAGCAAAGTATTGATAAGATTCAAAGAATAAGCAGGGTCTACTAGATAAGGCAGGGGAGGAAGACATGCCCTGGAGAGGAACCAACATGTGTAATGGTTGGTCTTGTAGGGAATCCTCGACTCTCTGTAGTCATTTCCTTCCCTGGCCACCATCCCTCCAGACTGGGTCAGAGCCCTGTCTTTTTTTTCTCTTCCTCATGGCACTCTGAATTTGGTCCTCCTGCTCTTGTAAAATTTATAATCCCAGATTTATTTTTCAGTCTTTCTATATTTCAGTCAGTACTCTCACCCCTGTGACCTGAAATACCTGATGATCACAACTTAGAGGGAGGAAGATTTATTTGCTTATGGTTCTAGAGATCACAGCCTGTGTATATATAGTTCATCTCAAGCAAGAGCCAGGGAAGATTCTTAGGGTACCATGGCAGGAACAAGAGAGAGAGATAGAGTCAGAAGCAGACGCTGAAGCTGGGTGGAGCTGGTACACACACACACACACACACACACACATACACTGTACCCAGCCATGTCCCAAGGACTCACCTCTAAGCATGGCTACCTCGAGAGCTTGAGGTCTGGAACATTTTACATCCAAACTACAACACTGCACCGGATCATAAGTTTCATGAACACACACCAAGCCCATGCCTGGTCCATGGTTGGTGCCCCAAATATTTTTAAAAGTATTAGGGATGAGCTCATGGCTTACTGGTTGGTTTTCTTTAACTCTTTTGTGCCCATCCAGGGACAGTAAGTTGCAGTTATTAAATAACCCATGATCTTCTAGAATTTCATCCTTTTGAAAGAGCCTTCAACTCCTTTTAGGTATAGAGATTCTTCAAATGCTTCCAAGTGTTATTACAGAATGCAGAAAAGAGCCAGGCGTGGTGGCGCACGCTTGTAATCCCAGCATTTGGGAGGCTGAGACCGGAGGATCTGGGTTCGCGGCCAGCCTCGGCTACCTAGTGAGGCACTCCGCAACTTAGTGAGATTCGATTTCAAAATAAAGAATAAAAAATAGGGGTAGGGGTATAGCTTGGAGGTAGAATGCCTCTGAGTTCAATCCCCAGTACTGCAAAAAAAAAAAAAAAAAAAAAGAAACAGAATGCAGAAGAGCCACAAATCATATCATTGAATAGGTTACAATAGAGTGGGTGGGATAAACACAGAAGATTAATAAGCGGAGATATTTTGATTTTTCAGAGCTATAGAAGGTCTTTGATGTTCTTGCAGATGATATTTCATAGATGAGCAGAGGGCCTTGGCACTACAAGCCTTTCCACTCCACCAGTCACCTGCAAGATACAACATTCAGAGACATTTCCAAAGGTGTTTGACACATACCTGTGGGGAGCTTGATTAATAGAAGACCCTGGTTCATCAATAGCTCACCTTTGTTCTGAACAAAGCCATCATCCCACCTGTCTTCCTTCTGTCTGAGTCTCAATGGAAAGGAACATTCCTGTTCTTAAACTCTTCCTCAATTTGGTGGTAGTGATTTTAGTCTGGTGGCCAGAAGAAGTAGGACAATGAAAAGATGCTTTAACACCTGCAAGGTTCTGGGAACCTTCCCATGTCAAATCCTTTATCTGGAACCTAAACTGATACGTTGTGATAGATGTGTCACCAAAGCCCAGTATCCACACATCACAAAGGAGGCATTAAACTGCTTATTAAAGGATAAAGAAGGGACTAGACGACAGGAACAGAGAGGATGATGGACCCTGTGCACGTGTGCACCTTTCTAATAATTTCCCAGCTTACTCTGCATGCTATTCAGTAGTCGAGCTGCCTAGCAGACTTTCTGTCCTTCCAAAGATGGTCTTGTTCCTTCAAGTTTCAGTATTTTTTTTTTCTTTTTTGTAATTTGGCTGATTGGAGAACTTGGCTGAGTAAAGCATCATCAGAGATGATTTCTCTTGTTGCAAATTCAAAAGGCTTCAGCTCAGAGCACAAATGATCCATTAGCATCCATTGTCTGGAGTTCAGGAAAACACCTTCTGCGGCATTGTGCACTAATGTGTGCGGCCTCTTCTTTCTCTTTCTTCTCCTTCTATGAGAAATGCACGCCTCCCAACATATAGAATGACTTGTTTTTTCAGTATGTGAGCACTTTGTGTATGATTAGCTAAAGTTGAGGGAAACTGTCACTCTTCAAAAATTCTCAAAGGACTCTGAAAAGATAGCAGGAGCAAGTTTCAAAGAGACTGGGAAAGGCTGCCCCTACATCTGAGCTTATCAGAAAAACGTAAATTGGATAAAAGCATGAGAGAAAAAGAACAACTAAGTATTTATTGTGTGTGGTAAAATATTTTCAGATGGGCAAGACAGATTAAAACACTGCCCTTACGCTCTTCCAGCTTGTAGTTCTGTTGTACAAACAGAACTTTAAATAATACATTTTAAAAGCCAGTACGCCAAAACAACTTCGAAAAAGAACAACATTGAAGAAATAACACCATCTGATTTTGAGAGTTATTATGAAGTTTTAATAATCAAGAAAGAGTAACAACTGGTATAAAGACAGATCAATAGCTTGATGGAACAGTATAGAGTTTAAAAATAGACACACAGCTGGGTGTGGTAGTGCACACCTGTAATCCCAGTACTTGGGAGGCTAAGAGAGGAGGATCACAGGTTCAAGAACAGCCTCAGCAACCCAGCAAGACTCTCAGCAACCTAAAGAGACACTGTTTAAAAATAAAAATAAAAAGTGCTGGGGATACAGCTCAGAGGAAGAATGCCTCTGGGCTCAATTCCCAGTACAAAAAAATAAAAATAGACCCAAATATATATGGGTCTAATATATGTATATTATACGAACAACTGGTTTTCAACAAAGATGCAAAAGATATCTCCAGTAATCCTGGAGAAAGGATCATCTTTTCAACACATGCCAGAAAAATATATTTCCAGAAGCAAAAAGATAAAAAATAAAAACTTCTACCTATGTCTAGCACTCATATAAAAATTAATTCAAAGGAGATCATAAATTTAAAGACTTAATCTTATAAAACTTCTAAAAAAGGAGGACATTTTTGCCTTGATAAAGCAAAAATATCTGATATTCTATACCCAACCCATGATCAAATTGATAAATTAGGTTTCATCAAAAAATTTCTATTTTTTAAAAATCACTGCTAAAAATATGAAAAGACTATTCACCAAGTGTTGAAAAATATTTGCAAGTCACCTATTTGTTAAAGGACTTATATCCAAAATATTTAAGATGGTCTTAAAACTAAACAAGAAAAAAAAAACTCTGTGTGTGTGTGTGTGTATGTGTGTGTCTGTCACTGAGGAGGATTAAATCTACCTCTAAGCCAGACCCCCAGCCCTTTTCTAATTTTTTTATAAATTTTGAAACAGCATCTTGCTAAGTTGCTGAGGCTGGCCTTCAACCTATGACCCTCTTGTCTCAGCCACTCCAGTACTAGTGTTACAGGAATATGCCACCACACTGGGGCTCCAATCTTTTTTTTTTTATTCTTTGTACTGTGGATTGAACCCAACCCAGAGGAAGAGGTTCTAACTCAGTACTACACTCCCAACCCTTTTTATTTTTATGTTGAAACAGGGTCTTGCTTAGTTGCTGAGGGTCTTACTAAATTATTGAGGCTGATCTCAAATCTTGTATCCTCCTATCTCAGCCTTCCAAGTACTAGAATTACAGGTGTGTGCCACCATGCCAAACTTTAATTTTTTAATGGATAAATCATTTGTTCTGACTTCACCAAAGATATAAGAATTGCAAATAAGCACATGAAAAGATACTTAACATCATTTGTCAGTAAGAAATTAGAACTGAAGCTGGTGATAGTAGCATGGGCCTATAATTCCAGAAATTCAGGAGGCTGAGGCAAGAGGATTTCAGGTATAAGGCTAGCCTGAGCAACTTAGCAAGACCCTGTCTCAAAACAAAAACATCAAGAATGAAAAAGGATGGGAATGTAGCTCAGTGGTAGAGCCCTCCTCCCTTCCAGGTTTAATTCCCTGTACCACAAAAACAAAAAAGGAAAATAAATACAGATTGAAATTATAATGAAGCCTGGCATAGTGGTGCATGTCTGTAATCATAGTACTTGGGAAGCTGAGACAGGAGGATCACAGGTTCATAGCCAGCCTCAGCAATTTAGTGAGGTCCTTTCCAAGTTAATGAGTCCCTGTTTCAAAAATAATAAAATAGGGCTGGAGTGTAGTTCAGAGGTAGAATGCCCCTGGGTTTCAATCCCCAGTACCACAGTAAAAGAAAAAAAAAAAAGAAAGAAATTACAATGAGATATTTCTTCATACACTTTAATAGTTGAAAGTTTTGCAACTGACCATCCTAAAATTTGATGAGAAAGTAGGATAACTGACACTTCCCAACTAAACAGCCATTTTGGAAAACAGTTTGGCCATTTCTTAAAAACTTAAACATACTCTTGCCATATGATCCAGTCTTTTTATTCCTTGGCATTTACGCAAGAGCTATGAAAGCTTATGTCCTATACAAGACTTGTACCTAAACTGTTCACAGGCATATGATTTGTCATAGCTAAAATTCTGGAAACAACATACTGTTCTTCAGTGGGCGAATGAATCAACAAATCGTGTTATAGTCCTATAATTGAACACTAGTCAGCAATAAAAAGAAATGGACCCAAATACATGGTTGGAGCTCAAATATGTATGCTTAGTGAAAGAAGACAGACAAAAAATGAAACTTTTGATTCCATTTACATAAAGTTATAGCAATGCAAACTATTATAAAGTGATTTGAATAAGCAAATTGATGGTTGCTTACAGAGGGGAAAGCAAGGAGAGACAAAAGGGACATGAGAAAAGTTTGTGGAATTGTAGATGATATATATGTCCATTAGCTTGATTATAGTGATGGTTTCTAGAGTACCTAAATACATCAAAACATCAAATTGTACACTCTGTGCAACCTATGCACCAATAAAAGTATAACAAAAAGCTGTATAAATTGAACAGAAATATTGTGAGGTGGGAAGATGATTCAGGGACTATGGATTGTGGAAATTCTAAAAAAGATCTATAGATGGCATGGTCAATAGGAACAGCTTCCCAGAAAATGTGAGATCTGGCACAAACCTGAGTGAACAAGAAGAAATCTCAGTGAAGATCAGTTCTTCAGTATTATTTATGTACCTACTATGTGCAAAACTCTGTGCTAGGCCTAGTCCCAAGGAGTTTGCTATTTCTTGGAGTAAGAAGAGATACAAGTGCTGCACTTGAAGATAATTTGGAATGAAAGCTGAGTAGAGAACAAACACAGAGTGTTCTAAAAGTATAAGGAAGGTAGGTTAGTCTTACCTGGGGGTTCAGAGAGTTCTTTATAAAAGGCCCCGCCTGAGCCAAGTCTTACAGGATGAGAATGAAAATTGACCAGAGAAGCTGAGGGAGAATCTTCCAAGAACAAAGAACTTCATGAGAAAAGGTAGGAAGGGGTCAACAGCATAGTGTACTCTGAGGACGCAAAACCATCAATATTAATAGGTAATAAACATGAGATGGAGAGTAACTCTGGATCATCCATCCACTCAGTTTGTCAATCAACAGATATTTATTAAATGATTTCTATGGACCAGTCTACACTGGATTATAAAACAAGGAGGGCTTCTGAACTCATGAGGGAATCCTTACAGAGGATGCCTTTGATAGGCCCATAGGAGCTAATGAAGACCAGATTCTGAAGAGCCTAGAATACATCCCAGAGTGCATAGATAGGCTTTATTCTGGACAAAAGGGAGCCGTGGAGAATTTTAACCAGAAGAATAGCATGGTCAGTTCCAAATTGGTAAAACGACATGGATTTAGAGGGATCCGGCTAGAAAGGAGGAAAATTTTTTAGCTCAGTATTACAAGAAACAGGACTACAAACAGAGGACTAGCTCATCTGAGGGTGAATATATGAAGAATTCAGTGAGAGACCTGTTGCCTTCAAGGCAGCCAGGAGGCAGTTGGCTACGTTAGTCTACAGCTCACAAGAAAGGTAAAGCCTAAAGTAGGATGTGTGCTCCGAGAACTTGAATCAAGAGAAGGGCTGAATGCAGAAGGGAAATTTCCCTCCTTTGTAGCTGTTAGATATGGGGAGTGCTTATCTAATTTTTGCTTAAGGCACCCCTGGTCCTGGCTATTACCCATTCTTATGCCATCCTGTTATATGATCACACGAAACATAATACACAGTCCCAAGCAGGTACCAGTGAGAGACAGCAGAACCAAGATTATCAAATCAAGCAACATTGACTTCAGAAGGTGTTTTAGAGATCATCTGACTCATTCTCCTCAATTTCTAGCATCAATACTTCAAAAACATCTATTATCATATAAGCTATACAAAATCATCTTGAATTCCAGAAATAAAGTTACAAAAATCTTCCCTGCAAATTTAATAAGATCCCCAAACAATCCTCCATTATCTAGAGAAACAAAAAACAACAGGCATTTTTAAATAATGAGGCATTATCTGTGTGTGAGTCTTTCTGGGCATGAAGGAGGATATTATCTTTCATCGAGCAAGACTGTAACCCCAAACATTTAAACTAATGATGGTATCAGTTATCTCAAAGTTCTTTAAAATGCCCAGATGTAAGCCATCATCCATGCCTCCCATTACTTCAGACCTGAACTACCCATCAGAGCCAAATGTCCTGTCTGCTTTTCCACTGCTGAAGCTGTGATGAGTGAGGACTTAAAGACTAATGCAGAACCAGAGTCCTTGATACATCCATAAGCCATGCCAAATATCCTGGCTGCCAAATGAATAAAGAAACTTATATATACTGAGTGTTGGGACAGGAGTGAGGACTTCCAAACTCATGGAGACTATGTAAAGAAATATATTGGAGCCCAAGAAAGGACAATTACATCTGTGTCTTGTATTTTCTGTCACGGAACATCCAACATTCTTGATTTTAAAAAATAGCTGTTTTAGTGATAGGAAAAACAAAACAAAACCAAACCGAAAACTGAGTTGAGTTCATGGTACAGTTGGTTCCTCCTTCTCTTCCTCCTCATCCTCTTCCTCTTCCTCATTCTCTTTCTCCTCTCCCTCCTCCTTCTCCTCCTCCTCTTCCTCCTCCTCCACTTCTTTCTTCTCCTTCTCTTTCTCTTCCTCCTTCTTCTCTTCCTTCCACTCCATTGTCTAGGTCAATATTCTCACTGCTATAACCCAAAAGACCAACTACACAACTTATAGGAAGGAAGATTTATTTGCCCACAATTTTCTTGGAGACTTTGGGTTCAGTCCACATGATACCAGGGTCTAAGGATCTCAGTGCATGGTGGCAAAAAGGGAAAGAGAGAGAGAGAGAGAAGGAGAGATCTCCTCTCACATCATGGAGGCCAGAAGCAAGAAAGCAAGCAAGCTAGAGGATTCAAAGACAAAAGCACAGTCTCCAAGACCACACCGCCAGGGCCCACCTTCTCCAGCCACACTCTACCTTGCCTAGGTTACCACCCAGTAAATCCTTCACAATGGATTCACACTGATGAGATTACAACACTCCTGACTTAATTATATCAACTCTGAACATTAACACATGAGCACTTCAGGGGACCTTCCATATCTAGCTATAACATCATCCATCATATTCTCTTATGTTTCTCTATGTCAGTCATAACATAGGGCTATTACCTAACTTACATGGTTCTAGAGATCCTTTGTAGATTATGTAATTCTCAGTACCAAGAACAACTCAGGCACCATGCAAATATCAGTTGGCTTCTTTTTCACATAGCCAATTACGTTTCACTGAATTTATGTTCATCCACTTCATGGGACTTTGGGTTTGGTACCAGGAAAGTTGGACTGCTTCATGGGATGCCCAACATGGTGACTGACAGATAGAGGGCCACACTGCCTGGTGACAGTAGGTCCAAAGGTTGCTACCTCAAGTCATTATTTTGGCTGATATATATGGAGCCTCTTCATCCTGTACTCCAGCACTAGTGTATGAATAAGAAGGCCGTTTTCATCTTCACTCCCATAAGTGAAGTCCATATTTATCTCTAATAATATTTTCTAACATCTTATGTTGAATATTTTACAAATATAGCATGTCAAGTTTGAGTGAGCTAAAGCAAATTTGCTTTTTACATTTGTCAGAAGTCTTTAACAAAATATCTACCATTCATATCTGATCAGAGTCTCATAGAACAGAATGCTTTTGTGTGCTGCAATACTGGCTCAGAACTGTCTTTGATGGAATGGAGGGATTGTTATACTAATACAACCCAGAAATCATATGCAGTCATTCTTTTCAATGCATATTGCTTCTAAATAAAATAATCCTAGGAAAGACATCATTATGACTTTCTGTTTATGCATAGGTCCAACCACTATATCAGAAAGAGGGTTTGAAAAATTTCACTAATCACAGAGTGAAGGTGTTTTTCAGGATTTATGAGAGGATCAGAAGGTATTAGATCCAGTGAGCATGTTACTATTTTTATTCAGCCTGGCAAGAGAAAGCACACAGAACCTCTCCTGTGAGCTCATTAAATGACCCAATTCCAGGATCTGAGTTTTATAGTCTTTATCGGTGAAGACATTATAAATTTCTAGCATCTTCTACAATCATACATTAAAGGAAATGGCCTTTCATTGTTTCTCACTTATGGTTCATGGATACAACCCAGGCAATTTAGGAAGAAAATGAGAGACTAAATAACTAAACGCCAAATTACAATTTCCATCCTTCGATCTTGATGCGCCACTGCCGGATTGGGCTCTTTAATATTCTGTAGCGCCTGTGACAACTACTTCTCCAAGTGTTGGATATGCAATTTCGATCTCTTTTTCTCCGAGTCTTTGTACCTTTTAGTCTAACAACAAAGAGGAACAAAGATCCTAATTATACCCATAATCATTATTATCTGAAGAAGTTCCCAGTAATTAAATTTTAAAGAAAATTTATTTAATGAGCTTTCTGCAGTCAGATCCAAGCAATACACATTCAAGTAGATAGTGATTAGTATGAAATAGCACTAATTTGAATGACTTGATAAAAGCTCCTACTTCACTACTATGTTTTTAATAATTGTGTAATTACATAGAGAATTATTCCTGTAAATATCGCTTGTTTTATATAGAATGGAGGACATGAAGATGTGTTCTATCCGGGACAAATTTCCAATATTTTGAAGCTGTATCTTCTTGTGTCAGCTAAAAAGTTAATACGTATGTCTTAATTACACAAACACACACAATCTTTTGCATGGAACATACACCTTTCATTTGCATGCGTTGAAAATAAGTGCTTAGCTTAGTAGAAGCAGAGGTGGAGAGAAAATAAATCTTCTCCAAAGGAGTGCATGGTCATTACCAGTGAATGAAAATGAAAAGCATATTTCGGTGAACATCTCCTAATTATCCCATAAGAGAGGCACGATAATTGGCATAGACTATATCGAGCTTGTCGCGTCTATATCATTTCCCATGATTCATGAAGCCTTAGAAACGGTATCATGTAATATCGTGCATTTGTTCTTTTAATTTCAGGGCAAAGTAAAGTGCTGATCTTAAATACAGCCGTAGGAAGATGAACTACAGCTCAAAGCAGGCCTCATTCATGTGAGTGTTTTTGTTTCAAATCATGTGACTGACATACTAACAGATAGCATACATACTCAGATAGCTACTGTATGACACAATGATACACAGGTGACAGGTACTGGTCAAGAACTGAGGAAATCTAGGTTCAGCTCCTAGGTGGATGGCGTGACCTCAAACAAATTACTTGCCCTCCTGGGCCTCGGTTACTGCATCTGTAACATAAGGAGATTAGAGATGGAGTTTCTAAGGACATCCAACTTTCAACTGCCATTAAAAAAAATACCACTAGCAGTTTAAATAATGCTATATACATATACAAAATTACCAATTCCAATCTCAAAGACATGTATGGGCAAGGGCAGGAGGGACGTGGGCTCTGAGAGAAGTGTTCCAAGAGTTGTGTATGTTCCTATCTACACTGTACCCCAGGGATGTATAATTGCAAGGCACCAAATAAAAGTATTTAAAAAATAATAGTAAATAAAATATCATTCACTCTATGATACATGCTACTTAATTTTATAAACAGGAACAGCTTGCTGGATGTTCCCCCTTTTTCTAAAATGGAAAATAACAGGGGATATTTGTTGTTTTCAAAAGGAAACATTTGAAGGCAAAGCATCTAATACAGCCAACACCAATTATATTATGTTATATTGAATTTTTTTTTTTTTTTTTTTTTTTTTTGCAGTACTAGGGATTGAACTCAGGGGCATTCTACCTCCGAGCTACACCCCCAGCTCTATTTTTTATTCTTTATTTTGAAACCGAGTCTCACTAAGTTGCGGAGTGCCTCACTAGGTCGCTGAGGCTGGCCGCGAACCCGGATCCTCTGGTCTCAGCCTCCCAAATGCTGGGATTACAAGCGTGCGCCACCACGCCCGGCTATATTGAATTTTTAAACAGACCACAGAAAGAGGCAATAAGCTTCAAATGAGAAACCAAATAAGATAGACATGACATAAAGGTTTGATGCCATAAAAATAAAATTTACATGGTCCAGCTTTCCTAACACCTACCAAACTCTCCTTTTCATCCTTACATAGTTTTATCCTTGGAAAACGGGATGGTTTAGAAGAAGGAAAAAGAAAAAAACCCTCCAAAGTAATTAATTGGAACACAGCTTCTCACTTGCTGCTACTTCACCAATGGGAAGTATTTGGCCATTACTGGTGGAGTCGTGTGTGTGTGTGTGTGTGTGTGTGTGTGTGTGTGTGTGTGTGTGTATGTGTGTGTGTTACTAGAGATTGAACTCAGGGGCATTTTCCTTCCGAACTACATCCCAGCATTTTTTTTTCTTTTAAAACAGGGTTTTGGAGCCGGGCGTGGTGGCGCACGCTTGTAATCCCAGCATTTGGGAGGCTGAGACCAGAGGATCCGGGTTCACAGCCAGCCTCAGCTACCTAGTGAGGCACTCCGCAACTTAGTGAGACTCGGTTTCAAAATAAAGAATAAAAAATAGGGCTGGGGGGTATAGCTCAGAGATAGAATGCCCCTGAGTTCAATCCCCAGTACTGCAAAAAAAAATAAATAAATAAAAAAAATAAAAATAAAAATAAAACAGGGTTTTGCTAGATTGCTGAGAGTCTCACCACATTGCTGAAGCTTCCCTTGAACCTGTGATCCTCCTGTCTCAGCCTCTGGTGGAGTCTGTAACCTTCAGGGAGATACTAGTGGTTTCTGTGCTCCTGGAGGGGGATAGAGAGAGGTTAAGTAGCTCTAACCGCAATGCATGGGACAAAATCTTCGTAGGGAAGTTTCTGAAAGTCCAACTTCTCTGGCTGGCCCCAGATCCTCTGGAACTGTAAGGGAACAACACTTTGCAGCCCTTGACCTGGACCTGTGTGCTCGGGCAGTGTTAAATTCCTCTTCTGTTCAACATAAACATTAGCCTCCCTATTGATGCCGACATGACACCACAGAAATATTTATATCTCCTGCAAAGCCCATGGTTTTCCCAAATGGAAATTCAACTTTGGGGAGAGAGGGTCTATCGCTATTTATCTAGAGAAATAAATTTGAAGGTAGATCATCCTTACTGAAGTTGGTTAAGCTATTTATATAATTCACTTAGACTTTCAGGACTGCAGGACTTAGTCAGTCAAGGAGGAAATAGCTCCATGTTAAACTACTAACAGTGTGAATCCAACTTCATGTTGAGAATGTACTAGGTCTAGACAAATTAAGGAACTTGCTTTAGAACTGTCAACTGTCCTTTCTTTTTGGCTCAAACAGAATTTTAATTTTTCATTGTTGTTTTCATACAGGGGATTGAACCTCGGGGTGTTCCACCTCTGAGCTATACCTCAAGGTCTATTTTATCTTGAAATAAGTTATCACTAAGTTGCAGAGGGCTGACTAAATTGCTGAGGCTAGCCTTGAACCTGCCATCCTCCTGTCTCAGCCTCCCAAATACTGGGATTAAAGGTGTGTGCTAGCGTGCCCAGCTGAGAATTTTAACTTTTTAAACCAACTGAGCAGCTATCATAGGACTCTGAAAATGCCTTGCTCAAGCTATTTAATCAAAGCAGGGCAAAGGACCAAGAGAAAAGGAGATCATTAAATATGCCATCCCATCAGAGTCCATGTAAAAGAGGCCCAGCTAGATAAGCTCTCCAGTTTGGCATGGTTCTTTTGTGGATGCCTTTTCAGGCAACATAAAGAAATTGAGTCCTCAAAACAGCACCAGATAAAAAGATGAAAATAAAACTTCAGAAATTACAGATACTGAGAATTCCGTGGCGTATCTGCCACAATAGGGTGTTTTGCTTCTTGAAGTTCACTTTCAAATTTCTAGTTGAGACAGATGTATTAATCACATGCAATTTAAAATTACACTTACATCGGCTTTGCATTCAGTAACAACCACATTTCCCATAATTGTCCAGTCATTTTTAAAGTGAGTTCTTAAGATGTGGGGAAAAAAATTAACATATCATGAAAAGGGTGATTCATTTGAGGATGAAACTTGGAAGGAGCAAATCCGGTATTCACGCAGGTAGATGCTGTTCAAATCACCATCAGGTTTCCCTTTTTCATCTCAAAGCTAAAGCACTCACATGAATAGGGAAGAATCCTGAACATAAGTTTGAGAGCAATTCGCTAGTGAGAAGGAGCAGTCGCCACTTTTCCTGGCTGATTTTGTTTTCTATGCCCATGATGTGGGAGAAAAAAAAAAAATGCCAGCACAGAAAAAATAAAATAAAATAAAAGCTGAAGAAAATGGATTTTGATTAGTAAGGAAATGGTACTGATTGTGATTTCCAACTCCTCTCATTCTTCTGGCTTTCCTTTCAAACGCCTCTTCTTTCAGGTTTTATGTTCCCTGAGCTGCTAATGGACCCTAATTTGTTGGTTCTGCTTTCAGCTGGAGTATTCACTACCTGTACCTGTATTTCTCCCTCTCTTTTATTACTCCACAATCTTTTGATGCCGGGAGTTCTTTAGATATGCTTTTTTTAATCGAGCCCCCAGGAGTGTCTCAAAAGACGTCTCTCTTCCCGCTCGTCAAGATACGTAATAGGATAGCTGTTCAGCTTCATTCATTTCAATGCCACCCATATTCACTGAGCCACCTACTATGTGCCAGGTGGCTGGGCAGCAACAGGGGGAAAGTTGGGATCTCAGTATATGTGCAGGATCTTCTCAGGGCTGCTTTCTGCAGAATACTCTTGCTTCTGACACCTCATGTCTCTTAATGTCTTCCCAGAATTGAACTGTGGCATTTTGGATAAACAGCCCTGAGGGACATGTAGCGATCAACTATGTTTTGCAGTTGTACAGAGTCTGAATTCTGCCCTGCGAAGTATGCCCAGTGACCAGAATCATACATTGTCACTGTTTCCTCCTCCGAGTTCAGCAACTCAGTAGGCTGGCACTTAATTAGTTAATAAACAGACCGCTGCATTGAGAGCATGCATTAGCATCTAACACCGGCTGGCAGACGAGCCTTCTTGATTGATTAAAATATACATTTAAATATATTCCCCTAATTTATATCAGTTGCAAAGTGAGGCAGTTATCTTTATAACTGAGAGCATTAGCGTAAATTATTTAGTATCTTCATTCTAATTTGCACCATATTATAATATCTATCTTGATCTCAGAACTAAATAAATCATCTGCCCCAAATTATAAGCACACCGTGAGTCCTGAGATTTGTGTATCGCTTGCTTTCTCGTCTTCTCCTCACAATTTGTTTTTTCCTAAGAGGGACTGGAGCGCCGAGGAATAGCAGTAGATTCCTCAAGCGGAGAAAATACGCTTTTAAAAACCCTGTGGTCATTTTCTTAAGAATGAGAAGCTTGGAATCTAAGTTTATTTAAATATTTGGTCATGAATTGAAAACAGGTTACAGTCTGAGCTCTCTCAAGATGTAAGAGGATTTGAGGTTATTGTGTTTTGCTGGTTTCAAATCACTGTAGAACGTCTTCCATCACCAACCACTTATGCGAGCAGATTATGTAACTGGCTTCACACTGGGATACTGAGTGAGATGGTATTAAACGGAAACAAGATCTAATCACAGTCATATTAGAAGGACAAGACATAACCAGAGGCAAATGGAGGGGAAAAAATGAAATATACAGTGTTATTTGTACAAATATATGTAAAGGAAATTCTTTTTCTAAATAATTTTGCTGACAAAATACACGTTAACTATAGAAAATATAGAAAAGTATGAATTAGAAAATTAAATTCCTTATAATATCACCATTCAAAAATAACCATTTTGATGTTTAGTTCCCTAGACTTCTCTGAACACTTTTTTCCCAAATTGGGATTATGCTAAGCTTACTTTTTATACTCTTCTTTTTCCACTTAATGTTATATAATGAAAGTAATATTCACAGGTTTTTAAATAGTATTCTAGTAGATTTTTATTGACTGAATATTATTCCATCATGTGGATGTGAGGTGACTTAGTTTACCAATTCTCAGAAGTATTTTTATCATTCGTTCTTCATAAGTATTTAAAGTAATGTTTTAATACTTTGAGTAAATCTTCATACACATTCATAATTAGGGAAATACATTTTTGGAAACATTACCACTGCTCAACAATATCTGTTTTTCTCTACTGCATGGGCATTTGGGTGAGAACAGTTCCAAAGCTCACTTAGGACGGATCACATAATTCATTTGAGCCCATTGACTAGTCAAGGCATGACTTATTTCACTTTACCTATTATAACAACTGATGAGACCAGGTATTTCAGATGGTACAGTCTCATGGAAGAGCCTCATCTTCCTGAGTCCCTGAGTACCTACTGGAGCAGAACCACCTGACAACTTATGTGGGATTTACAGTGGAAACAAGAGATAAACTCTCATACCAAATCACTGAGACTGAGAGTTGTTTATTTAACCAATATAATTCAGCCTAGCTCAGTTAATACATGCACTAATAGTTTAATTAGTACTTTATATCACAAAAAACATTGAAACTGGATTTCCTTTTGATGTTCAGCAGTGATAATTTTAGTTGTAGGATTTCAGTTTTCCCCCAGAACTGGTCATTATCCTCAAAGTTTCCATTATAATAATAGATAGCATTTGTTGAACATTTGTAATGTGGTAGATATTTTATAAGATTAATACACACATTCACAGCTCATAAATTATATCAAGAAGAAATCCATTCCTTCTTTCAATAAATTACTCAGGAACTAATGACAATGCACTGTGTTGGGTGCCATATAGCTTACAAATTTAGAAAATAAACAAGTCCTGTCAGGCACAGTGGTGAACACCTGTAATCCCAGTAGTGGGGAGGCTGAGACAGTATGATCACAGGTTCGAGACCAGCCTCAGAAACTTAGACTTTAGCAATGTAGAGAGACTCTGTTTCAAAAAAAAAAAAAAAAACAATTTAAAAAGGGCTGTGGTTGTTGCTCATTGTTAGAATGCCCCTGGGTTCAATACCCAGTTAAGAAGAGAAAAAAAGGGGGGGGGAGGAGAGGAAAGGAGGGGGGGAGGAAAGAAAGAAGGAAGGGAGGAAGGAAGGAAGGAAGGAAGGAAATGCTCAAGTCCTAAAGTACTTTTTGGCTCAATGAAATAGAAGAGATACACCAATGGCCACAAAGGTAAAGAGAGTGTCATAGGTGTCACAGGAGAACTACACAGTAAATGAATGGGAACATGTAAGAGAGGAACCAGACACACTTTCTAGCTGACAGTCTATTAGATGCTCTCATGGAGAAAGTTGTTTCCTAAAGGATATGGAGAATTTCAATAAGTGAAGTAACGAGGAAGTGAGGACAAAGAATCGGAATACTAACTAATGCTACTATGAAGGAGAATGATGAATTGTCCAGTTATTCGAATAGTCCCGATTAGCTAGATTATAATTTTTGTTTTGGTTTTGAGTTTTTTAAGGAAGGTTACAAGAAAGACTAGAAACTAATCTTGGTAGCAGCCCCAACACAATCATGAATTTAAGTCTCACTTAATCTTATTTTATGCTATAGTCATTAAGGAATTATGGGAAAAAAGTTTGAGTAACTGAGTTGAGAACTCAGATCCACCCTTTAGAGTGTATAAACAAACTCTGACATATGAATTTGATCACAAAGGGAGAGAGTCTAGACAGGGGTTCCCACTTATGGCTGCACATTGAATCTCCTGGGAGAATTACAAAATACTGTGGCGCTGACCTGCCCCCACAGACATTCTGATGTAACTATGTTGGGCTAGCCTGGACTTCGGGATTTTTTGCAAAAGCTCTGAGTGACTCATGCTCCCAGGGCTGACTTAGCCATTTAGGAGGTGGTGGAAGCATTTCAGCTGTGATGAAACATCCTAAACTAGGGCACAAGAAGTGGAAATGCAAAGGAGTGTACTGATAGCAACAAGGGGTGAAGGAGCAAACAGAAGATGCTCAAAGATTGTGGACCCAAGTGTCTGGGCGAAAGAGGCCATTGTAACAAACATGGAACAATCAAAAGCAAGAGTTTAATTGGGGAGGAAGACAAGTTGTGCTTTGGCTAACTAGATGATATAGAGAGATGACAGATACATAGATCCATAGATTGATCGATCGATTGATCGATAGAGAGAGAGATAGGCAAATAGATAAAGAGATAGAATAGGCACAATCCTTTGCCATGAATTTTTCACTTTGATGAAACAAGGTACAACATCCAAGATGTTTTACAGATAAATACAAGATATTTTGTTTGCTTGATGGAGTGAAGGATTCCATAAGAAGCCCTTTGTTTTATGTCCAAACAGATTTTACACCTTTTGTAATGATTTTTTGTGCTCCAGGGGCATTTACAAGGTGGGACAAGAAAACTCAGCCTGATAAAAGGTAGGCATTTCCTGGATAAAGTGGCGTGATTTCTAAAGTGGAGGTAGAAAAGGAGAATTGGTGATCGCAGAGATCAGGCAGATTAGTTGCAGGAAGGAATGTGATTGAAGTATGTGAGGGAAAGAGTGATTCCCTCAAACTTGTGCATGCCCACCCAATCTCTGAAAAGCTTTTATAGGTACCCCAAACTAAAGACTCTTGTTTAGAGAAGAGATTGACAAACTATAACCTATAAACCAAATCTGGTTAGCTTCCTATTTGGAAATAAAGTTTTTATCAGAATTTAACCACATTCACTTGCTTATCCATGGCTGCATTTGTACCATAATGACAGGGCTGAGTAGTGGTAACAGAGATACTATGGTGTTCAGAGCCTAAAATAGTCACTATCTGGTCCCTTATAGAAAAGTTAGCTGACTTTTAGTCTAGATAATATAAAATCATTATTAATGTTTATAACTGAAACATGTGAGAGAGAGAGAGAACACTATATGTTGAGGTGGTCATCCTAAAATGTGCTAGTAAGCTGAAAAAGATTTAGAAAGGTGAAGAAATTGAAAATTGGCAAAAAAGCATGCCATTACTGAATTTAATATAAAGATGAGGAGTCCATATAATAAGCAAGGAGGCCCATGCTGCATCTTACAGCCAAGAGCATTATATATTAAGGAAATTGGCCCACAAGTAATACTTTAGTCAAGCAGAATGAGCCATTAGAAACACATGCGATCATCCAAACCAATATAAGGGTAAATTGTTCCCAATCACATGGGAATTTCCCCCTGGAAGTCTGAAAGTAGCAGTTGGCAGTGAATGAGATCCTTAAGCAGGTTTTAATAATGGCGGATGTCTTCACTAATGCAGCTAATTGATTCAGATATGAAAGGCAAGCTCGGTAATGTCATCTAAGTGGTGTTTAGTTTTCTAATGTGGCTCTGATTTCTCAGAAGAGAAAAATCTGTAGTATGTAGGTGACCTCTACTAATTTTTCTTCTGTTTTTTTGAGTTTTTTTCCAATTGTATTTAGTCACTCTTTCAAGGATTTCTTTATATTGCCATATGAACACACGAAAGAACAGCATAATCAACAACAAAAGCAACAAATACTAATACTCCACTTATTCAAACTTATGAGCTAGGGTTGAGATTATTTTTAAATATATTTGAGAGATGACTTTCATGCATATGCTGTTTGTTAGCTGTCCATCACTATGACAAAATACCTGAGAAAAACAACTTAAAGTCGAAAAAATTATTTGGCCTCACTGCTTTAGAGGTTTCAGTTCTTGGCTCCTTTGGGTCTGTGATGAGACAGTAAATCATGGCTGTAGGGCATAATGGAGGACAGCTCTTCATCTCATGGCAGCCTGGAAACAGCATGAGAAAGAGGCTGAGGACAATAAGATATTCCTTTTCAGAGCACGCCCCCGTGACCTGCTTCTTCCAATGAGGCTACCTCCTTAGATATCTACCACCTCCCAATAATTAATACATTGATGGACTAATCCATTCTACCACTTCCCAATCAACCAACTCATTGATGGATTAATCCATTGATGAGACTGGCATCCACATGACACAATAATTTTCCAAAACTCCACCTTTGAACATTGCTACATTGAGGATCAACCCTTCAACACATGAGCCTTTAGGGGGCTTCCAGATCCAAACTACAACAAGCAGTAAAGCCAGTTAGATCAAGTATGTCTTAGAAATGGGTCCTAGAAAAACTCCTCTAAAGAACGAAAGGACTTGGTTGAGTTTATCCCACTGATTACAGCATTACCAGCATTTATTAAGGACCTACCATGTATAAGGTATTGATTGAGTATATCTGAGGGAAGAATAATATTTTTAAAACCACTATTGTGGATGTAATCATGTTGTTTATTTTTACTAATTAGAAGAAATTTGGGGAAAGGAATTTTTTTTTATTCTAGCCTCACCTTAATTATGAAAGATTCAAAGTTGAGAACATCTAAATTCACAGTTTTTCTCTCTAATGTTCAAGCTTCAGCATAATATGAAGAGATACTATCTCCAATTTCAGATTCAAAATGTTGTATAATTAGCATTAATTGTCTAATGCAAAGATAGATATCTCTATGGGCTTCACTATACTTAACATTAGTTCCAAATTTACAAAATAAGAAATTTTCTTCATTCCTTATTTACTTAGCATTTGATACATCAGTCCAGGACCAATCAGGAGACAAAAGCCACACAATAATTTGAATAGTGCTATGGTAACAGAAAGAATAATTAACACAAGATTAGAAGAACAGGGAAATGGTTAGTGAGAGGTAAAGAAAACAAAGAATGCAGGAACAACATATATCAAGAGCAGCCACTGTACTGGGATTGAGATAGAGCACCTAAAAGCCCCTGCCCAAATAGGGCTAAGACATAGACCCCATTGAGCAGGGTGTGGCTATGGTTCACTGGACAGAAAGAAGTAGCTATGGTGCCATGTGGACAGGACTGGCTGGAAATCTATTCCCTGGAATTTTAGAGGAACCAATACAGGCAGGTTCTGGGCTTCGGAACTCACTACAAAGTCACACAAGAGAGTGATAGGGGAGGCTGTTGAGAGGCCTATGCCTCGCTGACAGCACCCCACTCTGAACCCCTCAGAGGAGGCTCCAGAAAGTTGCTGGCTCCTGTGGGTCATGCTAAGCATAAGCAACTAGGATCTGGAACCACCTTCCTTTACAAGAGTAAGGACTGGAGACATTGCATTTTGCACAGGAACTTGGCCAGCAAGGCACACCAGAACACAGGAGAGAAAACTCTTTTTCTTCCAGGGTCCCTTGAGTATCCCCCTATATGACAACACTTAAAATTTTGCAGCCTGATAGAAGAGAAATATTTATAAATATCACCTTTATTATTACAGAGCACCAGGAAAAGAAGAGTATTCTTGGAACTAAGAGGTAAGTATGCCAATAACCAACACTCCTGGCTTTTCTGAGAGGGTCTTCACTGTGCTGTAGGTTTTCATCACTTGCTAAAGTACAAATTTCACAAATGTCTAGTTCTCAGTAGAATACCACAAATCTCCTAGGCTTTGGGTAACCATTCATTCAGCAAGCATCTATTGAGTGCCCTCATCAAACCTTGTTTGTTCTCATAAATCAAGAGTAAAAGATAAAAATGCAGAATCCAGTCCATGAACGATTGTGTCATTGGTAGGAGAGGTAAATGAAAACACAATCAGGTCCAATGGGCTGAGCACTGTAGCAGAGGTGTATGTGCACAATGCCCATGAACCATAGAAGAGAAGCTAAGTTGGCCCTGGAGAGAAGACCTAGCATAGACAAGGTCCTGGAGAGAAAGTTGCATCTTTTTCACATCTTTGAAGATGATGGAGAATTTTTCAGGAAGATAAGACTGAAAGGCCTCTTTTCCTGAGGGAGCAATACAAGCAAAAACTCAAGATCATAAGGATAATGAGTTGTTGGCTGAAGGACCCATAATTCCCTGAGGCTGAAGCCTACCAAGGAAGCCAGAACCACATTGAAAAGACCCTGTTTTGACAGAAACCTAAGACTTAACTTTAAAGATTATTTTTTTTTCCTCCATTTCCTAAAACGTTTCTAAGAGAGACAATGTTTGCACTTGTTATCCTGGGGAGCTGACAATGATAAAATGAAATGCTTGGATCTGTGCATGCTTACAAGAATCAGAATAAATGCAAAAGAGAACAAACACTATTAAAAAAGAAGTGACTTGCTCACTTGCACTCTCTCTCTCTCTTGCTTTTAAATTCAAATGTGACTCTGGAGTCCAACCAACATAATATATTGGATGATCAGAACATCTGAGCCACATCACTGATGAGCTTGCTTTTCACCCAAAGCAAAGGGAAAAAATTACTGATGAATTAAATAAATGACTCATTGAAAATGACTGAGCATGTAACATTTTGGTAAATGTGGCATGGCAACCGTCCTGAGCCATATTTCAATTTTGAACCGCAGTGGTTCAATTTTGAACTGCACATTTCAATTTTGAACTACAATTCCTTGGTTTTCAACTAATAATGGTCTAACATTATACTATGAAAGTTTGAGAAGCTGCCTGGAGCAGAACAGGAGGGAAGCCTCCAAAGATTGATTTTGATTGTCAGGGAAGATTCTATTTCTCCTTTCCTTGGATGCAGGGGAAAAGTGTGCTCTGAGCATAGAGACTGGGGAGGAGGTTTTTCCTCCAGAACCTTTGCTGGGACTTGAAAGTCAAGTCCTGAAGCAAATTCTTTTCAAACTCAGCCAGGTGTTGGCGCTAACTCTTCTGCATAGTCCCGGGGTAGGGTAAGGGCAGCAAGCTGGCTTTGGAGGCTGGTGAGGTTAAAGGTTAGTTTATCCCGCAGGTATAGCAAGAAGTCATTTTTATGGTACACTCTGAAAAATAACTTTCTCCTCACAAGTAATCCTTAAAAATGACTTAGCGCCCTGCACTATTGCCTAGCATTTTGCCATGTCACATCTTTCTGTGTGGATTTCATAGATACTGATTGAGCAATTAGACTAAACTATTGCCACCTCTAGCAATCACTTGGAAGAGAGGGAAAAGTATATATTTCTAGAATAGACGGTAAGGGCTAAAATTTATTGAATACTTTCTAATTTATCCCATGCCTACATTATTAAAAAATAGTGTAATCAGGATAGGTAAAGAATATAATCGCTGAAATAATGACATGTTTACAAAATTATCAATTCCAATCTCAAAGACATTTACAGGGAGGAGGGGCCCGGAGGGAACTGCTCCAAGAGTCATGTGCATGTATTTTTATCACTCTATACTCCAGTATGATGTATAACTACAATGAACTAATTAAAGTATATAAAAATAGTGTACTATTTCATCCTCAATGTGTAACAAGTTCTTTCAGTAAACCCATTTTCCAGATTAGACCACTAAAGTGCAGACTATTTTCCCCAAGGTTGTACAGCTAATAACATAGTGAAGCTGATACTGAAGGCAGCCAGTTTTCACTATTCTGTGTGTGTGAGTGTGTGTGTGTGTGTGTGTGTGTGTGTGTGTGTGTGTGTGTGTGACTGAACCCAGAGACATTCTGCCCCCGGGCTTTCTTTTTTCTTTTTTTCTTTTATTTGAAGCAGAGTGTCCCTAGGTTGCTGAGAGTCTCACTATTTGCTGAGGCTGTCCATGAACCTGCGATCCTCCTGTCTCAATCCTTCAACTTAAGTCTTCCAAACACTACTCATTCCTCGCAAAGTATTGTATATGTTGGTGCTATATGCATTCTTATTTCTGCAAATTTTAATGGAATTTCCAGATTTAAAAGCGGCAATATACTTGGAGGAGGGCTGCTACAGGATTTTCTTAAAACTGTATTTCAATAACAAGTCCATTGTGTTTGGTGGGGCTGACAGCAATTATGGGAGAAGACTTAAAAATTACCACTGAAATAAGCTCTGAGTACCACCTTATTTTCAGAACACCCTTCTCTATCAACCTCTCTGTTATCCTTTCTTTCTGACCAGCTGAAAGGATTGGAGTTGAGGGTAAGCGAAGGTCATGTTGGACGCTACACTCTTGCCTTTTTGTTACCCCAGGTGCCCCCTACAGGGCTTGAAGTTTACCACTTATCCGTATTTTTATTTTGGTTTCTTCTTTGTGGTACCCAGGATTGAACCCAGAGGCATTCTACCACCATGATCCAACCCCAACCCCCCTTTTTTAATTACGAAAGAAGGTCTTGCTAGGTGGCTAAGAGTCTAAGTTGCTGAGGATGATCTTGAACCTATTATCCTCCTGTCCTGGCCTCCCAAGTACTGGGATTACAGAAGTGCACCACCTCACTTAGATCACTTGCCTGAATTTCAGACTTCGCTTCTGTATAATGAAGATGAAGACATAAACAACGCTGAGTTGCTGGCAGAATGAAGTGCAGCCAGGCTTCGCAATCTTTCAAACCTGTAACTACAAGAGACTATCCTTGTCATGAAATGGCATCTGCCACAGGAGAGCTCCTGAGATGCCTTTTGTTAGATCACAACTAGATACTCAGCATTTTGAGGCCAGGGATTTGTTGTCAGAAGCAATTCACATTTTTCTATAACATCCTGTGCCACACCATAGGTGTTGAATGGGTATTTGTCTGAAGGAAAAACATAGGCTTTGAGAAGTCGTGAAGTGTTCAATGCTTTTGATGTTATTCCCTGTGAACCTGTTGGAACCCAGGGCAGGCTGGGAACAGCATATGTCAGTGATTATTTGACTGCAAAAAGCATGAGACTTTTTAATAAAACTGCACTAGACCACATTCTCTCCCATGATGATATTTATGTCATTTTAGGTAGCAGGAGATAAAGACTCTTGAGAGAGAAAATAATGGAACAAGAGACAGAACAAAGAGTGGAAAGCAGAGTTTTTAAAGAACACACAGCTAGGAAAGAATCCCACGTGCTATGTGATACATGCCTTTCCGTCATATACTAAGTCATCTGAGACCTTGTAGAAGGAGCTTTTGTCCTCAGGAAGCAATTTTCAGTCAAGTTCCAAAATAATGTCAAATAATTATCTTTTTAAATACATGTTTATGTATTGTAATTAACTTTAGAATCGGCGCTTCTAGTCCCCAGTGCCTAAGAAATTCCCTGGTAGTAAGTTAGTTATTTAGGGAAGGGCATTCATTCTGGGACTGTAAATTTTATTTAAAATTGAGCCGTCGTCCTGCTGTTTGCTTAACAGTCCCTGTGTTCTTCGCGGGGAAGTAGCGCGTCTCCCTAAATGCACCTAACTCACTACCAGTTCGTGAGTTGGACACAGGGGCCGCGATATGTAATACCAAGGAGAAATTTGTATACATGAGCGCACGCCTGCAGAGCGGAGTCTCTTTTATAGTCACGATGGATGTGATTTTTGCCTTCTCAGCTCAGCTTAACGCCCATTCAGTAGGGAGTGTGCCTTGGAGCTCCCACAGATGAATACCGAACAGAGAGACTCTACAACTGTTCCCAACTGTGGAGTGCTTACAAATAAATTAATAAATACAGAAGGAGGAGTAAGATCTGCCCCACAATTCTGATTTATTGCAGGGGTGGGCTACATGACAAAGGAGAAGGAAGCTGAGTGTAAAATATGATTCGAGGGATGCTCCCAAATTCTTTCCGTGTTGGCTTGCCTTAGCTTCCAAGTTGTCTACTATAAACATCATTTCTTTGGATAAGTTCTTTCTTTTCCAAGTAAAACAGGTACAAAGTAGAGTTGATGGCACACAATCCTGAATTATTCAGAATCTGTTTCCTCTAGATTCCACCTAGGGCTCTTTGAGACTGGTCCACAAATTAGATATATTTTTACATTGACATTTAGGATTAAGAATGGAGTGGGATAAAGGCTTCTGCTAAAAAGAATTGATTCAGCTGGGGAAGCATCCCACCCCAAGAAGCTTGAGAGGTACCCCAAAGTATGGAGGTACAGCAATAGGGAGAAAGTGGGAAAACAAAGAAAAATTCTATTTCTTAAGGAATTGTGGGTAATCCCAATATTTGGGAGGCTGAGACAGGAGGATCGCAAATGTGAGGCCAGCCTTAGCAACTTAGGGAGACCCTCAGCAGCTTAGCGAGACCCTATTGCAAAATTTTAAAAAAATAAAAAAAGAAGGGCTAGGGCTGTAGTTTGAAGATAGAATGCCTCTGAGTTTAACCTTTAGTACCAAAAATAAATAAATAAATAAATAAATAAATAAAAGAATTGTGGCATGCTCAGAGGTTCCACATACTTTTCAAATAACAATATACCTTTCCAACAACTGGCCAGAGGGCCATTGCATCTTTGCATCTTACTTTGAGAGTGTTGCGATTCAGTAAGGCAATGTGAATTCATATCATATTTTAGTGTGTGTGGGGGGTCAACCATGACAGCCACTAACAACCATGCACAGCCCAGCCTACCTTCCTTCCTGTCCTGTGGAATACTTGCAAAACCAATTACCGCAGACTGCACTGCATTACAGAATTCAAAAACTATAAGCAATTGTTATAAAAAGAAAATTGAGCCACATGCTAGGTGTTGTTTTTTTTTTTCCCCCTCTTTCCATTAAATCATAACAGAGTATCTTTGGCCTAATGTCCCCTGTGAGACGGGCTGTGGTGATTTGTGTAGAAATTCTCACTTGACAAGCAGCTGCGAAAGCAAGCTTGCCGGGTTGACAGGCAGAGCGGCACACCATCCACCCAATAACTCAGGAACAAAAAGCAAATCAATAGACATAATATTGCAAAACACTGCAGCAGGATAAACACAGCTCTCACATCTATTTGATTTTTCTCCCTCATCTGTCAACACAATTGAGAAGTCGCGCTTGCTAATTGTCTTCCATTGGCAGACTCCACCGACTTTGACTGGAACCGCGACACTTGGATGTCACAGTCTCTGCCGCTCTTGGTCGCCAGGCTGGCAGCCTTGGAAGCGGCCTCCATTTTGGGCGGGCTGCGTTCATCTGCACGACTTCTCTCAGTCTGGATGAGGCGCACTCTCCATTATGCAGTTCTTCTCATCATTAGCACCGACGGAAGGATCCGTGCCATGTTCTCTGTATCCAAAATATTTGAGGGAGGCAAAGAATCCCAGGAAGTCAATGAAAAAGCGCTTCTATTGCCAGCTAGCATTTGCAACTGCCAGACTTCCTTGCATTCAAATTAGATTACCCAGCAGAGAAAGGACAGAGAAGGACTGGTTTCAAACTAAGCTTTCTTTTGTGACGAAATGGCTACATTTTCCAGGAGTCTGTTTGATCCTTTTTCTGAGAGGTCAAGCACCAACAGCTTTCCTCCTTCTTCCCCTGGAAGATCATAATGTCACTGACAAAATACTAATTTCCCCTAAAGACAGGAGAAGTGAGCCCCTTCTCCTCCAAGCATCTAGCAAGGTTCATGGCTAGCAGTTGGGAACTGATGCATGCTGGCCATATTGACCAAACGGCTCTGGAAATACAGAGAAAAGGGGAATAATGGCCCAGGAGTCCAGGACAGTAGGACCACTGCATCCTGCTCTCCCTTACACCCTGGAGAGCATCCAGGCATTGTGCAAATTCATCCAGCCTGATTGACAATAGTTGTCCAAGCTGTCTTTGTGAGGTCCTAGGAAGCAGCGCTCCAAAAACTTGACAAAGAATTCAGGAATGACCAGGTGTGGTAGTGCACACCTATAATCCCAGCACTTGGGAGGCTGAGGCAGGAGGATCACAGGTTCAAGGCCAGTCTCAACAACTTAGCGGGACCCTGTTGCCAAACAAAATATAAAAAGAGCTGGAGGTGTCGCTCAGAGGTAGAGTGCCCCTGGGTTCAATCCCCAGTATCACTCACACACACACACACACACACACACACACACACACACACACACACAGAATCCAGGAATGGCAGGCATTGTAGGTGAATCAGGAGTAGGCAAGAATTTGGGCATCTTTGGTTATCAGGCTGCTGAATTTCCTCTATTCTGCCCTTCAAAGATGGGCTCACTAATTCCCAGGAGGAGTGCTGGGAACTTGCCCGGTCCATGCCTGTGTCTCCTTGACATTACTGCGGTCACTGAGCAAGAACTGAATCTCCATCTTACGAACACACACACACGCACGCACGCACGCACGCACGCACGCACTCGTACATGCACATGCACACGCATACACACACTACCTCTTTATTAGGAACAATTTCAAATATACCAAGCAAACACCTCATTAACTGCCACCTACTCAAATCCAGCTTCAATTGAGATCATGTCTGGCTCATTTATTTCACTCACATTGCTTCTTTTATGGTGATATCATTGGAAAGCAATATCCGGATATCATATCATATCATTTGCAAATATTTCAATATATATCTCCAGAAGGAAACTAAGTCTCATCTGCTAGGAACCTCTGAGCCCTCTAAACACAGCTTGGGGCTCTCTGCTGTGTACGTCCATGATCCTTAGTTTGCTTCCTACTTGAACACAACTGGTTGTCTAGCCAATTCTGGATTATCTCCCTGCCAGGTGGTAGAAACCAGAGAAGTCAAAGGGCCTGGCCCGACAGGTTGAACCTCAGCAAACTGCAGTTTACAACGGAGATCCCCACGCCTGCACGGGCTGCCCTCTCAGCACAGAGGAAAATGAATTAACCCTTCTGTTTTCCCCTTTGAGACAAATCATCAGGAGGTAGAGTGGGAAAGAAAAAAAATTACGGTGGGGTTTACAGATGCTTGGGTTCTTCAAGATGTTTAGGGTTTTTAAACAAGCCCCGTTTGCAGCGCCTGGCCTCAAAGGCTGTGGGAATCACCAGCTCCATTTATTTCCCAGCATCCTGCAGGGGACTCCATGTTTTCACAGTTCTGATCCAGGCACAGAATTCTCCTGCCAGAAAACACAGCTTTGGGTTATAAAATCACAGCCACTGAAACAAACCACTGCCCATTCCCATCTACATTTTTCAGCTGTAAAAATCATTGTCTTTTTTTAGACAGTGTTTGCACATTTCATCGGGACGTAGCTACCCTCTGTTTTCATTTTTGATGGTAAAATAATAGAAGGAATTTTTTTTTTTTTTTATGAGCGCTCAAAGTTTTACACTGCAGGTCTGATCTCTTCATTGTAATTTTCCTGGTTATAATTCTCCTTAAGTTTTAATACATGTCAGAATGACTTGGCTATAAAAATCACAGAGTGAAGGACAGTTTTGATGCTCCACCATGTTAAAATAACCATTTTGCAGAATAATCAGGGGAGCCCAAATGTGGCTTTTACCTAGAGATTTTTAAGAGTGTCATTTCGTGGAATAGAAAAGGTTGTCTTCAGATCTGAGCTACCGAGAGAGAGAGAGAGAGAGAGAGAGAGAGAGAGAGAGAGAGAGAGAGAGAGAAAATACTCATATTCTAAAAAAAATCACAGCCTAAGATAATTGTGTATAGGAAGATTGTGGAGAGTGCCTGGTCACCGAATGGAAACAATACAGTTTTGTGAGATGCAGGATCTAGTGGCCCATACGCCACAAAGTGACTCAGGGACCTGGGACCTGATGGGTAAATCCCCTGGGTCTAGGATTGCTAGATAAAACACAAGAACACAAGATACCTAATTCAATTCAACTTTCAGATAACATTGAACGCTTTCTCAGGATAAAAATGTCCCAAATATTACATGGGGTAGATTTATCCTTAAAAAAGAATCTCTTCATTGTTTACCCACCATCTAAATTGAGCTAGAAGTTGTACATTTTCATTTGCTTAATCTTGCAAACTTGCCTGGGTCTGTTCATCTCCAGAGACCCACAGTCCCGTTCTAAACTGCTCCTTTTGGTTTTCCTTTACCAATTTGTAATAGGTACTTTTGCTAATCTGAATTTAACTAGGTTTTAAGTTGTTAGTTTTAAGGTTGGTAAAGAAATAAAGAAATGCCGTTCTATTTTTCCCATTAATTTGTATAAAGGTGTTCTGAACTTATTGTATTTTCTGTGAATACATAATAATTTCTGGATTTAAAAAAATCTTAGGGTATTGTAATTTATGGGTTTCAAAACTACACTTCCACTACAAAGAAAAAAAGGGAAAATGGGGGATTTCATAAAAATAAAGGGGAGACCAGCATAGTAGGGAATGGGGATCAGGGAAGGGGGGAGGGAAGGAAAGAGGCGGTACCAGGCAATGACATAGAGTAAATTGTGTTGTGCGTACACGTGCAGAGGTATCACAGTGAATCCCACTGAAATGTATACTTATAATGCACCAATAAAATTTAAGAAAATAAAACTAATACTTCCATGTTATCTCAAAGCCATAGAATTGAAAACAAAGAAAAATTTCACCCTAAATTTCTTTCCTCTTATAACCATTGTCCCTAAAACACAGCTTTCCAAGGATTGGCATCTATCCTCCTGTATTCCCAAGATTAGAAAAGAAATTTTAAGTTCAGTAATGGTTAATTAACATCATGGCCAGAGTCTAGGAGGAAAAAAAAAACAACTCGATAAACATTAACTTTTTATTTGCTACTTAATGCAAAAAGCTAATTGCTACTTGTTTATTAAACAATTCACACCTAAAAAAATAGTTGATTTTAAAAAGTACAAAAATCTGTTGACTTTTAACAAGTTTGAATTTCACAGGTATTATATTTCATTCTAGGTAGTTTATATTAGTCGCACTTGTAATCAAGTATAAACTGTGCTTACATATCATGTTCTCAAAATTAAAAAATGAATAGAAAAAGTATTTTCTTAACACCTGACTTACGTATATCCCCTGTTATGTATATTCTTTGTGTTTCTGTTTCAGTCAAAATTTATACTTTGGTGTTTGAGCTTCTAATGAATTGTTGAACAGAGGTTTATTTCTTTGAAATCTATATTTCTCACAAAACTAATGGAAACCATATGCGATTTCTCTATTTCTAATCAAAAGTAAAATGTTTTTGCTTGTTTCATTTTATTGGAGAGAACGTTATTGAGATATCCTTGATCTTGCATTCTTAAGATTCAAAATAGAAATCTAAGGCTCATCAAGACAGGTGGCAACTAACAGAGTCTTCCTTGAATTCTTAGTTTTAATGATATTTTAAATTCCGTTGGTACCTCAGGCAGGGAAGAATAAAAAACAAGCACAGTACTGATGGTGTATGAGTTAATGGGAGGATAACTGATAAAATTAAACCTTTGCAACCTGCTGAGCTAACCCAAACTTGCTAAGCTACTAGAACATTAATGAGTAAGAGTCTTAATTAAATTGTTTGTAATTAACTCTCCCAAGAGTAAAAAGTGTAAAAGTAGTGCAAACTAAAATACCTGTGGCACTCACGTGCAATAGAAAAAGTCATTTCAACACAAATGATATGCAGGGATACATGTAAGATATGGATGCCTGCACGGATGTCAATGCTGCACATGCTATAATGACTTTTTTTCTCTTAAAATTCCTCCAAGCTACATTTTTAGAAAGTAAATATTAATATGTTGTTTAATGCAAGCGACACATTCTGTCTTGTCAGTGACAACCGTGGGCCCTAAAATGAACTAGGGATTTTCCATTAGAGGTATAACATTTTCCATCTAAATTTAATGAGACTGAGATCATCTGAAGTCTCCAAGGCAAGTTTACTCAAGCGGCCTGGGGAGGAAGGGGGCCAATGAGCAGCCATGTTTCCCTCGTATCAAAGTGATCTCTGGGGATCAGTGCAGCCCTCCTGGTGGCATCCATGCAGGCCAGCTCTATGGGCAGCCTGGCGTGACAGTGAGACAGGTGGACCATAACCCACTGAGCCAACCAAGCTGACACCCTGATTCATGAATGGCACATTCATGAGTTCGGACATTGCAAGAGGTGCTGAGATTCTAGAGTGCAAAAGGCATGGCCCTCGGCTTAAGCACCTGGCAGGCTAGTGGAGTTAGGGGATGGGGATCAACTGAGTCCAATTTCTAAAAGCTTATTTTTATTTCTGTATTTTTTGTATGTTCTTATTGATACTACATGTGCTTACTGTGTGAAAACCAATAAATTACGATAATTTTTTTTTTGGTACTAAAGATTGAACTCAGGGGCATCCTACTCTGAGCTACACCCCTAGTCCCCTCCCTTTTTTAAAATTTTGAAACAGGGTCTTGCTAAGTTGCTGAGGCTGGCCTTAAACCTGCAATCCCTCTGTCTCAACCTCCTAAATCCTGGGATTACAGATGTGTACCACCATGCCTGGCTTAACAAACTAAAATAAATGATCGTGTACATAAGTGCATATTGTGAATAAGAAGAGTCAACATAAATCTTAATGCCTATATATAATATGTAGAAGTGGCCCAGCCCACCATATCACCTCTGACCTTGGCACTGGAGTACATCAGTGACTCCTAAGCATGTGTAAATCTGATAGAGCATTAGGTAACTGAATATGGAACTGGGCAGGTGTGGTTGATGTGAGTTCTCTCTCCACCCTCCACCTCCCAGATAGTATAAAATCTGAATGGCCACCACCCACACTCTTCCCTGAATCCTTCCCTATGATCAAGGTCACTGAACTTGTCCTTACAGGTACCTGATGGCCCAGCGAGGCCCTGGGGAGCCATTTCTATTCCATTTCTGCCCTTATGACTTTGGATCTCAGAGTTGTCTTTCAAGTTAGCTGCCGGTGAAAGTGATGTTAAATCAGGGAGAAAAGATTCTTCCATGGGGCCCAAGATACCATCTCACTAATCTGGGGACGACCTGACTCCACGCAGTTTTTTCTCAGCCTTTTGCAAGTGTTCTTTATCATTATTGCTATAAACATCTTCCAGATGGTTGTCTGACTCTTGATCTTTTTTGTTTGTTTGTTTGTTTTTACTTTGTAAGTTAAATATTTCTATATAGTTACCTACATTTCTCAAGACTTCCTCTTAGCATCTGTGGAACTGAATAAAGCAATTCTAGTGCTTTTTCCAATGGTGTCTCTAGTTCATCATCCAGAACTTAGCTTCTAAAAGAGAGTTTTCTCCCACAAAGATCTGTCCTTTGAGGTTTTTCCTTTTGCAAATTTTATCGAAGTCTAACAGGTATGCAGATGAGTCATAAGTTCACCTCAAAAAGACTGTAGAAGTGAATGCACCTATGTAACAAGCAACCAGATTAAGAAATGAAAAGAAAACAAGACCAGAACTGCTGAAGCATCCTGGACCCTCTCTTAAGGGCTACCCCTCTCCTGACTTCTAACAGCATGGGAAAACTGCCTGTTTTTGACCTCCCTGTAGATGTAATCAATAATAGGTACTTTGTGAGTTTGTTTTCTTCAACTTGCTGCAGGCAGTTCCTGTCTATTAATTCGTTTTGCTATACAGTATTCCTGGAAATGAATATACCACAATTCATTTATCCAGTTACTTTGTTGGGGGGTTGTATACTGAGGATCAAACTCAGAGAAATTCTGTCTCTGACCTTTGACCCCAGCCCTTTATATCATTTTTTTTTTTTTTTTTTGAAAAACGGTCTTTCTCACTAAGTGGCTGAGGATCTCCCTAAGTTGCGGAAGCTGGCCTCAAACATGCAATCCTCCTGACTCAGTCTCTCAAGTACTGGAATTATAGGTGTGTGCCACCACACCCAGCTCCAGTTACTATTGATACAACCTTGGGTTGGTTCCACATTTGGTCATCACAAATATGAACATTCTTGTGGCTATTTCTTGTTAACATATGTGACCTTCATTGTTGGACCACTATCTAGGAGTGAAACTGCTGAAGACATTTCTGCTTTTATGTATATGTGTGTGTATATATATATATATATATATATATATATATATATATATATATACTGAGGATTGAACCCAGGGGCATTCTACCTCTGAGCTATACCACCAGCCCTTTTTTATTTTCATTTATTTATTTTTGTTTGAAACAGGGTCCCACTAGGTTGCTGAGAGTCTTACTAAGTTGTTGAGGAAGGTCTCGAACCTACGATCCTCCTGTCTGAGCCTTCCACGTACCAGGATTACAGGCATGCACCACCACACCTGGCTGATATTTCTGCTTTTCTTTATATTGTATCTCTTCTGCTAACATGCTTTCCTTTGCAGATTTCATCAACAATTCTGCATTGGATTATCCTCTTAATATGAGTAACTTGAAATTGTATTTTCCACCTGTCTGCTCTCTTGTGTACCAGCAAAATTATTTATTTAGTCATTTAAAAAGTTGTCCGGGACTCCAAGCCCTTGATTGCTATCCCCTTCCCTGCTGTAGCTGATCACCCCTGCCATGACCCCCAAGCTCAGGAACGTCACTTCCAACTGGACACTTGGACTCAGACATCTACCTGGTCTCTCATCTGGACCACATGTGAAATGTAAAGAATCATTTTGCCCATTTAGTATAAGTCTTTGGAGAAGGGAACAGAGAAGGGCGAGGTGCCTCTCTCTCTTGGAGATCCACACTGGCTCCCCCTGGTTCTCTGGTTCTCTAAGGTGTATGTGTGTAGGGTAGAAAGTTTTTAAAGATAGAATGGATCGCTTTCATTGCGGGATAAGTCCTGGCACCACCTTACCACACCAGCTGCTTGAGAAACCATTCTAAGATGGAGACTATTCAAAGAGGAAGCGGTCCCTTCATGCAGAAGAGAGAGTGTTAACCGCTCTGCCTCTTCCTGAGCCTTTACCCCAGGAGCCATAATTCTGACCGCATCAGGGGCCCTCCTCTGACGGAGGGAGGGGAGAGAAGCCCGGGTTTCACTTGCACCACCAACCCATAGCTCACGATGTGTGAGCACTTACCCAGAAACCCTCAAAAGTAGTATGTCTAAAACCAAGCCCGATCCTTTCCCCAAACCAAATCCCCTTTCAGACTTCCCAGTTTCTGTCAGCTGTGAACATCTCAATCGTTCACTCTGCTTGAAACCATAGAAACCATTTTAGATTCCTTTCCTTCATCTACTCACTCAACAAATACTTTTGATTCTTCAAGACTGTCTATTCAGTGTGTGTATGTGTGTGCATGTGTGTGTGTGCATGTGTGTGCATGTGTGTATGTGTGTGGTACTGGGGATTGAACCCAGAGGCTTTTTACCTTTGAGCTACACCCCCAGCACCATTTCATTTTGAAACAGGATCTCACCACATTTCAGAGAGCCTCACTAAGTTGCTGAGGTTGTCCTTGAACCTGCAATCCTCCGGTCTCAGGCTCCCAAGTACTAAGATTATAGGTGTCTGAACCCTGGGGACACAAAGTTCAGAGTTTAGAGGAGATTTAAGAGATTTTCTTTGCTACCCAAGATATGGAAAAGTACATTTGTTGCTGTTTTGCTGTTTTTAAATAGCTATACTTTTTTTTTTATTCTTCTCCCATCAAAAGCTGAAATCTTCGAAACTACTCTTGAATCCAGGTAGGCCTTTGGGACCACTTCAACCAACAGAATACAATGGAAATAATGCCTGGGACTTCCACTTGGAGGTCATAAAAGGCCAAGTAACTTTCATCCGACTATCTTGGAATATTCATGCTGCAGAAAGCCAGGTCCCATGTAAGAAATTCAAGCAGCATGCAGCCTTGTGCTTCAGTTAACAGTCCCAGCTGACCTAGTATGCCATCCATCACCACCCCCGGCTCCAAATGTCTGAATGATGTTGTCCTAGTTCCCCCAGGCCAGCCCCTCTGCCAGCTGAAGACCACTTATTCACCTTAGCAAATGCAAGGAAGGACAAAAGAAACCCCCAATGAGTGCTGTGTGAATTCCCAAACCATAGAAGCCATAAAATACAACACAACACTGTTGTTTGGCTAGCAAACTTCATGGTGGTTAGCCACGCCGTAAGAGTGACCAGAACACAAGAGCTTACTGCCTGGGAATCAATGTCAAAGGCCTTGATGGGGATAGTCAGAGTAGAGGAAGCCGTTGTTCACAAGTTGATTTTGCTGAGTGGGTATGAGAAGGGCCAGGGAAGAGAAAGATGTGTTGTCATCAGCTTTGGGAATATGAGTAGTACCATTATCCTCATGCTCTTAGCTCCCTATTGGTGTAGCAAGCTAATAGTCAGTGGAAAAGGATGCAGAAAATCTGTTTGGGGTCCCCACTCTATTGCTTAGAAGCGGCATTAGTTTGCCAGGACTGCCACAACAAAGCACTAGGAACTAAGTGACTTAGGCAACAGAAAGGTATTGTCTTATAGTTCTGGAGCCTGGACCTCTGACATCGAAGTGTATGCCATGCTGGTTCTTTCTTAGGACTGTGAAAGTCGGCTCCATACCATGCTCCTGGCTTTTGGTGCCTGGCTGGCCATCTTTGGCATCATTGGCACAAGCATCACTCCAACCTCTGAGTACATCCCCTCACGGAATTCTCCCTGTGTGCTCGTCTGTTTTAATCAGCTTTTCCATTGCTGTAACCAAGATGCCTGAAAGGTATTATTTGGGGTTCAGAATTTTAGAGATTAGTACATGATTGGCCAACTCTGAGGCAGAAACAGCTTAGCAGCAGGGCATGGAGGACGAAAAGCTCCCACAGCATGGCAGCCAGAAAGCGGGGGGTGGGGCAGGGACAGACATGGTCCTCAAGTGACCTAGTCCCCTGGTGAGCCATCTCCTCCAACCATTCTCCACCTCTGACCCTGGTGGCATCGACTAGCCATGAGCTTCTCTGGGAGACATTCTATATCCAAACCATGGCAATGGTGATGTCCAAATGTCTCCTTTCTTATAAGGACACCATTCGTATTGAATTAGAGGCCACCCTAATGGCCCGATCCCAACTTAGCAAATTATATCTGCAATAACTTCATTTCCAAATAAGTTCACATTCAGAGAGGCTGGAAATACAACAAATAAATGCTGGGTAGACATAATTCACCCCGCATGATATGGACTGTGCCATCTTTTACTATTCTAAATATATATATATATATATATTAGTAGTACCCCCACTCTCAAGTCTAAAAGAGATGCTGCTTTTAGAGTCAAAAGTTACAGATAGCTGGAAGAGGCTGCAGATTGGGCATCGGTGCCTGTGTCTCCCTGTGCCCATCCTGAGCAGCAGCGCATGTGAGGTGTGAAGCCAATGTCCTCCACGCCAGGTGCTCGGATGTTGGGTCTGCAGAAGGGTGTGGGCTGAACGGGAGGCTTGGTGGCATTTCGTGAGGGGCTTTTTTTGGCTGGTGTTTCTGGGCTGCGTGGGATGGAGCGCTGTCATGTGATTTTCACTTCCTACATTAGCCATGGCAGGTGCACGGCTTTGGAGAACTGCGTCCCTCCTCGTGTGCTTGTGTGTGGTCAAGTTGCACCAAAGGGTAGCAGCACACTCAGCACAAGAGGGCACAAGATGGCCAAGAATTCCACCCAGCTCTCTCTTTTGCCCTATTTGCTGGGACCTAGCAGGCCAGGAGGAGAAAAGAGCCGGGAGATCTTCACCTTAGCAGGTCCTAAGGCAAGGGTCCCAGACTCCAGGAGATCAGGCTGTTGGCTGAAATTCATCAGCTTCAATCACTTCTACCCGTCCCTGTCTGGTATCTGAGGGACACTTTTTGCTCTAGAGCCTCTGCAGCAAATGCACACAGCAGCGTGTACCCATGACTGCTAGGAAGAGGGGCCTTGGGAAGCCCTCGCAGAGGGGCCTGAGTTTGCAGAAAATGGAGTCAGACATTACTGACTCATCTGCCAAGGCCAGGCAGATCAGAACCGGTGCCTTAAGAGCCTAAGCAGAGGTCAGGCCCTGAAGATCTGGGCCCATTTCTCTTTTGGCATTTGCACACTATATATCCGAGAGCCAAAACTGAGCCCAGGGATAAAATCAACCTAGTGAGGGCATCGAGGTGTCCTGGAATGAGATTTATAAGGAGGGTTGTCAGATTTGGGGCCTTTTCACAGAAACCTCTGCTGGATTTACTAGGAGAAGCTGAAGCTTCTAGAAGTCAAGCTAATGGAGAAGCAGGAATCTCTGGGAATTGCTTGTCAGCTGTCCTTCCCTGGGGTTACTGCCCCAAAGCCTAAGGCAGAGGAATGGAGAAAGTTTGCTCAGTGGTGAAAAGAAAATCACCACTTTGAATTGTAGACTGTGCACTTGATTCACCCCACGTGGATGGGCACCCTCCCACGGATGTGTCCTGCCTCTGTCCCATCCTGCCCTTTGCCATCTGATCCACATTTCTTGATTTTCAAAGCACAAATCACCAGCTATTGTGTGGAACAAGAGGCCCAGCTTCATCTGTATCTAGATGATCTAATACGTCCTCTGAAAAGTAGCCAATATTAGTTGGGTATGGTGGTGCACACCTGTAATCCCAGCACTTGGGAGGATGAGACAGGAGGATGGCAAGTTCAAGGCCAGCCTCAGAAACTTAGCAAGGCCCTGTTTCAAAATAAAAGGGGCTGGGAGTGTAGCTCAGAGGTAGAATGTCCCTGGGGTCTATCTCCAGTAACCCCCTACTAAAGAAAAAAAATCCTCAGTACCCCCTCCCCCAAAAAAGTGACCAATATTGTTTCTTGATGCCTCACACCAACCCTCCAGTGGAGAGTATACACATGCATAAAATATCTATGAAATGATATGCAGAAACTGATGGATCCCTCCACAGGGAAAATGTGGCTTCAGCAACTTGGATGTCTAACCTTTATAGAGAAAAACTAACCTTAAAGTAGAAATCGAGTTGAAAAATTATCCCAGCTCTTTATTATCCAAAGCTCCTGGCCAGCTCACGTCCCTGCTGTGTGGCTGTGTTTTGTCACTAAACCAACCATGCTTGTAGCGTGTCGCTCAGTCCCAACGAAGAGCCAAATGTGTGTGTGTGTGTGTGTGTTGACTCACAGATGAACTGTCAGAGGGGAAAAGACATTAAGGATGGCAAAGGAGAAGAAACAAGAAATAAAATTGATCTCCATACAAAGATTTTACCTGGAACAACCTAGAGGCTTCGGGAAAAGGGAATTCCGTGTAATGTGATTCCTTACCCACCTCCAGCCTGTGTTCACTCTCTTCCCCAAATCACTGCACGACCCCCAACAGAAGCCAAAACATCTAGAGTCACCTGAAACCTGTTCCTTGGATAGTTTCCCAAAGGTTACCCCCAAACCACTGGGATTCACTGAAGCCACTGCAAGACCTCTAGCTATCACTGCTCAGAGATAGCAAGGGCCTGGGCTATGAGATAGGAAAAGGGTAAAAATAAAGTTACTTTCTGGATCTTCTTGGAAGAGGTCCCAAGCTCATGACTTCATTTGGAAATGGCAGGAAAAACAAAACACATTGAAACAGGGCTTCGGTAGCAGCCGCAACTTCAGCGGATGCGCAGAGAACTGCTGAAGCGTTCACAATGCTGCCAACTGGCACTTACGTATGCAAATGAGCTGCAAATGTGGGGGTCCAAATTTTGGGTTATGTGTGCCAGGACAGAGGGGACAAAGAGAGCATGTGTCTATTTCCAGGCTGTACCTTTTTTAGAAACTTATTTCTACATTGTCAGCTTCCCTGAAACCATTATCTCACATTTTGAATTTAAAACATATTTATAATTCCATGGCCTGACACACATTGCAGAGAGACTATCCTGTATATCTGGAGATGGTATATTGATATCAAGAACTACAAGGTTGAACAACGCTATTCTCATAGATAGCATCTCTCTCTCTCTCTCTCTCTCTCTCTCTCTCTCTCTCTCTCACACACACACACACAACACACACACACACACACACACACATACACACACACACACTTTTAAAGATCATCAAGGTCTGATCTTTAGACAAAAAGCTGACTCTGAAAAAAAATATAAATGTCAGTAGGTCTCAGGGTTTAATGAAGACATGCTAAAAAAAAAAAAATGTGCTAGGTTTTTATTCTCCTCCAAGAAAATCCATTACAGTATTTCAAAAGTAAGATGTCATCCTCAAAATGTCTTTTTCCTTTTGGTTTCACATACAAGAATTAAGCCAGGGTGAACTCAAAAAACGCTGGCTCTGCCTCCTCACTCCCCTTGCCACCACATGTCACCCTGATGGGGTCACACTGGGACCAGCTCTACCTGGGAGAGGACAGAGTGTCAACCCTCCTGCTGGGTGGGTGCTCACCTCAGTGACCAAGTTGTTTCCTAGCTGCTGGTCCTCTGTGGTTTTCTGCTCACCCTGCCCTTAGCCTGTGTTGCCCTTACACATCTCCCAGATCCGGACTGTTTACAGAGCACTGAGGTTTGTGTCTAGCCTTATAACCTGGCATTTGCGACCTGGTTCTTATCTGTACACCTGGCCTCTGCCCTCCCCGCTGCTTTAGGTGTCACGCTTCACAGGTGCCTCGTCCGGCCTGCTGACACCTTGGTGGTTCACCACTCTCCCCAAGCTGCATTATGCCAGCAAAGTTGTTTCTGATTCCTCTGGCTGCATCCAGTTGGTGGGCTCTCAGACGCTGTGTTTAGTCTAATTCAATCTGGAGTTATTAACCAGAATATTAACTAAAGCAGTAGTTTTCTGCTAAGTACTATCCTAACACTACAGAGGCAAATAAAGAACAAGAAAATCCTCCAAGAATGTTCAAATAATTAAGATCTGCTACCGTGCTTGAACAATAAGTAAAAGCATTTTATTTGGGGCAAAGAGAAGAAAGAGGTCACCATGTCTATCCTCCACACACGTTCACAGCAGATCGTACATGAGAGGGAAAGGGACTATGGGCTCTTCTGGCCAGAAACGCAACTCTCATCCCCTCAGCTTAAATCCTCATCTCTCTCCTACCAAGAGACACCCAGGGTCTGGAGTTTTACTCCACTTATGAGCTAGCTTGCTATCATTTCATGGACTCTGGCAGAATAAACGAGATTCCAGAGCCGGAGGCAAAGGACCTCACTACGCACTGCAAATGCGATTGCCAGGTCTTCATGTTCTCCCAGACTCCCCTTGCCCCCTCTAATTGTGGTTGAGGTCCATTCTCCCTACCTGTGAGTATCACTACAGTCAAAGACAGGCTATCATGCTGGACAACTTCATTAAGCTTGGACTGAGCTTAACTTTGCTGCCCACCTCCTCATCTGGAGGCTGTGATTTCCGTGCTCCCACAGACAGTATTACAAAAAGGTCACCTCACAATTTCACAAGAAATAGCCAGTGTATCACTTTGAATCTCACTATGATGCATAATTACAACACACCAACACAGATAAGAGAAAAGGAACTTTGTCAACTTTGCAAGCGGCACAATGCTAGTAAAAATTAATTCTTTTATTGTATGGATCATTGTCCAATTCTGTCAGTAGAGAGCCTGCCCATAAAGTGAAATTTCAGAGGAAATATCTACTTATTAATTAGCATTGGGAAAGCATCCACTGCAAACTCAAAGTATTAGTAAATGTGGGTCTTTAGCGGTTCTAATTAAGCAATACTTAATGTCGCAGATTTCTGTTTACTCTGCCAAATTTGACATAAGCAGCCACTTCTGGCTAACACTACTAATAGCCAGTCAATGTAAACATTAGCCAGGTTTCCTCTTCAACAGGCACAGGTTTTGATTCAGTGTGATAGCTGCACAACTGTTGAAAATAATGTAGAGACAGAGAAGGGGAAGCAGCATTGAAAAGAAGAGCAAATTCGCAAGCAGGGAGTCGCCCAAGGCTGCTGTCCCAGGCCATGGCACAGCCCAGGTCCACCGGGAAACAGGGTAACAGAATGGAGCTGATGATGACAAGAAGGTGTAAGGAAGCATATCGCTCATCTAAAGGGGGTGGCGTCTCCCCAACTCCAGCCAGAAGTGGCCAAGAAGAAATGAGGGCTCAGTGTGGCTAGATCTTCCAACTTTTTCAGAGTGGTTGGAAATCTGATTTAAGTGGATATATACGAGAACTATTATATACTGTTGGTGGGATTGCAAATTGGTGCAACCGCTATGGAGATCAGTGTGGAGACTTCTCAGAAAACTGGAAATGGACCCGCCATAACATTCAGCTATACCACTCCTGGGTATCTTTCCAAAAGGATTGAAATCAGAATCAGAATATTATAGTAATACATTCCTATCTATGTTAATAGCAGCAGAGTTCACAATAGCCAAATTATGGAATCAACCTTGGTGTCCATCAACAGATGAACGGATTATTAAATTACGGGATATACACATAAGTAGAATTCTACTCAGCAATAAAGAAGAACAAAATCATGTCATTGGCAAAAAAATGGATGGACTTGCAGGACATTATGTTAAGTGAGATGAGCCAGTCACAGAAAGTAAAGGGTCATGTGTTTTCTCTCATATGTAGCAGCTAGGGAATAATCCAGATACAAAGGAGATTTTCAATAATGCTGGAGAAACCCCAGTGGAGTGATGGAGGGGTCTATGAGAGGGTGGTGTTGACGGGAGAGGCAAAATGAATGAAGGAAAAATGGCCACTGTAAAGCTATGTGTATATGAGACATTACTAATCCCATCTCAATATCCTTTTTGGGAAAGGGGAGTGAGCAGGGAGGGAGCCTGGGGGAAGCTCAGCAAGTACCATGTGCATTATGTTTCTGCCATTCTGAACTACACAATGATGTAGACTATAATGCACCAATAAAAGTATTTTTTTAAAGGAGGATATATATAAAATTGTGCCTGTAATAGAATTGTGTCTGTAATCTAAAATATCCCTGCAACCTCTGATTTTATGAATATCTTATGGTTTGAGACACGTCCATTTTAAGAAGATATAATACAAGGACCATTGGGAGACAGGAAGCTGTGTGAAAGGAATTATCCTTTCTTAAGCACAGATTTGCTAAGCATTGCAATCATTGAAGGAAATATCTATTGAGAGCTGGAATGGAATCAACCTAGATGTCCATTAACAGATGACTGGATAAGAAAAATGGGGTGCATACATAACATGGCGTTCTATTCAGTCATAAAGAAGAACAAATAAAGAAGAATAAAATAATGTCATTTGCAAGAAAATGGAAGGACCTGGAGAACCTTATATTAAGTGAGATTAGCCAGTCAAAGAAAGTGAAGGGACATAAGTTTTCTTTAATATGGGCAAGCTAGGGAGTAACTGGGATACCAGAGGGACTCCAGATATTGGAAGAGAAACCTCAGTGGAACCAGGGAGATGGTCTAAGGGAAGGGGAGGGGGAAGACTGAGGTTCATTATTGGAAATACTAACCTCGATGGTATGTACATATGTGAAAATCCCAATGTCAATCTCTGCACTTTGTATGCGAAGGGGGAGGCAGGAGCTGGCGGGGGGAGGCCCCAAGGGCTGTGTGCATGTATGTCAATGTCAACATGATATACATTATGATGTGAGACCGTAATGCACCAATAAAAGCACATAAAAATAAAATTAAAAATGAACACTGAAAATTTCAATAATCAAACAACAACAAAAAAGAAGAACAAAATTATGCCATTTTCAGGAAAATGGGTGGAGCTGGACAGTATCATGTTCAGCAAAATAAGCATACTCCGAAAGTCAAGTACTGAATGTTTCCTCCCTTATGGTGAGGCTAGAAGGAAAAACACGGCCAGGGAGGGGGTGATAACAGGAAAGCAGAAGAGAAACTATTAGGGCACAGGAAAGGAACAAGGGGGAGGAAGGAGGAGGGGCAAGTGGAGGTATTGGGAATGAAAATAATCAAATTGTTATATGCATATACAAATATACTATAATGAAACCCATTATTCTGTTTGATTATAATGCACCAAGTTTTTTAAAAATTGGAAGAAAAAAGAATTGGTATGGAAAGCAAATAGAAAAGGGAGAAAAGGAAAAAAAGAGAGAGAAAAAAAAGAGCCCTGATAGAAAGTTCTGGAACCTCACGTGTCCATCACTCCAAGGAGCAGTATAGGCGAGAGTGAGAGATTTTAGTGAGGAAGTCAGATTTCTAGGGCAGGAAAAGCAGCCGTCTTCTAATGAAAACTTGGCTGGATTGTTTTATTAATTTATTTCCTTCACATGTTTATTTTTATTTTTAGAATAACTGATATACTTGGAATCCTAATATGTCTTCCCTTAGGGAATTAAAGGCTGCTGCTTCCTGTCTTCGAGTCTGATTCAATTTAAAAGGAGCTGGCTGTCGTGTCTCGCCTGCGTGTATGTGACCCAGAGTCCTGGCCCGTGGTCTCTCTCCCCCTCACCGCTGCCCTGCAGGGCAATTCCAGCACAGAGTGGAAGGGTGGAAGGGGATGCTTGGGGAAAACCAGTGCAGGGCGACTGGCCAGGCCAGGTCTGTGAGGGAGGAGGGACAGACGCCAGCCACCCCAGCCTCTCCTTTGCAAACACTGCTGAGCAGCAACTCCCCAGATCCAGATCTACTTCCTCCCAAGCCAGCCTACTCTCCACCCACGTTCCCCATACCTGACTTCATACTTAATACTATGGATTGCATTTGTTTCCCAGGACTGCGATAACAAAGTGTAGTAAATGAAGTGGTTTCAACAGCACGCGGTTACTGTCGTCTTGGAGTTCTAGAGGCTAGAGGCTGGCATCAATGCGCCGGCAGGGTTGGTTCTTCCTGAGTACTCCGACAGAACCTGCTCCTTGTCTCCCTGCTAAGCTGTCGGTGCTTGGCTGGCAATCACAGGCATTCCTGGGCTTGGAGAACCGTCACTCCTAGCTCTGCCTTCTCCCTCTCCGAATGGCTCTGCGTCCAAATTCTCCCCTTTTGAGTAACTGAGATGCTAGAGGGACTCCAGATAATGGAGGGGAAACCTCAGTGGAGCCAGGGAAGTGGTCTACGAGAAGGGGAGGGGTAAGACTGAGAGTCATTATTGAGAATGCTAGCATCAACTGTGTGTACATATGTGAAAATCCCAATGTCAATCTCAGTACTCTATATGGGAAGGGAGGAGACGGGGAGGCGGGGGTGGGGCACCAAGTGCTGTGTGCATGTATGTCATTGTCAACATGATTTACATTATGATATGAGACCATATTGCACCAATAAAAGCAAATAAAAAATCCCCCCTTTTTGTAAGGACATCAATTGTATTAGATTAGGACCTACTTTCCTGACCTTGTCATAACGAATTACATCTACAACGGCCCTATTTTCAAGTAAGGTAATATTCAGAGGTACTAGGACTTCAGCATATGAACTTGGGAGGATACATTCAGCCCACAGCAAGGAAGGAGTCTTTTCCAGCCTCCAGAGACACAGCAGAAGCTGTAAACCTGACAAGAGTGAATAGGGGTAGGGTCAAACCCTGTTTTTCAGCCCAGGAGAAAACTATACTGTATCTGGGCATTAACAAAACAACTGGACAACTCCCCAGACCCCCTACACAGTCCAGGAGCATCAGGAAAGTTCCCAGACGGAGCTCCACCCAAGCAGGCAAGGGCTCTTCCTTTTACCTGCCCAAAAGCCACACGGACAGTTCCAACTCCCAGAACCAGGTCCTCGAGGGGACACACGGTCCCTTCTGAGAGCCACTATGGCGATGATGCTGGCGCACCCCAAAGCTGCTTGGAGTCTGTTTGTCCCCACTCTGTGTTGACATCTGTGGCCTCCAGCTGTTGGTCTGAGGGGAATGGCTAGGATCTTCCTCAGCAAGCCACAAAAGACTTGTCTGTAGTCGTCATATGCTTATTTTAAACCATTTTGAAGTGAGCTCTGCTTTCCATTAGAAGCTCCCTAACTAGTCAGAAACACAAGAGTGGCATTTGCCTTCTGTGTGTGTGTGTGTGTGTGTGTGTGTGTGTGTGTGCGCGCGCATGTGTTTCTCTGCATTCTAACTTCCTTCTTTTTATGGGGACATCAGTCATGGTGAACTAGACCCACCCCAAGGACATCATCTTAACTGGATTCAACTGCAAAGACCCTATTTCCAAACAAGGTCACATGCACGGGTACTAGAGGTTGACTTCTATCTTTTAGCAGAAGTATGGGGCAGGGGGTGGGGGTTACAATCCAACCCATTGCACCCTTTAGCAGTAAAATTCTGTGCAAGCACTTTCAAACTACACATTTAAGTACTGGCAACAGCCACACTAAAAACAACTTGGCTTAGAAGACTTCAGTGGCTCCCTGTTATCTATCTGATATTGAAATACCAGGGTCTGTGGTATGGAGTCAACTTACCTTTCTACTCTCGTCTTTCACAAGTGTGAGATCTGATCTTTTATTCTTTATGTTTCCTTTTCTTCACTTTTTTTTTTTTTTTTTTTTTTTTTTTGCGGTACTGGGGATTGAACCCAGGGGCATTCTACCTCTGAGCTACATCCCCAATCCTATTTTCTTATTCTTTATTTTGAAACAGGGTCTCACTAAGTTGCGGAGGGCCTCACTAAGTAGCTGAGCCTGGCCACGAACTTGGATCCTCCTGTTCGTATTGGGATTACAAGCATGAGCCACCATGCCTGGCTCACTTTTTTCTTTCTTTCTTTCCTTTCTTTCTTTCTTTCTTTCCTTTCTTTCTTTCTTTCTTTCCTTCCTTCACTCACTCCCTTCCTTCCTTCCTTCCTTCCTTCCTTCCTTCCTTCCTTCCTTCCTTCCTTCCTCCCTCCCTCCTTCCCTTCCTTCCTTATATTTGTCCTGGAGATTGAACCAGGGGCATTTTACCTTTGAGCTATACCCCTATCCCTTTTTAATTTCAAAACAGGGTCTCACTAAGTTGTTGAGGCTATCCTCAAACCTGCAATCTTCCTGCCTCAGCCTCCTAAGTGCTGGGATTATAGGCGTGCACTATCACACTGAGAAGATCTGATCATCTCAATGACACATATTAGACTTTTCTAAGCTTGAGACCCACTTCTTGGAATGCTTTTCCCACACACCAGTATCTCTCAAGACTTTAAATAACACCTCTTCTGTGAAATCTTATCAGATTGCTTACTTTGTTAGATTACAAATATTTATTGAATATTACTATGTCAGGCAGAATGGCAACAGATGAAAAGTATACAGATCCTGCCTTCCAGGTGCCCCTACTTAGTGGAGAGCACACAAAACAATTCCAGTGCTTAGAGCAAGCTGCTAGACTCTGGGGAAAGAGAAGGTTTGCTAGTGAGCTATGTCCCTCTACTATCATTTGCAGTAACTTGCCTCCATTAATCCAACTTTGCAGATGAGAAACCCGAAGCTAAGAGAGGGTCAGTGATTCAATTTAGGTTTCAAAGCCAGCAGGAGAAGAACTAGAGGTAGATCTCACATGTGCCTCCCGACTAAATCCTTGCTGTCTGTATTAAATATTGTTGAAGCCAAATGCTGGCTACTTGGAGTTTCTTGATACTCTGTCCTCTAATACTATATATGCTTGAAGTTTTCCATACTAAAACCATTTCAAAATGTATAATGAATTCTTTGCTATGAATCACTTCCTGATAGGGATAGGGCCAAATAAACAAACAGGACTCATATACAGTCAAAAGTTGTTTCCCATGCCTCTGAATTCTACATGCGTGTGTTTGGGGTGGGGGCATCGGGGAGGCACTAGGGATTGAACTCAGGGGTATTCTATCACTGAGTTATGCCTCCAGCCATCTTTTTTTATTGTTTTGAAATAGGGTCTCACTAAGTTGCTAAGGACCTTGCTAAGTTGCTGCGGCTGGCCTCAAATCTGTGATCTTCCTGTCTCAGCCTCCCAAGTAAGGTTATTACAGGAATACACCACCACACCCAACTTGAGCCTCTGAGTTCCTATGACTCTTATCTGGACAACTCATATGGGCATCTCGCGCATATGTTTACTGTTTTTCCCAGAAACCAAACATATACACACAGGCAAATACAAAGAGAGGAAACAATGCATTTATTGTACAAAGTCCTTATTTACCAACATGATGATTTGCATCTTACATGAATAAGTATCATTTAACAAATAAATAAGGAATTAATGGATAGGCACTGCTTGGGACTCAGGTCTTATTTTTTAAGCCCTTATAAGTAGCAAAACTGCCTAATTTTAAAATGTTATATTATTTTACCCTATCCTAATCACCCCAAACTAGAAATTACCCAGATGTTCTCCAATGAAAGAACTGATTAGCAAACTATGGCATCCCAGAGTGGAATACTACTCAGCAATCAAAAAGAATGCAATCTTGATATACGCAAAGATTTGTATGGATCACAAAGTCATCAAGCTATGTGAAATGAGTCAATTTCAAAAGTTTGCATGCTGTGTGGTAACACTGGTATAACATTCTTGAAAAGACAAAACTATCATGTTTGAGAACAAATCTGGAGTGCCAGGGTATAGGGATAGAGGGAGGATGTGACTATGAAGGGATAGCACAAAGGATTGTTTTGGCAGTGACGGAACAGGTCAGTACACTGATCGTGGTGGTGATTACCAACTCCACATACACATTAAAATTCATAGAATTGTATCCCCAAAAGTCCATTTAATCTGTGTCATTTTAGCAAACCTTTAGAAAATATAACTGAGATTCCAGGCACCATGGTTAATGCCTATGATCCCAGTACTTGGGAGGCTGAGACAGCAAGATCACAGGTTTGAGGCCAGCCTCAGCCACTTAGCAAGACCCTGTTTCAAAATTTATATATATTAAAAGCAGCAGCAGCAGAAGAAGAAGAAGAAGAAGAAGAAGAAGAAGAAGAAGAAGAAGGAGAAAAAGATGATGAAGAAGAAGAAGATGAAGAAGAAGAAGAAGAAGAAGAAGAAGAAGAAGAAGAAGAAGAAGAAGCAGCAGCTATTGGGGCATAGCTTGGAAGTAGAATACCCCTGGATTCAATCACCAGCACTAAAAAGAAAGGAAAGAAAAGAGAGAAGAGAAAAGGAAAGGAAAGGAAGGGCATTGAGCTGCTAGAGAGATGCTTTTACTGGGAGTTGTTAATAGCTTATAGACTAAATGAGGGGAGTTTCTTCCAGTAATCTGCAGCTAAGAGAAGGAATAAGCCACCAGCACATCTCCATATGCCTGCGGTCTCCCTAGAATGGCAAAGGCTTGATGCTAGAGAATATACCAATTCAATAATTAGTTTGTGCTTTCAGCATTGAAATTTTATTTTCTAGAAAACAATATTTATATACCTCTGTGTGTTGTGGTGTGTGTGTGTGTGTATGTGTGTGTGTGTGTGTGTGTGTGTACATGAGTACCAGGATGACATGATTCATCTATGAGCCTTTGGAGCAGGAATTCTCAGAAGATGCTTAGGCCAAGATGTCAAGGTTCCAACTCAGTGTGATCAGTATCCCTGGTCTGGGAGACAGAAAAAAGGTATGAGACAAAGAATTTTCTAGAATAGAATCAGGAGTATCTGGGTGGATCACCTTTACACAGGGGTGAAGTACAGGAGCAGGTGCAAGGAGAGAGCATCGCAAGCAGGAGAAGTTCCTGGGGACAGAGGGACAGGCAACCGCAGAGAGGACAGCCCTGGAGGGCTCTTCTCCCAGTTGTGAGATGCCTGGTTTTCTCTCCCCAGCCTGAGAATGAGATTTGTAGATGACTGTCTCCTGCCAGCCCAGCCTGCGAATGTACAGCAAATTTCTTTTAGCTGACTTTTATGCCAAATTATCAATATTAATATTTTTATGCATAATGGGATACACTTTGTTGCTTGACAAAAGAACTCACAAGCAATAGCTCAGTTACGGAGAGAGTCAGATAAATGATATGTTCCCATCTCTGTCTTGCGATTTCTGCAATGGCAGAATAATGAAGTATTATTTAGCTTAACACAATCACTGGCTCCTCTCTGGTCTTGGAAAGAGGAGACACAGGCTAGAAACCTTTTAAAGGTATAATCAGTTTCTCATACATGACATTGTATAAATGAAAAGTGGAATTAATTTGAATGAAATGACAAGTGACCCACTGTATATCTTCATTATGTCCTAAGACTAGCGTACCATGGAAATCAGTCAAACAAGAATATTTTGTTATTATAGAGGCTCTGAGAAGGCCAGAGTGGATCTATATAAAATAACTGTTTAAATAAGATGAGGGCTAAAGTGCATTATGAATTTTTATGTTTCATAAGACAGTGAAACTCAGTTAAGTAGGAGGGAAAAATAAAAGTAAATAGCATTTAATGGGACAAGAATACTAAGAGTAGACTTTTCATTGACTCAAATGGGGTCTCTGTTTCAACTCCACCATCTGGCATTTTGCATTTGTCTGTCTGCAACTTAATTTCTAAAGGAGTTGACTGATTTTCAACCAAATTCAATACCCTCCCGAACAAAGGGTAATAAGATACAACTTAAATCCCTTTTGCAGCTCAGTTCTTTCCTTGCAACAGCTGATAGAATCCTGTAAAACAATCTTATAAAGAAATTGTACCCGCTTGTTTTGCAAATAACTCCTTAATAATAACAAAAGCATATGTGTGAAAAAATGTGTCTGTGGCCATGGCTGTTTTATTTTTGCAAACTGGGTTTACTACTGTATCTGAGAGCTGGGATCTCACTTGAAATGAATACATTCTGTATCTCAGCACTTCTTCACATATGATTGGGACCAAATCTGTTGAAACAAACAAAGACATAGCAACTTGGAAACTTAAATGGCAAACTGCAGATATCAGCCATGCGACAGAAGACTCAAAGAGTTAATGATTTCTCTACAAATGAACAATGCTTTAACCCAGTCATTGGGGAGACTAGTAAAAACTAAAGCAAAAAATTTGGATTGCACAAATTGAAAAATTCGACATTTGGGAAGATCAATACATGAATGAGAGTATTGGTGATTATATCAACAACAATGAAACAAATGATAATTAGACATTTCAGACTCTTCTTAGCCATGTTATCCATAAAATCACTATTCAGGAAGTCATTAGTTAGGATGGACCCTTTATCCAGCAGGATTGTTGAGTGGAAATGGAATTCGTGTTCTTCCTAAGAGAAGAAAAATTGTTATAGTCTTCAGGTTCAGGGTCATAGTAAAGGAAAGAAATATTCATCAAATGCATCTTTAAAATGGTTGTAAATTCCAGAGGAGTATACGCTACAAATTGTGAGACCCAAAACTACAAAGGAATTTAGACAAGGGAAGAAAAGAGATAATTGTCAGAGATTAGAAAAAACTGTGGTGCGGTCATGTTAATTAGGGGTTTCCACTAAATTTTCTAGGCTATTTTGAAAATGTGAGACTATGCCATGGCATATCAGTTTGATCTTTTGAGCTGAATTCTAGAGTTAAAATAGTAAACCCAGTAAACACAACGCATCTGAATTTAATAAAGCAATGAAAAATGAAGTGTTTTTCCTGAAATGCGATTTGAAGAATTAGATTGAATTGGGTAGGATGGAGGCCAGCCACAGGAGCGGAAAGTTGGCCAGCAGTCCATGTACAATGGGGCATGTAACTGACCAACCATGAGGAAGTGGGGAACACAGAGAATCGGGGGTAGGCTTACTTACCCCAAAATATCCATTAGTGGTTTCAAATCGTTCTGAAAGATACATATGTAAAATAATTAACCCAAGAATGCAAAATGGGAACAGAAAGCTATTCGTTTTTTTAGGCGGCAAGTTGATATTTGTCTTTTTGCTGGGCAGGGCTATGAAGAGATGCAACTTCTATACCTCAGCTTAATCTGTCCTTAGCCACATCACCCCAGTTCTGTCTTCTTTGAAAGCCTCAGGTCTACTGTCTTCTTATTTATACTTTGAACCATGCCACTTTGCATTTAATTTAATATGTAATAAATGCTTTCATATGTAGTGCATTTAAAACATATTTAATTCTTATAATAGCACCATGAGGTACGGATGATTATACTTAAATGGATGAGGAACAGAAGCTTCAAGACGTGAATTGTCCATGGTCACAAAACAGGTACCTCTCAGACCCTAGTTAATCAGCCTCTAGAACCCAGGACCTTCAACCCCAAATGTCTCCTTACTTTATTTTATTCTGCCATGCATTTAATATCTTTTAAAAAATTTAGATGGTAGTAAAAATTGTAATCTACTTTTTTTTCATTGTTCCCTTTCATGTTGGACAAGTCAGAGATATTTCAAAAAGAGTCCAACATGGCCAAGCAGCCCTCGGGCAAGATGAGAAATATATTCTCTTATAAGAAAATGGGGGGACCTGCCGTCTCAGAACCCCAGTTCTAGGAGAGGAAGCCAGCTGAAGAAGCACCTAATGCCTTCCTAAGCACTGTTGGACTCTTTTCTAAGGGACAAATACCTTCCATGGATATTGAAAATCCCATGAGGCTGGAGGGTCAAAAGAGCAAAGGACGGGGGTAGGGCTTAAAAGAGTCTTTGGAAGAAAAAAAAAATCCCTTCTCTTTGCAACAAAATCAACATGACATAAATTGGGTCTTTGGATCAAACTTCAAAATGGAGCATTCAGCAATGTCTCTGATCTTTGTAACATGTTTTAGTTTTCAGCTGTCACTCTGCGTTCAGCTGCTGAGGTCTCCAAATGTGATTGGTTCTTTGCCAGAAAATAATTGTGCGCGTCCATTCTTAGCTTCTTTCCAAGTGAGCTCTGTGTTCACAGGAGGGGCGTGTTGTTTCTAAATAAAGGCTCCATCTTATTAAATTCTTTAGCCTATGGCCATTTTTTTCCCCCTGAGCAAGAAAGATTTTTTCTCAAGAGTTTTTGTTTCCTAAAAAATAAAATAAAATAAAATTGCAACCCCGGCCATGGCTCAGCGTAGTTCTATGCTCATGTTTTCTGGTTTAGACCATGAAGGAGGGATTGGAAACATCAAGACCTGTAACAGCTTTGGGGATCTTACTGGTGTTGGTTTCTTTTTGTATCCAACTCCATTAAACTTTCCAAACATAGGCTTGCCTACATTCCCAGAGTTAAAGAACATGTGATTTTACCCCCATTTAAAAAGAACCCCATAAAAGCCAATATGGCAATATGCTTGCCAAATGGTTTATTGACCTCAGTGACCTTAGGATTGGCTCTGTGTTCCAGGAGGCAATTAAATATGGAGTAAGGTATTAAAGTGACATGATTGGAGAAGTAACAAAAATTGCCTCCTCACCTCCAAATTGTTTCTTTTACAAGCCAGCCCCAAACTCTATGAATGGAGGTTTATTTCTTGGCAGAAAAAAAAAGAACTTTGTAAGGTACAACTTCCTACAGGAGAGATTAGTCAGTAATAACTTAATGTGAATTAATTGAAGGCATTGGATAAAATTGGGCACAGGAAAGATACAGAGAAAACATTACCCATAAGACATTGCCCAGCAATGGTGGGGAGAAGGGTTTAGGTCTCTTGGAAGATGTATTTGAGGAGCATTCAGGCCAAGGGATGGTGAGAGATACCAAAAAACAGAGAAGTAGCAATAAAAAGTAGGCAGTTTGCCATTGCTCAAGTTAAGGTCAGTCCTGAACAAGACCATTGATACCATCCCCTTCACCACCAGGAGACTAGCATAAGGCTACAATTTCAGGGATGGTAACTGCAGAGTTTGAATGCAACCAGATTCCTTAAGCTATATCTGTGGGCTAATTTGCAAATACTGAGAGCCCACAACACCACTGATTCTAAAAGTAAATCACACAGGCCCCGAAGTCAAATCTTGAGTAGCCTGTCAATCACTATGCAGGGCTAAGTTGGAGTTTCTCCCTTAAGAAATGGGAACAGAACACACCAAAGCTTTACCAGATTAGAATTATGTGTACCTTACAATCCTCTCCACCCCACGGAAAAAAACTTACTGAATTTGCTAAGGACAGACAGAGGAATTATTGGTGATATCTTCCCTTTCTCACAAATGCATGATTAATTTCCAGTGTTATTTTTTGGGGGGATGGAGTTCCCGGGTCAAGATTAATGAATGCAGTTACGGAATGATTCCAAGTTCTAAAGTATCCAGGAGAAAAAAAAAACTCTGAAGAGTCATTTGTTGATGATGTATTTTCCCCTTCAGTTCTTCTCACATCTCCTCCTGCTTCTAGCTCATTCCCTGCCGCTTGAGTGTGGTTATCAAAAGCAGAGTTTGCAGGATTCAAGCTCAGCCAAAGCAAACAGACCAAAAATTTGGGAAATGATTTATCTTAATCCAAGGGTGGTAATCCAATTTATTTGACTCAAATGCTTTAAATTTCATCAGCTAAACCAGCAGTGTTTGGGCTTGGCAAAATGATGTCTCGTGAAAGCAATCCCTGTGGTGCAGGCCACTGGTGAACAAAATGATTTTCATCTTAAAAATACACATGTTGTTCTACCTTTTCATGTTTCTGGTGAGTGAGCACAGTTGGTGATAAAGAGGTTCAAGCCACCTGGGAGGGTTATCTTCCTCTGGATGTTCTGCATCCCCAGCCTGACCAGTCACCTCATAAATGTACTCGCTGATGACAAGGGAGCGAGGGACGGTGGGTGAATTGGTGCATGCCTATCTTCACCAGTGGAAAACCCCTGGGACAGCGTGCAACTCTACATTTTACAAAGATCGTGTAATAGTCAAATAAAAGCAGAGGTTGCCCTTTCCATATCCTTGACGTTAAGAAAGACTGAATTGATACTACTGTCCACCCACAATTCAGAAAGAATGGGGATTGTACCCCAGATCTTATGGGATACCTAGCATATCTGATCTTATTTAAAGCTACTTTTAGGACTTTGAAAAGTAACATCATAAAAGAAGTAGCATCTCATGGGGCAAAAGAGCACTAATTTAGGAATCTATTCACCTGGGTTCTAATATTACTCTACTCCTAAATATATGTAATTTCTATGATTAAAACCTTTTGTCCTTTGGTCCCCAGCTATTAATTAAAGATTTCTCAAAGTCTCAGAATGATAATTTGGGGATTAAAGTAACTTTTTTTCTGTCCAATCTCATACTACTGGATTTCTGTTCTTATCATGATTAGAAACTCATTCCCAATTTTGTTCAGATTAATTTCTATGGTGGTCAAAAATACAGAATCAAACTTCTCTAGCCCATTATTCCCTGGCCAATTGGTGCCACAGTGGTGATGAATTACCTTGATATATATTTTTTTCTTTCTCTCTATCTATTCTCCTACACTTTAGCTCGTTGGCCCAACCGGTCCACTTCCTGTTTTAGTCAATAAAGTTTTATTGGAACACGGCCATGCTCATTCTTTATGGATTGTCTATGGCTGCATTCCCGCAACAACAGCAGAGTTGAGTGGCTGCGACAGAGACTGTATGGCCTGCAAAGCCAAAAATATTTACCATCTGGTCCTTTGCAGAAAAAGTTTGCTAGCCCTGTTCTACACTTTTAAATCTATGTTCACATTCTTTCTACGGCAATCCATGCTAGCTTCTCTAATTTTTCTCTTGGACTTTAAGCTTCTCATCTAACCCAAATCTTTGGCCTCCCTCATGTCCCAAACTCTTCCTAGATTGTTTATCCTAGTTTTCCTTTTCTTCCTGTTCATTCTAGGGTCATGTTTTATTTGTTCATAGACTCCTTTGTTCAATGTAGACTCATTTGCCAATTTAATATGAGCCAACATTCTTCCCTTTATAGAGCCTTTAAAACTCCTCTGGGAAAAATTGGCCCTGATAAATGATTTTAATGACAATGACTGGTAGTTACTGCATCCTTAGTCTGTACTGCATTGTTCTGAGTTCTTAGGGCATTTGTGGTGATAGATTGGAAATTGTTCAGGGTCAGAGACTAGGCCCTTTGTTTGTTACATTACATATACAGAACAGCCTAGAGCCACCAGTGTTTACAAAGCTATGTAAATGAGTTTTGCTTTCTGTTGTGAACAATTCTTTTCCATGAATTCTCTTACTGCTCCCCAAAGTTGGCCTATCCCAAAGTATTTCCATTTCTAAGTAAACACAGTCTTAATGCATGTTTGAATTTTCAGCCTCAAAAATTTGACACACTTCTTTTACAGAACTCTACAGAATAATGATGTACACACGATTATTAAAGAGTCTTGGTCTCAGTTGATAAATGAAGAAACTTAAGTTGGAACTTGGTCTGTGGTCTTTTCTACAAAATTTAGTAACTCTTCTATGAGATCTAATTTACAAATAGCTGGAAAAGTCACCTTGCCTTGCATTGCTCGTCATTGTTAGCCTAGTTGACTGTCAATGCCAGCAACATGTGTATAAGAAACAACTTGCTTTTTCTTCATCATTGTTGAATTTTGTTCTTAAAAATTCTCCAGCTTTGAAGCTGGAGACACATTTGAAACTTCACAAATACTAATGGCATGGCAATACATAGAAACAAAAACACTAGCAACTCACCTTACAAATAGAGTTGTATGTCCACCATAGAGATGTTCTTTGAAGGCACCTACTTGTTCTCACCAAATGAGAGAAAGCCAAGCTATCTTTGAGTGGAGGGTGCAGAGCAATTATACTCTTGGGGATTAATTTCTGTAACTTGGAACAGTGTTACCAAAGGAGCTAAATAGATGCTATGGCCAAACTGATCGCTGAATTTAATGATCAAAGATAAGACATGACTTGGCATTTCTGGTTTTCTCTCATGAAAGTTCTTAAAAGTAGAAGGGTAATGGCTGCTCCATTGTAGACATAAGATTAATTTTAAAAACTCTGAGCGAAGGAAACATAGGGGCAAGTGGACATAAAAAGGAATAGGGGCTGCTGCTACGGTAACATCAAAGGCTCTATTATTTTTGAGATGTTTTTGCTGTATCTTATTCAACAGAGAATTCACTATATAGATTTGTACTGTAGGGAATTTGAGAGCATTCAGTCTCAATGCAGCTCTCTCTTCTGTCAGGGATAATCTCAGAGGATCCAGAATCAGCAAAAGAAGAAATTTGTTAGAAAGTTATGGAGGTTTTGTTGTTGTTGTTCTCCTCGGTCCAAGTCTATCATTTATAATACATAGAAAAAACCCTCTCTCTCTCTCTCTCTCTCTCTCTCTCTCTCTCTCTCTCTCTCTCTCTCTGTCTCTCTCTCTCTCTCTTCCTCCCTCTTTTTTTCCCTCCTTCCCTCCCTCCTTTCCTCCCTCACCTATCTCTATCTCAATGTTTATATAACCCATTTTCATGACTCATAAACAAGGGTTCTAGTAAGCCCTTGACTTTATGCATTGGGTACTCATTCATGATGAATTTTTCAGTTTCTAATCTAAGCCAGGGGCCATGTTATGTACTAAGGCTCTGAAGAGTAACATAGCATAATGCTGTCTTTTACAGTAAATTTCAGAGAAGGTGAATAAATTGTTTAAGTCAGTAGAAGTGTGTGCAAAATATTATAGGGGCACAGAGAGTAGAAACGATTTCTCAGAAGCTGTCTCAGATACGTTGCATTTTGAAAGACAATTAGGAATTTACTGAGTCAAGAATGCAGACAAAGGCATTTTGGGGTATAAGGAATAGCATGTGGAAGGGTTTGGAGATATAAGAGAGGACAGCACAATCAAGGAAAGGCCATCAGGTTGAAGTCACCTGAGCTAAGGTATGTAGTTAGGAAGACTGGAAGCTAAGGCTAACCTCAGATAAATTGGGATCAATCAGAAAAATGAAAATCTTTGTGCTTTTCCAAAGATCTTTTAACTTGATCCAGACAACAGAGATCCTTAACCAAGATCATTCCTTGAACAAATCCACATTTTAGAAAACATTTTAGGACAAGTATGGAATATAACTGGGAAGTAGAAAACCAGGAGACTGAGCCCAGTGAGAAAACAGAGTACAATAGAAGCAAACTGATGGCATCCAATTAGCAATGAGGCTGGGTGTGGTGGCGCACGCTTGTAATCCCAGCATTTGGGAGGCTGAGACCAGAGGATCTAGGTTTGCAGCCAGCCTCAGCTACATAGTGAGATACCCTGTAACTTAGTGAGTCCTTGTTTCAAAATAAAGAATAAAAAATAGGGCTGGGGGTATAGCTCGGAGGTAGAATGCCCCTGAGTTCCATCCCCAGCACCGAAAAAAAGAAAAAAAAAGACAATTAGCAATGAAAGTTGTCAGGAGGGAGTAGGTGCAAGAGATATTTAGATCCTGGGATCAGTTGAAGTTGGGGGGGGGCAATGGAGGCTGGATGGTGAAGCCTGATGCAGTGGAGGGTGGCTTGGCTTTAACCAGGGTTGCCAAGTCACGCTGTAATAAAAATGGACACGTAAGAAGAGGAATGAGGAGAAAGTGAGTCAGTTTGAGAAGTTTTGAGTGAGTGGTCACTTAGGAATTCCCAATTAGAGCTGCTTACAGTGAATTGGAAATAGAAGTCTATAATCAGCCAACAGAGGAGAGGGTGAAGATGTTTACCTAAGAGTTGATATTGGTGGTGGTTTGGGGAGGAGATTATTGTTGTCAAACTATAAATGATGCCTACAGTTTCAGAGAGACAGTTACTATAAAGAGAAAATTGAGAAGACACTGGTCCCCCACTCCCAAAATTCAGAGCAGATGGTAGTGCTGGAGGGGTAGGGTGGAGATCTGAGGGAGGGGGTGAAAGTCAGATTGAAGTGTATTCAAGAGAGCAGGAAGCATGGGGAAAAAGGAACAGAGGGTCTGAATGTTCTTACATAATTTCTAGGAAACATGTGTTTTGAACCATGAATTCAAACACCAAGAACACTACCACCAAGGGGTAAAGCAATAGAAATCAAAGAAAAGAAAAGGATCACTTTGCAGCTGAGAGCTGGAAAGCAAGTTCTGTGCACCCAGAAGCCCACTACTGTGGGGCTGTTCGAAGGCCAGGCTCAAGCCTGAGACCAGTACAGTCATGTAGGTCCTTGTGCCTGGTAATATTCTGCTGCCCACTGCCACTGTGAAAATATTAATAATTGAACAAAGTATCTGCATTTTTATTTTTTCACTAGGCCCAGCAAAGTATGCAGCCAGTTATTCTGGGCCTTTGTACCTCCTGCTTGGCCCAAGGTAAAACCAGCTGGTATATAACAGGTGATCTGCTAACTCATGAATATGGATGTGTTCAAAAACCGAGCTTATTGCCTGACCCAATTTTTGCATTAATTTTGTGGGGAGAGGTACAGGGGATTGAACCCAGGGACATTCTGCCTCCAAGCTATACCCTAGCCCTGTCTGTTTTTTACTTTGATACAAGGTTTCACTAAGTCATTGAGGGCCTCACTTGATTGCTAAGACTGGCTGCAAACCTGTGATCCTCCTGTCTCGGCCTCCCAAGTAACTAGGATTATAGGTGTGTGCCGCCACACCTGACTCAATTAATTTTAGTAATGACTTAATAATAGATAACGTATCTTGAACAGTTACTATGTCAGGACATTTTTCTATATACTTTTTGCCTATTCCTTTCATGTTTAATGGCTAAAACAATCCAGGAGTAGGCATTCTCATCACTTATAGCGCAGGCATTACAGTGGTAGGATTATTATCACTGTGACAATCATATCTCTCCTTCAAGAATGAGTCAACGGCCAGGCGTGGTGGCACACACTCGTAATCCCAGCATTCGGGAGGCTGAGACCAGAGGATCCGGGTTCACGGCCAGCCTCAGCTACCTAGTGAGGCACTCTGCAACTTAGTGAGACCCTGTTTCAAAATAAAGAATAAAAAAATAGGGCTGGGGGTGTAGCTCAGAGGTAGAATGCCCCTTACTTCAATCCCCAGTACTGCCAAAAAAAAAAAAAAAAAAAAAAAGAATGAAATGAGCCAATGGAAGCAGAGCACTGTTAATGAACTTATACAAGGTCACAAAACTAGTTAGAGGTGAAGCCAGGTCCCAAACTCAGACATCTAATTTCAGAATCTGCATGCTTAACCATATCCAGGGTCTCTCTAAATTCCTGAGTCTGTCCTCAAACCTGCAATCTTTCTGCCTAAGCTTTCCAAGTATGGGAAATACAGATCTACACCACCACACCCAACTCTTGGAAACTTTTCTTACCTTTTTCTCTTATAATCTGCCACTTGAAGCCTGCTCTGCAAAGAGCTGCTGCAGTGTGCAGGAGGACAACGTCCTTCTCCACATAAAGCATCAAAGAGTGAGGCACTCCGCAACTTAGTGAGACTTGGTTTCAAAATAAAGAATAAAAAATAGGGCTGGGGGTATAGCTCGGAGGTAGAATGCCCCTGAGTTCAATCCCCAGTACTGCAAAAAAAAAAAAAAAATTGACTGCAGATATAAAGGAACAGAGATGGAAGAGTGGACTTTAAATGTCTCTTATCCCTGGACGCTTTTGAGGAAATGAATCTTTGGCATAATCCAAATGCATAAAATGATAAGACAGCGTTTTAGTAATATAAATTTATTACTGCAAAGCTTTACAGTTATAACATTTGTTCCTTATGAAGTCAGTCAAAGGGGTAGCAGGGATTTCTAGAACCGTAAATATTTTTAGTGTCACAGTGAAGTTCGTGGATGGCAACATACCACTTATTTTAGCCTCAATCTCCAGATGATTTTAATAATGTATACTTTAAAGTCTGGAGCAATGCCTCCATTTTTAAAATATGGATTTAGACTGCAACAAAAAGATCTCAAGTTCTGGCTGGAAAGAAAAAAATGATAATGGCTCCATGCTTGCAGGTGCCTTTCTAGGAAAGGCAAAAGAACCAAAATGCATTGGACTTCGCAAAGTGTTAGGTAAACAAAGCCATGAGTATTAAACTTTCGGCTCTAGTGATTAGTAGGGAAGTACAGGATAATAAGCGCAGCGGGGGTCCCTCAAGGTACTTTCGACTCCGACTGTGTTTATTATCCAGTATCAGTATGGAAATATATGCCTGACTACATTTATGGTGCCATTTAGAACTTTAAAATAGGCTCTTATGCTCAGAAAGAGGTTACTAAATTACTCACCCTCTAAGGTTTTCCTTGATTAGCATAATTCCACCCATTACATGCCTTATCAAGACTACGTTTTCATTGTTGGGCACGTGTGCTGAGGAGACATCGAGGGCTCCATGTTTGTGGTGTCGTGTCAATCCTGAGATAACCACCTTTTGCTGACTTCAAAATAAGATTCCCCTCATGTAATTTACCAAGTAAACTTCTCAAGGTGTGCAGCTCTGCCCTGTGGATGAACGAGAGCAGGGGGGTCATGATGCATTGATGCGTGCGTTCATCTCCTGGCTTTTCAATGGATAATTTTCTCTTTTTTTAATTACCTTTGATTCCAACTTGGCGGTTTTGGAAGGGAGAATGCACATGTGTGGATGGCAAGAGCCCTCCTGTGGAACTCAGGCTTCCTCCAGACATGGTAAGAAGGCTACTGAGAGATGCAAATGTGTGTTTAACTGGAAGTGGGGTGATCAAGAGGAGAGAGAGAGGTGTCCACACTGGAGCCCCCCCCCTCCGGCACTTGACATGGATGGTCGGTGCCTCTTTCTGGAGCATGGGGGACTGTGTTCATCGGCGTCTCTTTGGGAAGTTCCCGAGCGCACACTAGATGGCAGCATGGTATACTGGTCTTGTGGGGAGACCCCAGGCTCAGTTGCCAGAGCCCAGCAACACACACACACACACACACACACACACACACACACACACACCCCTTCCGAAGGGTCCCAGCTTCTCAAGTGTCCTCTGCAGCTCCACTTGATCAGGCCACGTGGATCTCGGTGGAAAATTCCCCTAGGATTGCGGCTGTCCTCTGCTCGCCACGCTGAGATTCTTCAGACCCTGGGAAAGGACTTTTCCTTTGTGTGGCCCTGTTCCTGCTCTCACTGTCTGGGTAGCTGTGGTTTTACAGGGTGAATGGGAACCGCAGTTGCTGACTCGGGGAGCACAGAAAGGACCTTTGGGTTCAGTCCGCTCAATCTGCACCCTGTGTGTGTGTGTGTTTGCACCTGAGAGCCCTCTTGCGGAGTTGAGCATCCTAGGAGCTACGTTATGATGTGAAACTCTAATGCACCAACAAATATACAAAAAAAAAAAAAATCATTTCCCAGTTGCAACCGAGTTCCACATTCCTATTTGAAAAAAATAGGGGACCTATCCTCAGAGTGAGAGTGAGCCCCACAGTTCCAATGGCTAAGGAAGAGGAATCTGACTGTAGCATTTTAGAGCCGAATAGGAACATAGAGCTCAGCAAAAATCTGACAGTCCCCTTTGACAGATAAGGAAACTGAGACTCAGAAATCTCAACTTGCCTGAGGCCACACAGCTTGTTAGAAACCAGGCCAGGACTGGAAAACTGGTTTCCTTATACTCTGTCAGGGCCTTTTCCATCGCCTCATGTGTGATTTATAGAAAGCCATAAATACACAGTAGATGAAACTTCGGGCCCTCTGAGCTGACCTGCCCCCCCACCTCTCCCCTCCCCAAGGCTAACCACCCCAACCCCAGCAGCTGATGCCTCTGTCCAGCTGAGACACCCCCAGTCCTCCATATCTCTGCCCAGCCTTCTGCTTCTCCAGGGGCAGGCAAAGGGAGGGATGAGAATCAAGAGAATCGATACTCACTGGGAAGTTGGATGACAGATACAGAAGTACTGAAATACTGCAGTCTTCCCTTGGCATTTCCTTTCAACCAGAGAAGGAAATTCCAGGAATCTCATAAGCGAACCCATTTGGGCAAAATTTTTATACACAGTATTCATACAGTTCGCATTTTTTTTCTCCAAACCTTTGAGCACTAATTCAAACCGTCCAGCCTCCAGGCCCCCTCAGGGTTCACCTATCACTAAATATTGTTGATTTGCAAAACACAGATTCTTTTCTTAGAGCAGGCTTTGCTTTCATGGCTTTCTTCAGACACTGAGCCTTTTCCCAATTAAGGCTGGCCCAGCCTCTCTCTGGTTAGGATTACAAACAAACACCACCACCCTTCTGTGGGGGCTCCAGCCACCCCTCCCTTCGCTTTGACACATGGTTCTTTTGATCTCAACCCCAGACCATCGGGCACAGGCTCCTAATTATGCACAAGCCATAAATCAGGCAGTAATGTGGTCCTTGCTAGGGAAAGGAGCATTGTTGGGCCATCAGAGCCTGGAAAACTGGGTGTGTTTCCAAAAGCAAAGCAGTATGGGGAAGGAAGGCAGGAAGAGTAAAGATGTTTTAAATGTTTGTAGAAATAGTTGCTTTGATGTTGAGCCCTCTCCCAGAGGAAGTCCAGAGTCTGAAAACTAAGTCTGTATTTTTTCAGATTTGGAGAGGTAATGAAATCCACAAGCCCTCGCTAGAGGCAGGTGTAAGCCAGGATCCTCCATTGAACATGGGACCCATTCTCAAATCCACAGAGGAGGTAGCATAAACATGCTTCTCATTGTCCGTGTCTTCATTTTGCTAATTTAATTTTAGCCACTTATTTACAGTTGAGAAATCATCTGAACTCCTGTGTGACCTTATCAAAAGGTAGTTAATCTGGTTAGGTTTGGCTTTTTCACCAGGAAACTCTCTGGGAATCCTAAACTATTTTTGTTTTGTTTTGTGGCACTAGGAATTGAACCCAGGAGCATTCAACCTCTGAGATACACCCCCAGCCCTATTTTATTTTTTTATTTGGAAACGGAGTATTGCTACGTAGTGACTAAGGACCTCTCTAAGTTGCCAAGGCTAGCCTCAAACCTGCTATCCTCCTGTCTCAAAATCCAGAGTCCTGGAATTACAGGCGTGTGCCACCATACCAGGCTCTTGACTTTTTAAAAAAAATTTGTCCTGGGCCAGGATGTGCTACGAATATGATAAAATCTCCAAACTGGTCAGTGTGATGGGTCTAAACTATGTATGAACCATGTGAATTCAGAAGCATCTTGCCAACGATGTTTGTGCACTTAACTGAACTAGAAATCATTCTTTTCCCCAGGTAAGAAATGATAAAAAGCTGATGGTACCTTATAGACATCCTTTTATTTGTAAATTCTTCCTCAAAAACAAATGCAAGATATGGCAATTTTCTTTCATGTAATTTTGTTATGTTAGTCCCTCTCATTGGCTATAATATGTAGACAAGACTGGCATGGAGCCAATTTGTGAGGTTTGCCTTTATTCAGCAAATATTTATTGAAGATCTATTCTGGGCTAACCCTTGGGGTTAGAACAGCTGTGAATTTAATGACAGAGAAGATTAATGCAATCTTTGCTCACATGACACATACAGTCTAAGTATTGTTAACAAACTTTTTTCGGGAAAATGCCAGATAGTAAATATTCTGGGCTTTGCAGGCCATAAGGTGTCTTTCACAACTTCTCAACTCTGCCTTTATAACGTGGAGTAGCCATAGATAATACACAAAGAATTGAGCATAGCTGCGATCCAATTATACTTAATTTAAAAATGCAGGAGGTAGGCCAAAGTTGTCTCATAGGCTTCCTTTCCCAACCCTCTGTCTAGAAGAAGACATTCTCAAGTTTAGAAAAATTCCAAATTGAGGAAGAACTCCAATGAAGAGGAAACCTGGCAGACGGTGGGAGATCAGAGAAGGGCAACTTACCTATTTGAGAGTTCACAGAGGCCTTTGGGGACAAGTGACAACCAAGCCTCATCAGATTGGCAAAAGTCAACCCAGTGAAGAGAATCAAAGCAGAATGTTTTAAGGAAAGGAAATGTATATGTCACAATTTAGAGACAGGATCACAGTTGAGGAGGTAAAAGAGACTCTAGATTACTGGGTTGGAGAAGGCAGAGGTGAGGTGGGGCTGCTGTCCAGATAACATGAAGAGGCACACGGAGAGTCAGTAAGAGGCTTGAACAAGATAGTCACAGATCAAGCCATGCATAGTGGTACATGCTTTTAACCCAGTAAATAAGAGGCTGAGACAGGAGAATTGTAGGCTCAAGACCAGACTCTGCAACTTAGCAAGATTCTTAGCAACCCTGTTTCAAAACAAAAAATTTAAAAAATGGCTGGGGGTACAGTTCTGAGGTAGAATGCATTCAATCCCCAGTACAAATAAATAAATACATAAATAAATAAATAAATAAATAAATAAACAAATAAACAAATAAATAAATAAATAAAACCAAACTAAAGCTAGTCATAAGTCAGATAGATGCATTCTTCAATGCTTCAGAGAGTTCACTTTGGCACTTATGTAGCAAATCTTTTTAGGAGCCTTACAGCCACTGTATCCAGACAGAAGCAGAAAGTGTTCCACTACCCATAGCTCCAGCTCCTCTCCAAAGTGGCTCTCAGGGCCAGTTGGACACTGTTCATGGAGCCCATCCCTCAAACACAAATATTTTAATAGGGATCAAAGCTTTGGCTAACTGGGTGAAGTTCTAATCGTGGAATTTTAGTCAATAGCCTATAGAATAAGGAAGATTTTTTTGTAGAAGGAAAAGAGAGAATTAGAGCAATCTTCGCTCCCTGGCAATCATACTCGGTGTCAGCTTTCCATTGCTATAGTGAATACCCAAGATAATTAACTTTTAAGGAGGAAAGGTTTGTTTTGGCTCACAGTTTTGTAGGTTTCAGTTCATGTCCAGTTGGTTCTGTTGCTTCTGGGTTGGTAGTGAGGCAGCATATCATGACAGGGATGTTTGGTGAGAAATCTGCTCGCTTCATGGTGGCTGGAAAGAAAAAAAAGAAGAAGGACCAGGGTCCCAATACCTCCTTCCAGGGCATTCCTCTGTTATGGTTAGATATACATCCTGAAGAGCTCATGCATTAATGTTCAGAATTGATATTATTAAACCATGAGGGTGATAATTTCATTAGTGGATTAATCCATTGTAATGGGTTTACTGGGTGGGAACCTAGGCAGATAGGGTTTAGCTGCAGGATGTGGGCCCCTAGGAGTGTGGTCTTAGGGACTGTGTTTTCATCTTTTAATCCCCTTCTTCTGGCCTCCATGATGTGAGAACAGAGACCTTGCTCTCTCCCTCTTTCTGTCTCCTGTACCATGGCCTGAGCTCTGCTATTCCCAGCCTGACATGGACTGACCCCCTGAAATCTCCAGAACTGTGAGCAAATAAATAATTCTTCCTCTAAGTTATGTGGACACATTTACTGTGTCATGGCAGTGAGAATGCTGAGTGAAACACCTCATATGACACAACTTCCTCCAACTGGACCCCGTCTTTAAAGGTTCTACCACCTCCCCCAAAATACCGCTCCAGGGATCAAATCTTTAAAACATGGGTCCTGGGAGGACATTTCAGTTATAAACAATAGCATTGCCACAGTCTTTTTTTTTTTTTTTTCCCCACCAAAGCATAACATTCTGCTTATGAACTTCTCTTGGACTAAGTTTTGTGAGTAGATTTTCAGTCTGATCATCAGTGATAAAGAGATTTCACTTTAACCAAGTGATCAAGATTAATATCACCAATAATAAGACATACTGATATCATGAACTTCTTGATATGATGCCCTGAGGACAGGACATCATTCCTGGGGTATTCTTCCTAAAAATGTATAACCTCATTCTAATCATGAGAAAATATTAGACAAACCCAAATTAAGGAACATTCTACAAAATTAACCAGGATTCCTCAAAAATTTCAAGGTCAAGAAAGACAAAGATCAAGGAATTGTCACTGACTAAAGATAGTGGAAGAAAACTAACAAATGCAATGTGTCCTAGATTGACTCTTGGGACAGAAAAGGGACACTAGTGTAAAAACTGGTAAAATACAAATAAAGTCGATAGTTCAGTTAATCAAATTATGCCCATGTTATTGTCCTGGTTTTAATAATTATGCTATTGTTAAGTAGGACCTTAACATTAGGGGGAGCTGTGTGAGAGGTATACAGGAACTCTGTACTATTTTTGCCACTTTTCTGTTAAGTCTAAAATTGGACAAAATAAAAAGATTTTTCTTTAAAAAAATAAATAGAGATTCTTATTAAAATAATCCTGATATATTGTCCCACTCTAGACAGGAAAGACTGATAAGTGTTTCCTTGTCAAGTTGTTCATTTGTCTAATAATCTATGATGATTACCAAGTAGCTTTTAGATGGTTTCAGGTCTCAATATTAATAGTCATTGTATGAATAAAACAAGGAATTCTATCACTTAAGCACCTGCTCATTTGGAATTTGCCCTTCTACTTGGTGCCCACAACACTCTGCAGAAGCTTCCCCATCTAATGCCACCTTTGTACTGTACTAGAATGGCAAAACAGTTCTTTGCTACTTTACAAGGTTTGTGGGAGAGTATTAAAGAGGAATTTATGCATTTCTTGGCAGAATTTTGCGAAGTAGAGAACCTTGAACGAGGATTCAGGAAACTGAGATTCTTGTCTCAGTTCTTCTATTCTTGGACCCTGGAATCTTGGGTAAATCACTGGCCATAGATCCTTTTCTGCCTTTTTGAGCAAGACCTATATCAGTGACTGTCATCCTTGACCTGATATTCAAACCTCCAAGAATCCTTTTTTTTCTTTCTTTTTCCTTTTAATGCCGATGTCTCGGTCCCATTCCCAGACATTCTGATAGAACTCCTTTAGGGTGCTCCTCAGACATTATTTAAGCTTCGCAGAATAGTGTTACTAGGTAGTTATGTTTGAGAACCACTGATCCAGATGATTTCTAAATTCTAACATCCTAGAATGAACCATTATTATTCAAACAAAATAAGGCACTAGAATTAGTCTTGGACAATATTCTCCGTGTGTGTATGTGTGTGTGTGTGTGTGTGTGTGTGTGTGTGTGTGTGTGTGTGTGTGTTTTACTGGGGATTGAACCAAGAAGCATTCTACCTCCCACCTATACCCCTAGCTCTATTTTATTTTTTATTTTGAATGAAACATGGTCTCACTACATTGCTGAGGCTGGCTTCAAACCTATGATCCTTCTGTCTCAGTCTCCCAAGTACTGGGATTACAGGTGTGCACCACCACATCTGGCTATTCTCTTATATCTAAAGGCATTCTGGCTTGAGGGTAGGGGGAGGTGGAGACAAGACTACAGTAAGAAGCACTTGCCATAGTTCATCAAGACTTTGCTCTCTGTTCCTGTCAGATGTCTTATCATCTTGACTAATGACTTGCACAAAAAGCTTCAGTATTTAGCTTGTGAAATGCAACCCTGGGAGAGATTTTTCAAAAACTATACACAGGTACCTTAGGTCAGGGGTGTGATTGTTCTGCCCTTGCCCTTTTAGTGATGCTGTCCTCTTTCTATCCCTCCTCTTCCTCCCCTAGCTCCATTTCCACTGTCTACAGTTACCTGTTCAGTACAAGTGGTTGACATGGTGATATGTGTCTATTTGGGTGGGCTGAGAGAAGAACAGAGAGAAAATTGCACTGTTCATAATACACTAAGAACTTAAAGCGGGGGTAGCAAATCCAAATGCCTATGAGAAGGTAAATTTGAAGGGCAGACAATGGAGACACGGGGCCTCCTTGGAACTGAAGAGCTTATGATCCTTCTAAGGGACTACTTCTCTTCTGCTGCAGCCAAGGGGTTCTGAGAGAATGTTGGCCTAGCAGTGCCAGAATATTTGATCTTCAAGAAAAATCTATCATTGACTTGTAAATGCTAGAAACCAATTTTTAAAATAAATACAACAACACAGTGTGGGCCAAAGGAAACATGTCCGCAAGCCAAATTCTGTAAGTTTGCCATGCCTTTTTCAAAGGTTAAAAACTGTGAGAGTAAAATTGCAAGCACAATGTATGGGTGAAAGAAGTGTTCAAGATTTGCTTGTTTTGTTTAGCGGAGTGACAACATAGAAGTCTTTGGGTTGTTCTGAGACACGCTGGGCTCTCCAATTTGGGCTTGTGGGGAGAAGGAGGCTAATAGAGCAGGTACATGAGGGCTGAGTGCAGACACGGAGGCTGTGCCTGGAGGTGGCAACGGAGCAATGCATGGCACAATACTCAAGCGCAGGGCGGGCTCAAGTGATCACCCATGGCAGAGTCAACTCACTGGAAAGTAGGAGCTTGAGAGTCAAAGGGTCTGGAGGGCAGAGGATAGAAAACCCTGGGGTCCTGTGATCTAAGATGTTGCAAGTCCCATTAAAACAGGATGGCTGCCAGTGAAGGGTGACAAGGTAGAAAAATCTAGCAATTCAGGTAAGAAAGGAAGAAGAGAAGGGAATGACATTCTGGCCCCTGGCAAATAAGGAAGGGCTCAAATCCCAGAAGGGAAGATCACATAGGCTAGCCCATGGACTAGAGTCAAATAGTAGTGTCAACCCAAGAAGAAGCAGGATTCCACCTTTAACTTTCACCTAGGACAGCACAGGCAATGGGGCTGCCCTGGCTCACCACAAATCAAGTAGATTAGTAATAATCCTTAACTCTGGGCCCCATCAGTTGGAGAGCTATTCATTTTTTCTCTCTGGCCAAAACTAACTCCAGATGAGGGTAGATTGTGGTGTGGAGATGTGTGGAGAAGTGAGAATGAACAGGTCCCCCAAATTAGCAAGTCCTAGTCCCCTAGAAATCATCCCAAAAGGATAAGCACCCACTCTACTCAGGTCTGAAACACTAAGGAAAAAAAAAATCAGAATCTTTGTATTGTTCATCATGCAACTCTATTCTAGTCACTGAGAACATTTAGCTTTGAAAATTAACACGAAGGGCTGGCTCAGTGGAGTAGAGTGCATGCTTAGCACTTGGGAGGCTGTGGGTTCATTCCCTAACATCGAAAATTCATATAGAGACCCGGTCTCAGAATAACATAGAAGTGGACTCTGCACGGACTATTCCAGAAACATAGCCGAGCAATACCCAGTCATCTTTGAGGTGGATTTGTTATATTTCCAAGAGTGAGAGAAAGAGGAGAAAGAAGTGCATCACTGTCCTTCAAAAGAGCCTGGCGTACTAGGTACACTGGCCACTGAGGAATTTACCCAACTTTCTTAGCGACTGTCATCTAAAAATCCCATTCACCAAATAAGTGGCAACAGCATTTTTCTTCCTGCTTTGCTTGACCATGCTACAGTGTTAAGAAAATAATAGAAAGCTGGGAGTGGTGATGCACACCTGTAATCCCAGTACTTGGGGAGCTGAGACAAGAGAATTGCAAACCTTCTGCCTGAGGTTGAGACCATCCTCAGCTACTAAGTGAGGCCCTGTTTCAAAACAAAAAATAACAAGGGCTTGGACTGTAGCTCAGAGGTAGCATGTCCCTGGGTTCAATTCCCAGTATCACAGACACAAAAGAGAAAAAGAAATAAAAAAGGAAAGAAGGAAGGAAGGAAGGAAGGAAGGAAGGAAGGAAGGAAGGAAGGAAGGAAGGAAGGAAGGACTCTCTTATGAATAAATTCTAGCTTCTTTGCTTATTAGTGGATCTTTTGGAGAAAGTAATCTGCAAGCCTCAGTTTCCTTATGTTCAAATGATTTTAACAACATCTGTTCTACTTACCAACTTCACAAGACTGGTGAGAGAACCAATGTGCTACTTGGTTAAAAAACTTAGTATGCCAGTAATTATAAATGCAGAGGGGCAAATTCTTCAAGAAATGATAAATCTAAATTTCTGGGCAGTTTGAGAAAGGACTGAAACTATACTTTATTTGGAAAATAAAACACTTCGAAAAAACTTTCGTGTTGGTTCTCACCTGGTGGCAGCTCACATAGCTATGAAAAATATTTATTTATTTTTTAAGAGATAGGGTTTTGTAAAGTGGCTCATTCGCCTATATAAATATGAGACGTTAATTCTATGGTTTCCGTTACGCTGATCCTTCTTGTTTGCCTGTGTTAACAAAGCAGCATATTAAAAACAGGAGGCAGAGACTCAGGATGCCGACTTAAATCTGGTGTTTTTGTTTATTTGGCTGATTGGATGGTTGTTTAAAGTAACTTTCACACTTCAAACCTTGAACCTGACTCTCCTTTAGTCTCAATCCTTTGAGAGACTTCAAAGGAAACCTGACAGAAACATGGCACACGAGCAGGTAATCGAAAGGGAGGGCAATCAAATGGGAGGTTTCTTTTATTTTTCAAGGGAGAATATTATAAATTTCCTTGGCTTGACTGCAGCTGTGATAAACAGAGGGCTCCTTGCTGTTTTGCATGTGGATGTTTATGCATGGCCAGGGAAGAGCTGAAGCTTTCAAGCCCAAGGCACACACCTACGACTTTCATACAGCCTCAGTGAGAACAGCTCGTGCAAGAGGCTCAAGTGCTGAGTCGCACTTCAGAAAGCTTGACCCATCATTAGAGCGAAGACACTAAGTTTATTTCTCCAGAAAGCATTCACGTTTTTACCTGCCTCTATCCTTCTCTAAGAATTCATTTCTCTCTGCATTTATGGAAGGATTTGGAACGATGGGGAAAGCTTTTTTTTTTTTTTTCAAGCTAAATCAATTTGGATTGCATCTATTATTTACAGCTTGTATGATGGGGGTCAGGTATTCTATCTTTCTTCTGAAATGGAGATAGCCTCATTGTGCTTTTGTGAGGAATAAGAATTTATATAAAGTACATGGAATATCATAGTAATACACTATTCTTAGGCCATGTGCAGCAAGGGTCCATAAATAACTTAATTTCCTTCTGACTTTTCTTTCTTTCATGTGTGTGTGTGTGTGTGTGTGTGTGTGTGTGTGTGTGTGTGTAGAGTCTCGGAACCGAAACTATCCATGCATACCGATTCCTAGACCAGTGCTCTTGCCATTTAACATTTAACGGTTTTTCAATTAATTAACAGAACTTACTTCAAGCCCACATTACCTAAATGTATTTGTAAGACAGTTATCTAGTTTTAATTTTTTGTATTACCTACTCAAGATCCTTCCATTGTGTGGCTATTTTTAGGATCTGTGCCAATGAAGAGGTTATTTACAGTGGATAGTGTTGCTACTTTGGTAATACACTATTCTTAGGCCATGTGCAGCAAGGGTCAAGCTATGCAGCACCTATCACAACCACAAACCCTTCTATTCTTTGGCCATCGTCCTCTATACACCCTGGCCTCAGCCTCAGTTGATTGGACCAGAAGGTGGGCACTGGACCAAAGCAAACAATCCATTGGCTGGTCAGCATCTTACGAGGGTCCCTGAAATGAAAGTTTTTCCCAACAAGGATGAAGATCACAAAACCAATCAGATTCTATGGGGGAAGGGGAGTCAACCAGTTTCTATCAAGTATTGTGATACACACTCCACATTGGAATGTGTGTACTATATACTAATTCCAAGACAAGTCTATGGTAAAAGTGAAAAATGAGTCATTAAGTAATTATCCATGATGAAAGAGATATGAGGGAACATAAAAAATGTGGTCATAAAATTGAAACACCTTCCCTGTGTGCTTTGACTAAGCTATCTCCACAAAGCAGAGAAAGAGTAGCATCAATGTACCTAAAAATGTAAGCCAGAAGATGATCTTAGATCTTAAAATTTCCAATTTGTCATTTGCCTGGTGTTCCTGTTACTCGGGTTTTGCACTTTTGTCAGAGACCTTTCCATACCATGATTGAGACCTTTAAAAGTCATTAATATTGATGGCAATATTATCCAAGCAATTAGTGGGCTAGTGACAATATTTTATAACAATGTTCTGAATAGCTTGATGAGACTTGGGAAAAATCAAACTTTATGGAGAAGGAGGTTCAGAAAGGCAAATAACACAGGACCTGAAGCCAGCTGTGGCTCAACAGCCATCCGGAGAAAGTCTTTGTCTTCATCAGGATATGTGAGTTGGAAAATTTCATGATTGTAGATTAAGTTTTCTTTGTACTTTCATTTAAAAAAAAAACATTTAAAATTTGGCAGATGTTTACAAAATGATGATTCTTTCAAACTACTGTACCAGACAATGCCATTTGTAAATTAACATGTAATTAAAACTAGAAGCATATGGAAAGACATCCATACCAAAGCTCCAGATTTTCTCCACATTGGGATGCTTAGACTCCCATGTCTTCTCTTGGCCATTTTGACTAAAGTATGACACCTCTCCAATGGCAAATACTGGTAGGTTTCATTGATGGGTCTGGCCTACATAGAGGAATTGCTCTGAAAAAAAAAAAAAATCAAGATTTCAGGAAAATATTTTAAAATTACCTGGTAGAGAATTTCACTACTTTCATATTAATATTTTATCCCTTGCTTTTTTTCATTGAGTGGTATGTGAAAATGATCTGAATGTAAAGCATGACGAGATTACAATAAAACTACTTGGCATTATTCGGACCAACACCTGGTTGATTTAAATCAGTTTTACCACCTCTCTCTGCCTTCACCGCCAAGCAATGGTCCAGGCCACCATCTCCCTCACCTGGATCATTGTATCATCCTCAGCTGGTCTCTTGCTGGCCGGCTCACTTCCCCAGTCCATTCTCAACAAAGAAGCATACATGCAGGGGAACTGACTATATCATGTCTCTCCTCTTCACTCTTTGAATCAGCCCTAATCACCACTAGTTTTCTGATATATTGACAATAAAATCCCAACTTTGCCTTCTGACTTTCAGGGACACTCTTGGTCTGGCCCCTTTTTCTTTCCAATCTTGCCTCCTCTTCCCCTAAGGCACAGCCTCCCAGTGGGCTTCTTTCACTCCGTTCCTGATGCACACAAGGTCTTTCCCACCTCCAGGCTCTGTGCCTGCTTTCTGCTCTCCCTCTAAATACTTCTCCCTCTCCCATCTTCTTCCCTCCACCACATAAAACCCTTTTCATTCTTTGCAGATTAAATATCACCTCTTTAAACAGACCTTGACCACCCAGGTAAAAGAACCCCTGCCCACTTTTAGTCCTTTGCTGATTAACCTTCATAGCACTTACCAACATTTGAAACTGTTTACTGGTTTATTGTGTTTTATCCACGGGAGCTGACAAATATCCATCTGATTGGCTCTTGACTTCTCAGCATCCAGCAGAGTGCCTATCCCATGGTAGACATTCAGTTTGATGAATAAGCAAATGAACAAATGATGTTTTCTCTTCTCAAATCTTTGTCATCAAAGATAATTAATCTGAGAATTGGAGATATAATGGCTCAATTTTCCAAAGGCAGTCTAGGAACTCTTGCATTTCTTATACTTAGACAAAATGTCCATCTGGGGCTGAGCAGCTAGACTTGCTTTCCTATAGTAGGGAATGGGGTACCACCCATTTGAGATAGAGCTCCATCACCTGTCTGTATCATGCCAGCACTTGAGAATCGTTGTCCCAGTCTTAGGGTAGTCCTTAGTGATGGGATAATGTGAGAACAAGCAAGTATAGATGGAGGGTGGCTTAGAGTTGACAGCCTGGGCTAGACTTCCATCGTGAAAATCCAAGTATTCAGGTCAAGGGCAAGTTGGTACCACCTGGACACCACCTGGTTTTTTCTAAAGACCTCAGAATGTAGGACATACTTTAGGAACTTGGACCGCAGTGCTGCATCACCCTCGGAGAACACTTTCAGATATTGATAGCTTTCCTTACTCCAAGGGCATGCTGGTGCACCAACCCCTTACTCATTTGTACTTGGAGATATGTGACTTTGGATGATATTTCATAAGCTCTTTCTCCTCAGTGGATAGAGACTGAGACCTGAGACTGAAATTCATTTTCTGGAGGGATATGTTATTCCAATTTCTTCCTAGACTTGAGAGAGTGATGCTATCAGTTGTCCCTTCCATTCTGGAAGAGAGTAGACTAAGATGAAGAGTTACTTTTGCTAGGCTGAAAAAGCCTCAGGAAATGTCTGAGGGAGAACCTCAGGCAGCCTGGAAATGTTGGGGGTTTTACTCACACTCTTTGGCCTACTGAAGCATCTTTCTTATATAAGTACCACAAAGGCAGGGAGGTTGGATAGAGTTTATTAGATAAACTACTCTGGGGAAGATGCCTTGGTAAGATTGGAGACCTGGAAGAGCTGAGCAGGGCCCAAAGCCAGAACCTGGTAATCTGAATTATAGCCCAGATGTCCAACAGGAAGTGTAGCTTGAGAGAAACCTACACCAAAGTCCTCTGGCATTTTGCAGCTTTTTTTCTTTTTTTATCTTTAAGAAGCTCTTCCTCAACTTCACTCCCACCTCTACCTTTGTTTGTTCAACCTCTCATCTATTGACTTTAAATTAAAAATAAACTCTACCAAACAAAACACAATAGAGATGTCCCGGGCTAAGCGATCACACAGCACTGGCCCTAAAGAATGAGACAATTGAAATCCCATCAGTCTTGATAAGGTTCTGTGCTGGGATGCTAGACTTCCTGGTGCTCTGACCTCTCTCCTTCCGGCATCCTGTTCTGGGACAGAAGTGACACCACAAAGGTTTCCTGTGCCTGTCCTCTCCACTTGTGACCCCTCACTACATCCTCTCTCTGTCTATTTGGAGAGCAGTGATTTGAGTCCTCTGGAATCCCTCCCGGCTCATCGATTCGATGACACTCGTTGCTAATTTGGGATGCCTGAAGGGCTGCTAAAGCCGGCGTCAGCCATTGGCCTCCTGCTCCCCTGGCTCGGTGTCAGAGTGGGAAATGTGATCTCCGCACCTAGCACTGGTCAGATTTTCTCTTAGGGTCCCTTCTTGCTTGCAGCCTTCCTGGATCCCCTGGGTATCTGAACCAAATTAACCCCTTCAACTCTTTCAGATATCTTCTCAATGCACACTCATTTGGGAAAGACTTTCTTGGGATGGCTGAGATCCGTGTCCTGCAGAGCAACTATGAAAAGGGTCCTCTGGACAGAGCCTGGGGTCAAGGGGAACAGGTCTGGGACCAAGGAGCTGCCAGTTTTGCTGTTCATCCTGTTGCCTTCAGAGTCTTCCTTGGCGTACCTCGTAGGCCATCTTGTGTCTAGAATTCAGATTTCGGCCCACTGTGGAATGGCCAACAAGCATGCTTAATTTTGTGGTCTGCAGAGAGCTTAGCACGTTGTTGCCAGTCAGGATATATTAAGTAGGAGTGTGACCATGCTCCCATAGAATAATAATCAGAAGAAGATGGATCCCGTCGCCTTCAAGGTGCTCTCCTCTCCACGATTTAGGCAGCCGATGGGGCTGGGAGGCCCAGCCAGGTGCAGAAATGAGGCCCCAAACCGGGCTGTCGTGTCAAAGCGTTGTTGCTACTACACATCTGCCCTGCAATGAGGATCCCCCGTCCCTTGCAAAACCCCCATGCCTCCTGCCTGCTGGTCAGCTGCCTGTGGACACCGGCAGCTGCCCCCTGCTGCTCTAGATGCACAACTGGATTTACTTCTAAACAGCACATGTCGGGCACATTTTTTCATCTTCTTCCTTCTTAAAGTGAAATCTCTCCCTCTCTCTCTCTCTCTCTCTCTCTCTCTCTCTCTCTCTCTCTCCCTCTCCCTCTCCCTCTCCCTCTCCCTCTCCCTCTTTCCCCCCTACTGAGGTACCCTAATAATTTTCTTTCTCTGAACCCACACCTGAACACCATTATGTAGCACTCGGAAAACCAGGAATCAATTATGGGCTTGTTCAAGTCTGCATGCCCCCAGAGCCTAGAAACGCTAGAAATGCTGAGCAAAGGGACTGGCACTGAGAAAACATCCAAGATGTGGTTTGCTGAAGGGAGGCATATTAATCCATTTTCCACTGGTATAACAAAATACCTGAGGCCGGTTGCTTTATAAAGAAATGTGTTTGTTTAGCTCATAGTTTTGGAGGCTGAAAGTCCAAGACGGGGCAGCTCCATCTGTTTGGCCTCTGGGGAGGAGCCCTTTGGCTGCGTCACAAGGTGGTAGAGCAGCAGAAAGGGAAATGGCCACATGTAGAAGAGACCAAGTATGTTGGGTAGGCTGGCTTTGTAGCAACCCTCTCACTCAAGACAGCACCATCAATCTCTTCCAAGGGTGATGCCCCTATGGACCTAATCACTTTTTATCAGAGCTCCACCTCTTGACAGTTCTGTTGCCTCTCAGCCTTGTTCACTGACACCCAGGCTGCCATTAAATGCAACCTTGGGGGGCAAACTCAGATCATATCCCGACTATAGTAGGAAGAGAGATGACAGACAGGAGAGGGGAGGGAGGAAAGAAATAAAGAAAAGAGGGGAAGTATTTACTGACAGCTTAGAACCCAGAGACACCTATAGGGTCATGCCAAGCCTTCGAAAGTGATCTAAATCTAAGACACCCATAATTTCATCACCTACTTCCTTGTCCTATCCCTGGGTACCCATCAAAGATTTGCAGAGGCTAGGAAGGAAGGAATATCAGCAGCACCAAAAGCAGTGCTGAGGGTTACTGAAAACTTGTTCTAAGTCACTCTATAAACCATTTGCTTGCATGGACTGAGTTTTCAAAAGAATGCTATGGCTATGATAAATAATACTATTCTTACTCCTTTTTATTGATGGGCAGAAGGAATTTAGAAGGATTAGGGGTTATTTTTTGTATGTTTATTGGTGCGTTATAACCACATATCATAGTGAGGTTCAGAGTGATACAAACATACATGCACACGGCGCTTGGTGTATTTCCTGCTACATTCCACCCCTTCTCTCCCCATACATGTTGGAGAGATTGGTAACAATATCTTCATATATGGACATAACATTGTTTAAGCTGTTTCCTTCCTCCATCCTCCTTCCTCCCAAATTCCCCTCCACCGATCTCCTGGTCTCTGAAATCCCTTTTGTCTCCTGTTTTCTTTCTAGCTTCCACATATGAGATCTCTTAGGATTGCTTAGAGAGTTCCTTAGGCCTCCTGTAAAGATCCTGTGACCCTTCTCCCTGCTTTCAGATCTTCTCTGTTGTAGATGTGAGCTATTGTGGGCATTCACACAGATTACTGTCCCTTCGGGAAGGAAATTCGAGCCAGCAGAATGGGAAGAAGATGGCGCAGTCTCTCCCCTTGCTGCTGTCCTGACTCGATGCTTTGATAGGCTAAATCCTCTACTTCCTCAGGATCACCCGGGGTGAGGGATACCTGTCCCCCTCAACCCCGAAGTCTCTTGAAACAACAGCCATGCTTCTTCTCATCTCTGCTCCCTCATCTTCTGCGGAGGGTGACCGCCGTTCAGTCTCTTTCAGCTGGATGCCACCAAGGATCCTCTCCGCCGCTGCTATGGAGACAAAGCACAGGTACCACATCCATTCGCCACCGCTTGCTATTAAAAGACAGGCACGGAATGTGAGCCCAAGATGTTCAGTGAATCAACCTGGAACTTACCCCTCTTTAACAATTCTAATAGAGGGTAATTCATGCAAGTTTGTTGGCAAGCCATCTGCCTCAGGGACTGAGCACAGGTTAGATAATTAAGCTCAACCTGTTCCTGCGTGGCTGTCTGACTTACCATTTACCTCGTCTCAGACTCCTCGCCTCCAAAAACCCACTCTCCAAACTGGTTAACTCATTGTTCCCCCAAAACACCTGTCCCGCCTTCTTATTTTTACTCATGCCATTCCATCCACCTGGAATGCCCTTGCTTTCCTCTCCCTCTCCAAATCCTTCTCATGCGCTTCACAATATGTTCCCCAACCACCTCGCTCATGGCAATCAGTCTCTCTCGCGCCTGAATTTCAATTGCAATGAATTCTATATAACTCATCTGGTAATTAATCATGTGCCGCCTTATGATATTTCTTCTATTGTTACCTTGAACCGTGATTTCAATCTTGAATTTTAACATAACTGATTCCATATGTTTGTCTTGTTTCCTTAATTGGAATATAAGATCTTCAAAGGCAGGAGATATATTATGTAATTGTATTCCTTTTAGTACCTAATGTGGGGCTGATTTGCTAATGCCTTTTTTCTTTTCTTGCTTTCTTTCTTTCTGTCTTTCCTTCCTTTGTTCCTACCTTCCTCTTTTTCTTTGAATAGTTGTGCAATCACAATGATAAGACTTAATTCAAATATTTTGCTAATAACAGATCACATCTACTGAGGAATAAGCCCTTGAGGAGATTGGAAAGGCCAGGTATCTTTTTAACCCAGAGAACCAAGGAGGGAGTGAGGAAGGGGAGCTATGCTCATTGCACAGCAGGGGTGGGAAGAGTTCTAGAAGGAGTCCATGGGCCACATCCATGCCAGGAAGCTTTCACTTGCTCCCTCCCTTCCAAACGAGGAGATACTCCCCCCAAAATTCCTCCCTACATATTCCTTACTTTCTTCTCATCCCCTGTCACCTTTTAGTTTTTCTCTATCCTCCCATCTCAAGTCCTTAGAAAGACACAGCCTAAAGCTTCTACTATGGCTGTGACCTCTTTCTCTGCTATTCAAGATCAAGGACTATGAACCCTCATTGCACAGAGAAATATAAAAAAAAAAAAAAACTTCTTAATGAATTTAGTATACATCATCAACATCCTCTAAAATGACCCTGAAGGCTGATAGGGTGCTGTATTGATTGACACCCTCATGAAGTTCCCTCTCTTGAGTGTGGGCTGGAACTAGTGATGCATTTTTTTTTTTTTTTAACAAGTAGACTATAACAAAAGTGATGTAATGTCACTTCCAAAATTAGATGACAAGAAAACTGTATGTCATGCTTACCTCTCCTATTCATATTCTTTGGACCATCCCTCTGGAGAATGCCAGCTGATAAGTTGTGAACAACCGTAAAGAGAGGTTCATATGACAAAAACAAAAACAAAACAAAATCTCTGAGATCTGCCTTAGAAGCAAGCTTGGAGCCAAGCTTTCCTAGTTGTGCATGCACACAGCCCAGCCAACACCTGAATAGCAACCCCTACACACACACACACACACACACACACACACACACACACACACAACTCAGCTAAGCAGCCCAAACGTTTTCTGTTTTAAGGTACCGAGTTTCAAGAGTAATTTGTTATACAGCAACCAATAGCTAGTACAGTATTTAATTAAGGTAAATCATTCAGAAATGGCCGGGGTCATCTGAATGCCTCTGATTATGTTTATGACATTTTCCTTCTGTGAGACTGAAAACCATAGATTGTTCGTTTCAGAGAGAATAATTGAGTTGATACGGATGTCTCCTATTTGTTATCTATCTTTCAGCACAATGAAACTAGCTGATGGTTAGCGACAGATAATGAGCTAGGCAAAGATTCCACCCAGATAAATGCCTGGTCAAACAAGCATCACAGAATGAGTGCTTAGCCTGCTCCAACTCTCAAGATTATCAGTGGAAGACTGTTACAGGCAGTAGCTTAGTCTCCAAAATTCAACAAACCTCTAGAAAGGTCTAAGCTATTATTTCACTGTTTGAGATTGTACTTCCCTTATCAGGATAAATCTCACGTTTAATGGAAGAACAGGGTGAACAAATCACAGCCCACAGGCCAAATCTATCCCACTGACTATTTTTTAAATAAATTTTTATTGGAATACAGCCATGTTCATTTGTTTATCTATAACTATGGCTGCTTTTGTTTTGGCGGGGGGGGGGGCGGGTTGCAAGTAGAGTTGAATAATTGAAATAGAGTTGTTGTTGAAAGCCACAAAGATTATGGCTAGGCATGGTGGCACATGCTTGTAATCCCAGTACTTGGGAGGCTGAGACAGGAGGATTGCAGGTTCTCAGCTAGCCTCAGAAACTTAGTGAGGCCCTTCACAACTGAGACCCTGTTTCAACATAAAGAATAAAAAATAGGGCTGTGGGTATAGCTTGGAGGTAGAACTCTCCTGGGTTCAATCCCCAGTACCGCAAAAAAAAAAAAAAAAAAAAATCCAAAAAGACTAATTTTTTTTTATCTCCTGACCCTTTAAAGAAAAAGTGTGTTGACCCTGCTCTAAAGTAGTGATTTTTAAACTATATTTGAAAGGATATTATTTCTATGGGGTATTAATAAATGGTGCATGAGAAAACAATGGGTCCTGTGGTCAACTGTTTGGGAAATACTGGGTTAAACAGAGTTAAACAAGTGACTTTTTTATAGAAATTTCCCTGACTTCTAAATCTCCAACAGGAGGACAGGCATGCTGCATTTTTTACAGGGTTTTGGCCATGAAGCTCTTTGTGTCAATGAGTATCTCCAGGGACCAGTGTCCAACTCACTGGGAAATGCTACTTCAAAGCTGTAAGAGCATGTTTCTGAAGTAGTAACTTTGCAACATAAGCATCACCAATTTTTCACCTTTAAAAGCATCCACAACAATTTGAAAATACACAAGATGTCCTTACTGATCATGAGCCCACTATGCAACCAAAATTTGGAAAATTAGACAAATGGAAACATAAAGTTGCTTGTTAGTAGCAGATTCTGTTTCTGCAGAGCTAGTCACACTAAAAAAAAAAAAAAAATCTTAAGGTTGGAAGAACAACCCAATATTACTTCAATAGGTCTCAAGTTTTTTTCCATGAAACTCCTTATATTGCATAGAAGGATGAAATAGATTGAAATAGATGCCTATGGTCTATAGTTGGGAATGACAGAAGATCTAGATTTTAACAGCAAATTTGAAAAGACAAAAGGATTTTTGCTACTAAAAAAGGAGTTCAAATATTGTTATTCTGGTTCAAATCTTTATTCTAGAAATGAGAAATAAATTTCTGAAGGCTAAAAAGATCATGGTCATAGGTGGTCAGCCACAGACCCATAATTCAGGACCTAGGTTATGACTGTCCCTTCTTTTACGCCACACTCTCTTGCTTGTGGCCAGGAGAACACATTTTCTGGATAACTGTCCAGGGTTAGAGGACCTGGTCCAAAGCCTAGGAAAGAACTAATTTACAACATCAATCTCAATCATCATAGGATCAGGAGAAGAACACCAGGAAGAGTTTGGTGAATTCAAATGGAGACAATAAATTACCACATGTGACACCTACATAATAGGATGCAGAGTGAGATGTTTCCTCTTGTCCCAGAGTTGTGGCCAAGGTTCAGAGGTAAGCCTGACACTGTTGGCTGTAAGCACTGCTGACAGGGATCACCAAAGGTCCCCCAACTCTGAACTGTCCATAGTCAAATTAAGGAGAAAATGGATTTGGGGACAGGAAGGTGGCAACTAGCTGTTGACAAAGATCCTGTTAGTGAAAAAAGTCTTTTCCTTCATTTCTCTGTCATTGTGCAGGGTATTCCTCTCTCTCCAAAACCAAGAAAGGCCATCTCCAAGGGAATCAGGAATAAATATGGAATGTGACTCTGGGGAAAGTAGAGGCTGGACACATTCTCAGCTGCAGACTTCAAGGTTTTCTCTGGTGCAGCCACAGGAGTGGGAACTTGAGAAAGCATACTAGGAAACAAAGAGCATGTCCTGTTATTCTTTCATTCCTGCGAAATGAGAATTTTTTGATTCCTTCAAAAGTGAGAAGAGCCAGATGTGCATTTGACACATGTCACCTGGAGTCTTTTGGGAGACGCATATTTGAGTATAGAGAACAGGGTCCACTTAGAGACTAGGTATTTCTGGGGGCTGTCGTTCTAGGTTGGTAGCTCAGCTCACCAGGGCTCATTATGCAATAGACCTGGAAGTGAGATGGGGCAGCACCACCTCATCTCAGGTCTCTATGGACCTGGGAAATAGAACAGGATTCCAATCTTCCCTATGAAGCAACATGGAAGTCCATAGATAGATAGGAACCATACAGTCATTCAAGATAGCCACTGAACCAAGTGATGGGTGGCCTAACACAGGAAAGGAGTTGGGGATGTTTATCACTATCATGGCCAAGATATAACTGCCCTCTGGAGGAAGGTGGGAGTTCCCAGTGATAAAGGGGTTTGGCACACGCTTGTAATCCCAGTACTTGAGAGGCTGAGACTGGAGGATCCGAGTTCACAGCCAGTCTCAGCTACTTAGTGAGGCTCTCCAGAACTTAGTGAGACCCTGTTTCAAAATAAAAAATAAAAAACAGGACTGGGGGTTAACAGGACAACTTCCAACTCTCCAGTCTTTCTGCTCCTCCCCTGTTGACCATGAGTCAGATCAACATCCAGGAAATGTGTGAAATTAAAGAAAGGTATTCAGCAAGAAGAGTAAAGAGGTAAGTAGGTACGAAAACCAGACCACCAACCTTCAGACCACTATAGCCACGGATTGGAAGAAGCAACTCCTGGGGGAGAGGACCCATGCTCTTCCTCTGATTGGAGACTGAGTATCAAAATAAATAGGACTAGCTGGGCGTGGTGGCACATGCCTGTAATACCAGTACTTGGGGGGCTGAGACAAGAGTATCATAGATTTGAGAACCAAGACTCTCAGCAACCTAGTGAGACCCTGTTTCAAAAAAAAAAAAAAAATACAAAGTTAAAAAGGGGCTGAAGGGTGTAGATTGGAGTTAGAATGCCCCTGGGTTCAATCCTCAATACCAGAGAGAGAGAGGGAGGGAGAGGGGAGGGGAGGGGAGGGCAGGGGAGGGGAGGGCAGGGGAGGGGAGAAGAGAGGAGAGGAGAGGAGAGGAGAGGAGAGGAGAGGAGAGGAGAGGAGAGGAGAGGAGAGAGAAGACTGAGTCTCAACTAACGAAGCAAACTGTTCTAATAACCAAAAGTGACAGGAAAGTCACAGGAACTGGCCAAGTGGCTGTGAAGGGAGTTACTTCCCAGCAGGAAATGCAGTCCACATATTCTAGTTGAAGTCACTATTCTTGGATAAGTATAAAACCAACTCATTATATATCCATACATAATGTGTTGAGACTCCCTAATACACCTGATACATAAGGTAAGCACACTAGATAGAATTTTATTGGATAGAACTTTTATATTTCTGGTGCTGTGCTTGGCTTCCAAGGGATTCCAAAGGCAATGTGCAAGTGTTTCCTCCATTCTGCAAAGGAGCAAGCAGAGCTATGCTGGTGACCCAGGGACTCGCACCCCGTGCCTGCAGCCTCCTGTCTTCCGTGCACATCACCGGGCAGCTCACTCCCCCTCAAGCTCAAATGGGATTCGTTTTTAATTGAGTAAAGAACTTTTCAATTCTTGAGCCCCAAACAAATCAAAAAGTAGAAGGAGGAGTAAATGAAGGAAAAGAAAAAGTTTTGTTTTCCCCCTAATTTGAGAAACTGTGATTTCTCACTGGTTTTTATCAGTACCAAGATTTTGTTTTGTTTTGCGGGTTTAAAAAAAAAAAAAAAAAAAAAAGAGTCTTTTTTTTTTTTTTCACAGTTCTCTATTCAAGCCTAAATTTATCTGTTTTAAAAAGTCCATCTGGCTTTTGTGTTATGGAAGCCCACACAAACCTGCACCATTCATTCCGGAAGCAACCGAGTTATCAAATGGAACGAGAATCAAAGGAAGGGACAGCAAGCTAATTAAGGGCTGAGATTCTTAATAAGGAAGAAAGCACAGAGGAGAGTAGATTGACACCAATGAACATGAAAGTTTCAAAGACCAAAACAGTTTGGGAGGAGAGAAAAAAAAAAAGAAGAAAGGACTGGGCCGATTTTTTAAGGCCTACTCCCAAACAACTACATTTATTCCCATTTTTATCAACAGACAAATGTAAATATCACTCACTCTCAAGCTAACATTTACAAAAGAATAAAATATAAATAATTCTGAATATAAAGACCAAGTATAAAAACATACCAAAATATAAATGTAGCAAAACTAGAAATAACATGACATTACATTTATTTTTAAGAGGCTCTTATTGATTTTCTTTAGAAACTTTATTTTTCTGCCTCAGTCATGCTTAGATGGATTTACCCCTTTATTATTTTTTACACTTATATTTTTTTAAAAAACAACAGACAAATAATGCCCAATAAAGTAAAAGCTTTCTACAAGAGAATAGATTTGTCCAAGTGATTCTGGTACAAATGAGATTAAGTGCATTATTATTTGTCTTTATTTTTAGTATTTTACAATGTTAATGGCATAAAGAACGTCGGGAAGTCTGGCTCGGTGGCACATGACTGTAATCCCAGTACTTGGGAGGCTGAGACAGGAGGATTGCAAGTTCAGGGCCAGCCTCCCTCGGCAATGTAGCGAGACTCTCAGCAATTTAGCAGGATCCTGTTTCAAAATTAAAAAATGGGTTGAGGATGTAGCTCAGAGTTAGAATGCCCCTAGGTTTGATCCCAATACCAAAAAAATAAAAGAGAAAAAAAATAAAGAAAATGAGGAAGTCAGTTAGAAAAGATGAATATTATTTCAAGTTATTGAAGGGGTGTAGGTATAAAATGTATATAATATTTGGCTGCCATGTTGGCCTCATCTAGGGTGGAGACCTTCTAACCTGGAGGTAAGGGTCTCAAAGCTTTTTTCAGTTCTGCTTCAGATGTTTTTAGGGAGAGACTTTATCGCATTGAACCTGAGTTCACTCCACAGGACAAAAAAAGCTGTTGGTAACCACAGCAAGCCCTGCATACCTCTAAGAAATGAAGTAAGAATCCATTTATGAAGTTTTTATTTGAATTGCATTTAAAAATGGCACGCTATAATCATATGATATGGCAAAGTAAAATCAGGTGTGGCTGCATTGAAACATTTCTTTGGTTAAACTAAAGAGAAATAAGCAATTCCTTCAGAGCTCCCACTTTAAAAAAAAAATTCCTTAGAGGGGGAATTAAATTGTTTTAAATTATCGAAATGATTAGACCTGGATGTGGTGGGGCATCCTTGTAATCCCAGTACTTGGGAGGCTGAGACAGGAGGATCACAGGTTCCTGGCCAGCCTCACCTACCTAGTGAGGCCCTCCGCAACTTAGTGAGAGCTTGTTTCAAACTAAAGAATAAAAATAGGCCTGGGGGTTTGGTTTAGAGGTAGAATGCCCCTGGGTTTAATCCCCAGTACCACAAAAAAAAAAAAAAAAAAAAAAGAAAGAAATTATGAGAAAACCAAGAGATGGATGGAGAATTTTCAGGAGGACATCAACCAGACAAGCCCCGAAAGTTCAGTAACTCTGCACTAAAATGTGACCCACAAAATGTACACCATAGCATTCATCACTGCCATCTGCTACTGCCATTATCCTTGATTCCTACAAACAGATTTCAAAAATTGAATCCGCCTCTCAGTGAGTTTAGAAACATTCAGCAGGATTTTCTGGATGGGATCAGAAAATTCACTAATTAACCCTCCATTCTGTCTCCAGAAACCATTTCCCTCTAGTCCTTTCAATTAGCACAGTCATAATTCCTTGTAGCTAGTTCCATCCTTCACAGAACTGGCAGAGAATCTGGAAATAGCTTGAACTCCCATCTCTTTCTCTCCATTGCCACTTCCCCCCTGACTGCAGGTCTAATGAACATCGTGTCAACTTTCCTCATCGGGATTTTGTCCATGGCCTCCTGCTGGATTCCTGCCTCCACCCTGGATTCCCTCCAATCTCTTCCCTGCACCAAAGACTGAACTTTGTCAAATGAAAATCAGAGTATGTACTCCCCTGATTAAAACCTTTCAACAATGTACCATTGCACTCTGAAAACTGAAATCTAAACTCTATATAATAGCTGCAAAGACTTTGTGTGTCAGCTAGCTATTGCTGCATAACAAACCACCTCAAAAGTCAATGGCATAAAACAACAGTCTCATGTATTTGGGGAATTTTGCTCATTTAGCTTAGATGTGGCTGGGCAACTGCATGTCTCTGCAGGTGGGCTAGATTTCTGTTTCAAATATCTCTTATTCTCCTACATGTAGACCATGTGCTAATAAGCCATTCTGTGAAAACTATTTAAAAATTTGCAGCCAAGCACAATGAGGGAGTGGATTGCTTAGGACCCATAGCACTTTCAGAAATCCATGTAATTACATTAATTTTGATTTATTTTAAAATCAGGAGGAAAATGAATATAATAATAAACACATAATAATGAACCCATTAATATATTTGTCATTATACCAATGCAGTTATAAAAGATCATTCTAAATATTTTTATAAAGGAAGTGGTTTTAAATAGAAAAATGTGTACGACCACAAAATTCATAATGCAACCTTGCACAATCCTAATTAATCATAGTAGAAGCCTAGGAGACTGGTCATTAGTTCTCTGTTCATTTGCATAAGGCATGGAACTTTGTGAGATTTCAGTATCATCCCTTAAACAGCAGGGAGCTAACTGGTAAGAGTTTCACTTACCCTCTCTGGAAACGGAGTGTCCCTACCCCTGGGTGATCCTTCCCTATATTCTACAAACTTAGCCTACACTATTCTACTGCTCTTGACTATTTGCCCTGATTCTAGGAGACACAGAATTTTTTTTAATATTGTTTCTATGACAGAGGTGCATGCTGAGGACAAAACCAGCTAGGGAAGGTGAAAACAGAGAAAACCTGAGATCCAGGACAGGAGAGATACTTCCCGCTTCGAGTCTGATGAAGTACACACTGTTTGTGATCCTAAAGTGTTAGGAGAGTCGCCCCTGTCAGAGGTTAGAAAATAAGAAAGAACAGAAAGGGGGAACAGCCAAATGCACCAGGTGTGCATTATCTCCAAGTTGCATCCAGTGCTGTCCACCACGTGCCGGGCACTGCACCAGAGGCGGAGAGACCATGGTCAGCTAGTGCAAGCCCGTCAAATTTACAATCTGTGCAGGGAGAGACACAAAAATAGACACAACGAAAATGGATGCTTAGAAAGACAATAAGTGGTTAGAGCATCTTGCCTCTGCTAGTGCCACCATGAGCTGCTACTGTGCTGTGGGTGATCCTCAGAAGGAGCTGGTGAGGTACCAGCAGCACCCATCAGACAAGCACCACCTTGGGGCTCCTGTGTATGTCCTGTACAAGAGTCTCTCCCCACCCTGAGGAAGTTGTCCTTCTAGATTTACTTGTCTTGCACTGAGAGCAGTAGTAAAAGTAGAGCTCTTTATAGGTCTCCATATAAATACTTTCTTTAAAAAAAAAAAAAAAAGTCTGCCGGGCGTGTCAGCACATGCTCGTAATCCCAGCATTTGGGAGGCTGAGATCGGAGGATTCGGGTTTGAGGCCAGCCTCAGCTGCTTAGCAAGGCCCTCCGCAACTTAGTGAGACCCTGTTTCAAAATAAAGAATAAAAAAGAGGGCTGGGGCTGTAGCTCGGAGGTAGAATTCCCCTAGGTTTCATCCCCAGTACTGCAAAAAAAAAAAAAAAAAAAAAAAAAAAAAAAAATGCCTGCTTCATGTGTGTGTTTATAAATAAAACTTTATTGTAGCAAGCTTTTTAAACCTACAATTGAAATGTGGCATGCCATGGTGCATATGAACTTCTATAATAGAAAATTTTGTTTTGGTGAGGTTAAAAATAATAATAAAAGAATGTTGGCCAGGCATAGTGGCATGCGTCTGTCATCCCAGGGCTTGGGGGGCTGAGACAGGAGGATATCACGCTGGATGCTGGAGGCCAGCCTCAGGTACTTAGTGAGAACCTGTTTCAAAATAAAAAATAAAATAGGCCTGAGGGTATAGCTCAGAGGTAGAATTCCTTTGGGTTTCATCTCCAGTACATGTATGTATCTATGAATCTATGATATGTATATGTCTATATCTATATCTGTATATATATATATATATATGTATATGTGTGTGTGTGTGTGTGGTTTCAAGATTGGCCAATTATTACCACTACCACTATAAATTGTTTGTAATAAAAATTAACAGTGTGCTGAGTCACTTTAGTCCTCTGCAAAACAACAGGGGAAGGCTCCCCTGCAAAGGTTTATGCTATTTTCAGGTAAAACATTTGCTTGCTTTTTTTTTTTTTTTTAAGTAGAAGTCTCTTTTACATTTTATTCACATGGATATCCCATTTACATTATCAATTCTATTAAGTTGATAGCAATTGAATGCTGGCCAAACATCATGAGACTCAAAGGGGACACAGAAAAAGCAGTTACTGTTTTAAGAGAAGAGGCAAAACTATCCTTCATCTATAAAGATAATTAGTTTCCCTTTCAAAGTAAGAACTTTCCTTATCTGGCTTAGTCTTGTCATTCCTGTAAGAAGAAACATGCTTTGTGGACATATACACATCGTTCATTTTTTTGTTTAAAGAAGCTGTATAATTAATTTAGATTGCTATATACACTTCGCCTTGCAAAATTGAGTGGGGTTGGCAATTTTTAAGTTATTTTGACATAATTCTCTGACTTTTTAATAGGTAGTTCATTTCCTGTTTTCGTGTACCTTTTGATGACTCTGTGAAAGCTTGGGTTACCTTGTCTCCCTGGTTCCCAAACCACAAATGGGAAAACCTACAATCCTAAGGTGGCTACAGAAGCTTCCTGAATATTTCCACAGATTCTGCACTTTCTTTCCTCACTGAACAGAGAAGGGAAACTCTCATGGCATTTCTACCCTCCTGCAATGCAGCCTGAATATCTTCTCTGTTTACACAAGCTTGTTGGTACCCCCTGGTCCTCCTACTTCCATAGGATCCACAAAAAATATAGCTTTTCACGCACCCCGCTTTCGGAGTTTCCATGTCTTGTGGCCCATGAATTGGAGAAAGCATTTCCTCTTCCCCCATTCTCTGTTTGGATTTTCATGCCTAAAACTTCCTAATGGTGGGCCAGCCCCCCCCTGCTAATCCCCTCACCAGACTCCTGAAGATGGCACCACGGCACATCATCCAATTAGGGGGTTCTTTTCCTTAGCCCCGGCAAGGCCTTTTTGAAATCTGTGCTTCCTGGTCCCTATCAGACAGCCCTGGTTCAAGTGCTCACTATACAGGCAGTGCTGGAAAGGCCCACGGTATAAAGTATGCAAAGTCTGTTTGAGGCAGCCACCTGGACTTCCTTGCAGAACTTTCATCCTTCACAGTCCTTTGTCACATTCATGAAAATTGATGTTCTTTTGATATTTGGGCCCCATCCCATTTTAAGACATCAGATGAGGAAGGCTGAGATTGCTACCACTCCCAGGACTACTCAGACTTCAATGAAGTACCCTAAAGGCCTAAAAGCCAGATACGCATCTGCATCAGGCAGGATGGCTGGGTTATACTGTGCTTACAAAGAGCCCCCAAGTCTCAGTTGTTCAGAGCCACAAAGGGTTATTACCACTCTCATGTGTCCATTATGAACTGGGGAGAAGAGATCCCTGTCTGAGGTGGTTTCCCTCACCATGAAACACAGGCTGGCACTAACTTAATCTCGCCTCTGAATTTGGCAAAGGGAAACTGCATGTAGCAAGGCATGAACTGCTCATTGGGCTTCTGTTCCGAAGTACCACACATGACTTCCTGTTTCAGTTAGCTTTTCATTGTCATAACCAAAATACCTGACAAGAGCAATTTAGAAGAGGAAAGATTTCTTTGGTTCATGGTTTCAGAGGGTCAGTCCATGCTTGGTCAGCTCCAAGGCAGAAACATCATGAGAGCGGAGCATGGCAGAGGAAAGCTGTTAACTCAGCTCATGGCAGTTGGGGGCATGAGGAAGGTACCAGAGACATATATTGTCCCCAAGGCCATGCCCCCAGTGACCTGCCTCTTTCAGTCATACTCTACCTGCCTATGGCTTCGACACAGTAAATCCATTCAAATTATTAATCCGTCAGAGGATTAACCTGCTAATGAGTTCAGAGCCCTGATTCAATTATATTGCCCCTGAACATTTCTACATTGCTGACACATGAGCTTTCTGGGGGATCTTCCATATCCAAACCATAACACTTCCTTTCCCATGGCACTGACCAAAGCCACTAATGTGCCCAGGCCCAGCCTCCGTGGGGCGCCAAAGTTTAATTCCCCTGGAGAAGAGGCTAATGCAGAACAGTAACGCAATCTTACTCCACCATCCAAGAAGCTAAGCCACCTGTCAGAGACCATGATGTACAAAAGAGTTAAGACCTAAGGGTCTAAGGGCTGTTTACAGTCCACGTCTATCTGAAGTACATTCTATGCTGACGCCAAGAGTGCATAAAAGAACTATGTGCTGACCATGGACGTCAGGTGTGCGCGTAAGTGCTGGCCACAAAGTTAGTAGGATTTCATAAGGTTTATAGGTTTTCTTAAGGTTAATGAAAATAGTCAATTGAATGGTAAACTTGGGCAGAAGTATGCAATATACTTTTAGATAATAGGTTAGGTAAGATATTAACGTATGGCTAAAGGGTTTCGGGAATAATGTGTTTTCTTAAAACAATGAGATTTTCTGTAAAAGTACGTTTTTGATCTTTACATGTAATGTTTTTTCTGTGGTATCAATCAAACTCTCCTGATGTTTTTCTTCTGATGTTTTTCTTAGATGATCTTCCTTGTATGATTGTATAAAAACATCCTGAAAAATAAACTTGGTGCTTCAGTATTCACTGATAGCCCTCCCGAGAACATGGAGTCTTGACTCTTTAATCAATCCTTACTTTCTCCTCTCAGGACCATCTGATTGTGCCAGCAGGTTCTGGCAACCACCAATGTAGAATTTTACATTCCATGATAGATAATAAGAAAATGTGTGTGTGTATTGTGTTGACTGAATCCAGGATGAAGAGAGCTTCCTGTTCATAGAGACCACTTCATAGAGGAAAAGGAAACCACCTAAGTGTTGCATACTGTGGCACAGCTTTTATATTCTTAAGCTTCACAAAACCTTATGCAATAGAGAAAGGATCTAACCTTGTGCAAAGAGGCCAAAGCCCAAAGCAGTTTAATAACTTGCCTGTAGTGACGGAAGATGTGATACCCCTCGGATGCTAACTTTTTGGGTACCCTCAAAGCTCTATCTGTTCTCTAGGAAATACAGGACTGAAGGGAAGATACCTATAACAAGAGGAATCGTGGATTCCACTGACCCGTATGCTCTGGGCTCTGAATTGGCTCTTGTTGTAGGACAGGCATCAGTTTCAGTCCAATGTGATTATTATCATCAAAGGAAAGTTGTTTCATCATGATAAAAATTCAGAATTTTAATCAGTAAGCTGTTCTTCAAATGCAAGTAGGAACAATATTGCAATAGTACCCCCTTTAACATATGGTATTTTCCTATAAATGCATACACATGATAAAGTTTCATTTATGAATTAAGCACAATAAGAGATTAACAACCATAATTGATAATAAAATAGGACAATTATAACAATATATTATAATAATAGTTACTTCAATTTATGAGGGTATGGTGGTGCACACCACCATAGGAGGATTGCAGGTTCAAGGCCAGCCTCAGTGACTTGAAAAGACCATTTCAAAATAAAGAGTAAAAAGGGATGAAGGTAGAATGTCTCTGGGTTCAACCCCCAGCATCAAGGAAAATGAACTTATGAATTGATTATTTCTGGAACTTTCTATTTAATACATTCAGACTGTGTTTGACTGTGTGTAATTAAAACCATGGAAAGAGAAACCACAGATAAGAGAGGAATCCTGTATTCTTATTAATTAATATCAAGAAGTCCACTTAAGTCTACAGTGTCCCTAGATGAGTGAATCAAACTAGTCTAATGAATAATATAAATCCCACTATTTCAGTAAAGAATACATAAGAGTTTTATTTGCAGGAAGCCCTTTTGGTTTAAATTATTAGCAGTATCTCTTTGGCTATTTCCATTTCTAAACCATCAAATAAATGAATCCACTCAAGAAATGGGCAATTGAACTACATACACTAGTCATAAAAGTAGATTTACAAATGGCCAATAAATATATGAAAGAATATTCAACATCATTAGCAATTAGGGAGATGCAAATCAAAACTACACTGAGATTCCATCTAACAACTAGAATGGCAATCATCAAGAATTCAAACAACAAATGTTGTTGAGGATGTGGGGAAATAGGAACTCTTCTACACTATTGGTGGAATTGAAAAGTAGTGCAGCCTCTATGGAGATCGGTGTGAAGATTCCACAGAAAACTGGAAATACAATCCAGCTATACCATTCCTGGGTATCTTTCCAAAGGGACTGAAATCAGAATATTATAATGATACATGCATTTCCATGTTTATAGCGGCACAATTCACAATCGCCAAATTATAGAATCAACCTAGGTGTCCACCAACAGATTAATGGATTACAAAATTATGGGATATCCACACAATGGAATTCTACTCAACAATAAAGAACAAACTTATGTCATTTGAAATTATGGGATATCCACACAGTGGAATTCTACTCAGCAATAAAGAACAAACTTATGTCATTTGCAGGAAAATAGAAGGACCTGGAGAATATTATGTTAAATGAAATTAAGATGTCACAGAAAGTGAAGGGTTTTATGTTTTCTCTCATATGCTGAAGCTAGGGAGTCACCAGGATACAAGAGGTACTTTAGATAGTGGAGAAGAAATTCCATTGGAGCAATGGAGGGGGTCTAGGGCAACATGGGGGGGGGGACTGAGGAAAGAAACACTTCCACTGCCTTTATGCACATATGTGAGAATACCAATGCCAGCCTCAATATCATGTATAGGGAAGGGGAGGAGTGGGGAAGGAGCCAGGAGGAAGCTCACCAAGTGCTGTGTGTGTGTGTGTGTGTGTGTGTGTGTGTGTGTGTGTGTGTGTGTCCCTATCACTTTAAACTACATTATGATGTGAGGCCACAATGCACCAATTAAAGATGATAGATAGATAGATAGATAGATAGATAGATAGATAGATGATAGATAGATAGACAGACCAAGAGAATGAATCATCATTGGAGAACCAAGAAGGCAGCACATGCGTGGAACAGAAATACACAAAGCACTTTGCAGAGCAGGTAAGGAGCAGATAACTTTGTCAACCCTCGACCCAGAAGTGTTTACCTCACTTAGAAACAGCACCAAAGCCCTCAGTGCAGACGCTTCATGAAATTGTGTCGATGTGATGCTGAACTCAGCAGCCTCCTCAGCAGGGTGCCAGCTGACTTCAAAAGCCTTGCAAGAACACCGCGAGCTAATAACAGGAGTGCTGTCCAGGGCCAGCCCCCAAACATCCCAGGGCACCAGCGCCAAAAGCCAGAGAAGGCTGTGATCTTTCAAAGAATAATTCAGACAGTGTAGGTGCTTCTAAGTGGATGTGTGGCACAGAGACAACCAAATATTGCTCAATTGTCCTGTAATCCCACAGTGTCACCACTATAAAACAAAAAGTTCTCAGAAATTGGATTTGACTATCAAACCCACTAGAAGCAAAGTTGGAAAAGAAAAAGATTAGCCAGGTGTAGTGGCACACATCTGTAATCCCAGTACTTGGGAGGCTGAGACAAGTGGATGGCAGGTTCAAGGCCAGCCTCAGCAATTTAATGAGACCCTCAACAACTTAGTAAGAGCTTATTTTAAAATTAAAAAAAAAATAAAATAGGGCTGGGATTCTAGCTCAGAGGTGGACTGCCCCTGAGTTCAACCCTCAGTACCAAAAAAGAAGAAAAAGAAGGAAGGAAGGAAGGAAGGAAGGAAGGAAGGAAGGAAGGAAGGAAGGAAGGAAGGAAGGAAGGAAGGAAGGAAGGAAGGAAGGAAGGAAGAAAGGGATCTTAGTGAGGATAAATACCACCATGATGTATCATGGTGGTACCAAAAACACGCATTTGTTTTCCTTCCAATTCCCAGAAAAGACTTGAGTTGAAATAATATAAACTTGGAAGAACTCATGTGTAAGTTACAGAGCTAGCTGAAGTTAATCTCTAGGCCAACTCTCTATAACATATCCACTTGCTGGATAAATTCTATAGGAATGATAAATCCAGCCTGACTTTAATTACTATGCTATCTTTCTATGTTTTCAAAAACATACATACATAAATCCTAAAATCCAACAAATAATGAGGTAAAAGCAGCTGAATGCACACACAATTTTAGGGACTACTCTGAACTTGATGATGGTCCTATCATTAGCTTGTTAAATTCCACCAACTCATCCTATAATTTTCGCTTTTCTGTGCTGTAAACTCCCTCTTCATTCCAATGATGCTGCTGAACAAGTTCATATATCACACGCACTACATCTCTCCACTTTTTCCAGATGGCATTTGATAAAATGGAAACAAAAGAAAGACATAACAAAGAAAAATAGATGCTTTTCTACTTTGTTGGAACAACTTCTCATTTGGTAGAAAAAAATATGATCCCATACAGGGATAATGGGAAACTTCAAGAGCTATGGTTCATTTTGAGGAAATATCCATTGGATCCATAGGTCCAGGCCTCTCTTTGGTCCTCAACTAAAGTTCTGCAAACCAAGAGTGAAGATTTCCTTAACTCAAGGGCAAATGATTACAAGTGTGGGCTACATCGGAATCAGTAATGAGTTTAGAAATACTTGGACTCATCTCTGTATTTTTCCCACACCGGTCACCAAGCTTAAGAGAAAAAAAAAATACCCATGTGAGAGCAACTGAGATTGTTGGGGTGGCGGGGGATACCGGGGATTGAGCACAGGAACATTTTAACTCTGAGCTACACCCTCAACCTTTTTTAAATTTTGAAACAGGGTTTCTCTAAGTTGCTGAGGTTTCTCTAAATTGCTGAAGCTGTCTTTGAATCTGTGGTCCGCTTTTCTCAGTCTCTCAAATACTAGGATTACAGGTATGAGGCACTATGCCCAGCATTTATAGACTCTAAGATCATTAAGACATAAATTACCAATTTCAGATGTATCTGAAAAAATATTTGAGTAGGTCATTTAAGAAGTAAAAATAGCTGAGTTAGACTATGACTTTTCCCAAACCACCTATAAAAATTTTACTTTTCCCTAAGCCAACAACCCTGAGATGAGGTTGATTTGATTTTCCTTTGAGAAATTTGGATGTAAATAGTTACATTTTATTGGTCATTTGTGAAGCAAACATGCAAAATACGATAGTCTTCAGAAGAAATGGGTTGCAGGAATGGCAAGATAAATCATCTTAGAGAAGTAATGCATATCATGCATAACGGGTCCCTCCCATTTCCGAGGAGTATTTGCCATTTTGTCTAATTTTCCCCTTGGAAATAATAAATAATTACCAGGCATGATAGACTAAGACACAAGTACACATCCCCTCTAGATTTACTAGCAGGGCTTGCTCCAATGGCCAGGATTCCTCAGCAACACTTACTCTGAGTGCCCTCTGGCCGTGCCCTCCAACAGGGATGCCTGGCTTCCTCCATTTCTGTTCCTCCAGACAACAATGTCTCCCATGTCATTTGTCACCTTGGTCAGTTCTGACTTCTATAGCCAAGAACCATAGATGAAGTGTCTTATAAACAACAAAAATATTTTTCTTATATTTCTAAGAGGCTAGAAGTTGGAGGTCAAGGTGCCAGGGTGGTCCAGTTCTGGTAAGAGTACAGAAGCCTGACTTCTTGGCATGCTCTCACATGATAGAAAGAGGGAAAGTGAGCTCTCTAAGGCCTCTTTTATAATGGCACTCATCTCATTCCCCAGGGTCCCACCCTCTTAACCTAATCAATCCCCATAGACCCTGCCTCCAGATACTGTTTGGGATTAGGATTTTAGCACAGGAACTTGGGGAGGATGCAAACATTCAGTTCTAAAATATCATCCCAAACAGATGCCGAAAGTGGAGTGCAGGTGCCCCTCCAGGAGGCTCTTTGAAGTCACAGGTATTAGGCAGCATTGCGATACTGGAGTAAAATACCTGAGGCAGCTAACTTTATAAAAAGAAAAGGTTTACTTAGCTCACAGTCTGGAAGGCTCAACAACCAACTGGCAAAAGGCAGGCTCATCAAAGGCAACCTGTTGGCTGTATTATCTCAGGGCATGTATAGCAATGGCAGGTGAGTATGCAGGAACAACCAAGATTATATCTCAAGCCAGGAAGCAGAGAGTTGGGGTGCCTCAGTCCTGTTTGAGGGCTCACCCTTGTTGATCCAAGAACCTCCTACTGGATTTTACCTCTTAAAGAGTCAATCACATAACAGTATTGTTCCCCTGTGGGCCCAGCCTTCACTCACAATGGCTCCTTGGGGGGCACACAGACCACACCCACAGCACAGCACCATCTGCTAACACACTCGGGAGAAGGAAGTGATGACTGGACTCTCAGGCCTTCCCTGAATGCTTCTACCCAAACCTTCCACGGGAACCCCATCCTCATGTTGCTTGGCCTGCGCATTGCAAGCCCAGCTTCCCACGGAGAATCAACTCGCACACACACATGTGGTTTCACATTTCTCTTCATCACAACTGAGCTGCATATTTCGTGCAAGCTACTATCACAAGTTGAGCCTTCATTTTATCATCTGAAAAACAGGATAATTCATGTAGGTATGGTGGAGCACACCTGTAATCCCAGTACTCGGGAGGCTGAGACAGAAGGTTTGCAGGTTCAAGGCCAGCTTCAGAAACTTAGCAAGACCCTGTTTTAAAAAAAAATTAAAAAGGAACTGGGGGTGTAGCTCAGAAGTAGAATGCCCCTGTGTTCAATTCCTAGTACCAGAAAGGGAGAGAGGGAGGGAGGGAGGGAGGGAGGGAGAGAGAGAGAGAAATGAAAAAGAAGAAGAAAAGAAAGAAGGAAGGAAAGAAAGAAATCTTAACCTTATTGGACTGAAGACCAAATGGTATAATGTTTAGGCAAGCACGGGATAGAAAGTATCTGGCATATGATAGATGTGTAAGAAGTGCAACATAGTATACCAATAACCCCCAACTTTAACTTTCTCTAAGTGTCTGCTAAGGTTTGGATCTTAAGTATACCCCCTAAAGTTCGTGTGTCAGAGTCTTGGTTCCCAAGGCAGCAGAGCAGGAGGTGGGGTCTTTGTGAGGTAAGGGCTCTGTGCTCATGAATGGATCAATCTACTTGTGGATTCTTGCTTAATGGGTTTGGAGGGAAGGGTTTTGTCATTAAAGTCTCTCTCTCTCTTTCTCTCTCTCTCTCTCTCTCTCTCTCTCTCTCTCTCTCTCTCTCTCTCTCTCTCTCTCTCTCTTCTTCCGGGCTGCAACAGGGAGAGCAGCATTGCTTCCTGCCAAGCCATGACATCCCGCCCCACCAGACACAACGACAAAGGACCATGGATTGAATCCTCTGACACTGTGAGCAAAAATAAATCATTGTTCCCTTAAATTGATGTCCATGTATTTTGTTACAGCAACAGAAAGCTAACACAGCATCCTCATTTTTTATTCAGGGTCTGCTGAAAAGTTTTCAGAGTGAACAATACCAGGGTCATACAATATAGAGCTGGAAGCAGGCACAAACATCCTGTCATCATTCCTCTGCCATACGGATTTGCCCCCACCCCAAAACCTACTGCACGGAGCCTAGTGGCTACTAATCTGGATGCTGCTACAACATGCGCTCCTTCTTCATGGTATTAAAATTTGAATAACCTCCAACATTAACCCAGGTAGAGGGGCATGACTCATTGGTCAAACTTCACACATGGTTGCTTATAGGGGAGCTGGTATTTATTGACTACATGTGTCAAGTTCTAAATACTCATCATCTATTCCAGAGTCATCACATCATCTCCTTCTCCTCCTCTTCCTCCTCCTCCTCCTCCTCCTCCTCCTCCTCCTCCTCCTCCTCCTCCTCGAACCTAGGGTCATTCTACCTCCACACTACACCCCCAGCCCTAATTTATTCTTATTTTGAAACAGAGTCTCGCAGGTTGATGAGAGTCTCACTAAGTTAATGAGGTTATCCTCGAACCTGTGATCCTCTTTTCTCAATCTCTCAAGTACTGGAATTACAGGCATACACCACCACACCCAGCTTCACACATCTTCTTTTGTTTCATTCCATACCTGTGGAATGGTTACCTCATCAGTAAGTGACATAGCCGAAAGCCAGGTTCAAAGCCACGTATGTAAGACCCAGAGCCCGTGTTCTTTTCATATACCTCGTGATGGGTGAGCAGAGAAATAAGATGGGAATAGAAGGTTCTATAGTAAAAGGCAGAAACTGCCAGTTGTAAACCCAGGGGCTGTAACCTTGGAGCATACAATGTCAGGAACTTGGAAGAAGCTTTGGAAAGGATAGTATTCTTATCAGAAACCGTTCAGTGGAAAACAAACTCTGACCTTTGCTAACCCTGAGCAGAATACAAAGGTACAGAGGAATAAACACAAACACATAGGAATGGAGAGAGAACATTTGCAGAATTAAATCCAGATTGGTTTGAAAGAAGGACATAAGCTGTAGGCTGAGCTGCTCTTAATGGAGTCAACTCAATTCTCTTATTACTCTGTCGTTAGGAGCAAAAGATGACATGCTCTTTGAAAGCCCCTTGAAAAGAGAAAAGCTCTATAAAATGCACCAGCTCATTAGTTTATTGAAGAGTGCCCTGGTCTAGGAATCAGAGAGAACTAAGACCTCTTGTCAGCTTTACCTCTGACTGCCAGTGTGACCTTGCTTACATGTTGTAGTCCTCAATTTCATCAACAGAAAAATAAAGAGCTTGAACTAAGTGGTCCCCAAAACAGCTGCAAAATTTTGTACCAGTTACTCCTCTCCGTGTATTCACTAAGCATCCCCTGCTGCCTCCCAGATCTCAAAGCCAGCATTGAAAGCCTTCCTGTGCCCCTGGGTTCCAGGGTGATTGAAAGTCGGAGCTGAGGTTTGTTCCCTCAGCATTGTTCCAAGGAAGTTCTAAATTTGCACACTGTACAGAATCACAAGCAAGCACACACACACACATACACACAGAGAGAAAGACAGATGGCAACAAACTTGCTAACCTTTAAAAAGATTCCAGTCTGGCTACCCCAGCAGTCTAGTGTCAGGAATGTGTGCCCAGAGGAGTAAAGACAGGTGAAGAACTCCTGGGCTGTGGCTCAGGCGCTGAGGATTCAGCAGGCTTCGCCCCCCTGCCTGGAAAAGAGCAGCCACGCTCCTCCGTAGCAACTGGCCCAGGTCCCCTGGGCGTACATGCAAGGAGAGCCTGGAGAAAGTCCTGTTTCTCTTGTTCCAGGACCGCTGTGGGCCAAGCAGCTTCTTGTGAAAATGTAAGCGAGAACGGAGTCCCACATAAGTCGTTGAACTGTGCTTATTTGCTTATTTTTTCTGCGTAGGGGAGTCCCAGTCTGTTGGCAGGTTAATGTGGAGTCTGTGTAAGTCAGCCGATTCTTAAGAGGTCAGAAATCAGGTGTCTGAACAAGCTCTGATCTCAGCAGAGTAGATACTTTGAGAGCCTACCCATTTCCACTGAGCACAGCCTTGGAAGAATTCGCATCAAGGAAAATCTTCATTTAAAAAGTGGAAGCTGCCAGGCATGGGGGCGCACACTTGTAATCCCAGTACTTGGGAGGCTGAGACAGGAGAATCTCAGGTTTCAAGACAGCCTTAGCAGTGTAGTGAAACTCTCAGCAACCTAGCAAGACCCTATTCCAAAATAAAAAGCAAAAAGAGCTGGGGTGTAGCTTGGAGGTAGAATGTTCCTGGGTTCAACCCCCAATGCCAATAAATAAATAAATAGAGTGAGTGAGTGAGTGAGTAAGTGAGTGAATGAATGTGGTTTCTATAACCAGATGGGCTGCATCTGTGTTATGGGTTGAAATGTGTCCCCCCGGGGCAAAAAAAAAAAAAAAAAAATGTTGCTGTCCTAACTCCCAGCACCCGCGAATGCCATGTCATGTTCTTTAGAAACAGTCTTTGCAGAAGTAATCAGCTTAAGATGAGGTCATTAGAATGGACCTTAATTCTACCTGACTGGCATTCTTATAAGAAGGGGGAAGTTTGGATCTGGAAGGGTTGAAGGCACAGTCCCCGGTGCAGCAAGGTTCAGAGGTGCAGCTTTTAGGCAGAGATCGGATCATGAGAGCTGAAACCTCATTTCTGGATTGGTCCATTCGATGGGTTGAGAATGGGAGTGAACTTACTGGGTGGTAACTATAGGGCGTGGTTGGGAAAGGCGAGTCACTGGGGGCATACCCTAGAAGTTCTTCTCTTTTCCCAGCCTCGTTCTCCCTCTCTTTTTCTCCCTCTCTCTTCCTTTTGCATCCCAGCTGCTATGGTCTGAGCAGCTTTCCTCCTCCACACCCTGGCCACCATGATGGTTCAGCCTTGGAACCAGCCAACCATGCACTCATGGACGGAACCTCTGAAACTATCAATCCAAATAAGTCTTTTTTTTGGGGGGGGGTACTGGAGATTGAACTCAGGGGCATTCTACCTCCGAGCTATACCCCCAGCCCTATTTTTTATTTTTTATTTTGAAACCGAGTCTCACTAAGTTGCGGAGTGCCTCACTAGGTAGCTGAGGCTGGCCGTGAACCCGGATCCTCCGGTCTCAGCCTCCCGAATGCTGGGATTACAAGCGTGCGCCACCACGTCCGGCTCCAAATAAGTCTTTCCTCCTTTAAATCATTCTTGTCCGGTATTTTGGTTACAGAGAAGAAGCTGATTAACACAGAGACAGAGGGAAGTGCTAGGTGGAGGCGCAGACACAAGACACACAGGGTAGACGGCCAGGTGAAGACATGGAGATGAGAGTGATGTTGCTACAAAGCCGAGGAATGCCTGGGGCTGCATAAAGCCAGAGAGGGAAGGAAGGATCCTTTCTTGGGGGCTTTAGAAGGAAGACAGCCATGCTGACTCCTTGACTTCAGACCTCTGGCCTCCGTAACTGTGAGGCAACACATCACTGTTGTTTTACATGAACAGTTTGTGTTATGGCAGTAAGGCAGCCATAGAAAACTAATATAATTTCTCTTTCAATTTACTAGCTACTAGCTGTGTGGCCTGCAGACAAGTTCCCTAGTGTCTCTGGGACTCCGGAGCTTCATCTGTAAAATGGAAGTAAGGATAGCGTCAGCCTCATAAAGTTGTCATGGAAAAGAGACAATAGGTGTAGTTAATTTATTTAATAATTAAGGTCAGAGCTGGGCGTGGGAGTGCACACTTGTAATCTCAGTATCTGGAAGGCTGAGACAGGACGATCGCAGGTTTGTGGCCAATCTCAGAACTTAGTGAGACCCTGATTCAAAATAAAATAGGGCTGGTGGGTATAGCTCAGAAGTAGAACTCCCCTGGGTTCAACTCCCAGCACCAAGAAAAAAATTAGTTTAGTAAATATGGTGTTGTCGCATAGCATGGAAGTAGCTTATACACATGTGTGTAGAGAGATGTTAATGATGATGAGTCTACATTGTTATCTTTCAAAAATCACCAGTGAGCCAGGCATGGTGGCACACACCTATAATCCCAGTACTTAGGAGGCTGAGACAGGAGGATCACAGGTTTGAGGACAGCCGCAGCAATGTAGTAAGACTCTCAGCAACCTAGCGAGACCCTGTTTCAAAAATAAAAAATAAAATTAAAAAAGGGGCTGGAGTGTAGCAAAGAGGGAGAATGTTCCTGAGTTCAATCCCCAATAACATACACACACACACACACACACACACACACACACACACACACACAAGCTGATTTTGTGAACAAAGTGAGCCACCAGCCTGAATTAAATTGTTTTAAAACAAAAACACGATCTGACTATTGAATATTCGAGTGGGTGTGTAAGTGAGAAGGTTTTCAAGAAGCCAAAAATATCAATTAAATAGAGATCAAAGTGGCCTATAACCAAATTTATGATATAAAAAGAAGTTGATATTTTAAGGAAATGTGTTCTCATGAGTGGGTACCCACGCAATAACCCTGCTTCTGAATTCACAGAAGGGCAGGGCTGCATTTTCTAGGCCAACAGTTCAAGAGAACAAAGGTTGAACTTTGGGGATAGTTGCTCAGTGCCCACCCCCACACCCCCATATCCCACACAAATGCTACTCACCCACTGTGGCTCGTGTCCCTGGGGCTCCAGGAAAAATTCAGGGCCCCAGCAGGTTTAGATATGGGTACAACAATAGGAAGCATTTTACTTTCAGCACAATATTCCTCACTGGAAGGACAGACAGCCTTGTTTTAATTTGTTCTTTTCTGACAGTGTCAATAAATGAAAAACCCAAGCATGTTTGTATTCATTACCTGGTTTGTACAGATGCCTTGAAAGGAATAAAAAAAAATAAAGGATTTGTCTTCCTTAAGAAGAAGTCAGTGTTCAGGCTCTGCAAGAAACACATTCTTTTAGGGTTGTTCAATGAGCTGCCTCGGGAATAGTATCCTTTCTAAACTAGTCTCTCAGGTGGGAGAGGGACTTAGCAGTGTGAGTGCCATTCTGTTTACGGGTCACAAGCTGGCACTGGACAAAAGGTAAAACGCTAATGGGCTTTTGACTAAGGACATAAAGTAAAAAGTTTCATGTGCTTCCGAAGCTCAACAATGAAATTATGACCCATCCGTCACTATTTATTAAACCCTTACTCCTTGCCTGGCCTTAAACCACAGATATGAGTCATGTCTTTTGTGTTTTAAAAAGGAAAATAAATATGTACTGAGCACATTATATGCCATGGGTTCCTGTTAATCCTTTCTTTCCACATTTATCATCTTGTAAGATCCTCTCAACAACATGAAATATATGTACATATATATATATATATATATATATATATATATATATATATATATCATCCCCATGCTACAGATAGAAATATATTCAACAGAGTGAGTTTAAAGTCATTAAATTTTACTAGTCTACTTTCTATTATATAACAAAAATATTTGTGATAGTTAACTTATAAGAGAAAAGGCTTATCTAGCTCACAGTTTTAGAGATTCCAGTCCAAGACTGGGTGGAGTCTTTGCTTCTGGTCTCTGGTGGGAATGCTGGGTGGTGATGGAGGTGAGACCAACTCCCTCACCTCACCTTAGGAGCCAGGAAGTGGAAGAGGAAGACACCAGGGTCCCACAACCCCCTTCAAGGTCATGACCCCAGTGACCTAGAGAATTCCACTAGGCTCAACCCCTGAAGTTTCCACCACCTCCCCAACGTGCCATCCTGGGAAGCAAGCTGTCTGCACAGGAACCTTGGGAGGACAGTTATCTGAATCATAGCACTTATCTAAGCAACTGCTACTAAGTAACAGATTCAGGATTTATCTGTGGGTCTTCATGCTTCAAAGCACTAGAACTTTCCACAGCTACAGACTCCCCAGACTCGTTGAGTAAGCAGGGCTTATTTTTTTAAGAGAGAAAATATAAAATAAAATGCAACAAAAGGGACAAAAATGCCAAATTCCACCTATTAAAGAATTAAAAGGAGAGAGAGAGAGAGAGATCCAGGTTGGCTGGAGGAAGTGGAAAGGCACATAGCTTTGACAGAATGGGTTTTTTCGGAAATCAGGAAGCAGATCAGACACTTGCCTCCCCATCAGCAGGAAGAAAAATAAAGCATTCTTTTGAAATGGTTGGGATTCTAAGATAAATCATGAAACAGTTCAGAGAGTGGAGCATCCCTGTCTATGTAAATGTTTACTGTCTGTATTTAACAAAAAAAAAAGTCTGGGTCAAAGGGCTTTAGTCTGGTTATATCCTGAGATAAAGGACAATATCTGTGTTAAAAATTATAACAAAGGTAAGACACAAATCACAGGGTAGTCATAGATGCTGCAATTTCCAGGGCAACCCCTAGCATTACTTCTTTATCATGAAAGCACACATTTAATCATTCATTCATTCATTTGCTCATTTTTTAAGAACTTAAATATTTGGGAACTTCCACTATAATCTTTTGTCATTATTTCCTTTAGGGATATTTTGAAATCATCTGCCTTTTACAGAGCCCTATTGTCATATTGTTTAAAATATTGGTTCAACATATACTACTAGCAAAGCTTCTTTGTGACTCTGATTTGTCTGCCAAACATGGAATCCAGGTTCACAGAGGTATTTTTTTTAGAAAAGTTTAAATTGAAGGAAACCTCAGTCCTCTCTCTTCTTATTCTCTGTCAATTCTACCATGACTCCAAGAAAGAGGTCCACCTAAATTCCCTAGAATGGTACCATTCAAGTCTATAAAAATTTTATAGTTGGCATATTTAATAAAGAAATACTCCATGTATAAGAAGAAAGAAGTTAGAAGGACTGCAGAGTTACTTCTGCAGGTTTGCTTTTATACTATTATTAGTTTAATCAGAGGCCACATTAAACAAATTAATTCTCTGTTACAGAGCCTAGGCACTAAAATAAGAAATGCAAGAGATACAGCTCGTGACAGCACAGGGCATAAGAGCAACAAAAGCAAGCCCTGCTCATCCCCCTGATGTTATGTAATCATTAATAGATTCCTATAAATCACAAGGCAGGAGTCACTCCTATTTTTAGATGTGCTTAGTTAAATAGAATTTGTTTAGGCTTTCCTTCAATGTAGAAATAAAGGCAACCATGTGCTGTTAGATCTGGAAATATAAAGATATGCCATAACGTCATCCACTCTAGAAATACACCATTTGTTTGATCATTCACTCACTCACCCAGCCAACAACTACTTCTTGAGCCATTCTGGTGTGCTAGGGACTCTTTAGACATGGGAGATGGCGCTGGGACAAAGCCCTCAAATATGGAATGCATATCCTAGTGGTGGCCAAAAAGTGGCTGGAAACAGACACAGTCAACAAAATATATAAGCAAGATGCATAACCCTTCAGATAGTGGTTAGAGACACAGAGAAAAACAAAGCAGGAGAAAGTAGGGAGTGCTAGTGATTGGTGGGTATTCAAGGAAAGTTTCATGGGAAGATGCCATTCCTTCCAGGATCTACAGGTAGTGGTGATGGGGTGTAACATACTGAGCCCATGCCAGGGACGGGGAGAGAATGACAAACATTATACCTGAAAGCATTCAAGGAGCAGAAAAGAGTCCAGTGTGTCTAGATTGTAGCAAGCAAAGGTTCATATCCTGGGACCCTAAAGGAGCCACTGTAAGAATGACTTTTCCTCTGAATGAGATGTGAGCCATTGGCTACATAAAATAAAAACACAGGCCACCAATAGTACTTGGATTTCAGATAACTATGTGGTAAACAAAATAATGGCCCCCCAAAAGATGTTTGGATCCAAATCTCTAGAACCTATTCCCTTATAAGGAACGTGTTAACCTTATATGGCAAAAGGGACTTTACAGGTAGGAGTAGACAATATCTAGGTGAGTCCAGTGTCATGACACAAAGGTCCTTAAAAGGTGGAAGAAAGATGATCTGATGTAGTGACACACACTTGTAATCCCAGTACTTGGGAGGCTGAGACAGGAGGATCACCAGCTTGAAGCCATCCTCAGCAACTTAGTGAGATTTTATCAAAATAAAATAGGGCTGGGGGTGTAGCTCAAAGGAGTGCCCCTGGGTTCAATCCCCAGTAACACACCACACACACACACACACACACACACACACACACACACACACACACACACAGAAAAGAGGCTGAATAGTTGGAGGAGATGTACTGACCCCTGAAAATGGAGGAAGAGGTTGTCACAAGGAAATCAAGCTGTGTCTACAGATTGAAAAAAGCCAGAAATATAATATCTCTAAAGGCTTCTAGAAAAAATATGATTTTGCCAATAGTCTGATTCTAGTTCCAATGAGATGTTATTTGGACTTTTGGTCTTCAGAACCATAAGATAAATTTGTAGGTTTTTATTGCTACTGTAATAAATTTCCACAGATTTATTACACTAGCAATAAGAAAGCAATAAAAACTACTCTCAAAAATTTTAGTGGAGAGCCAGGCATGGTGGCACACACTTGTAATCCCAGCATTTGGGAGGCTGAGACCGGAGGATCTGGGTTCGTGGCCAGCCTCAGCTATCTAGTGAGGCTCTCCGCAACTTAGTGAGACCCTGTTTCAAAATAAAGAATAAAATATAGGGCTGGAGGTATAGCTCAGAGGTAGAATGCCCCTGAGTTCAATCCCCAGTACCGTTAAAAAAAAAAAATTAAAAATTTTAGTGTAACAATGTCTCATGCGACTTTGAGTCATAGTTATGCTAAAAAAGTGCAATCAACTAAAATTTAAATTTAAGCAGGCACAACACACACACTTTTAATGCATTTAAAGCATTATACCAATTATTTCCAAGATTAATGAGACATCATCTCCACCATAAACTTTATAGAAAAAACATGCAAAAAACTAGAATAACTTCTCTATAGACCTATTTTCAAACTAAGCTCTGATCTCAGTTTTACTGCTTTTTGTCTGTTTTGTTGTTGTTGTTGTTGTTTTTCTGGAAGATTTGTCAACAAATCCTGTGACTTATGAGCCCATTTAAGGTATGTGCAGACATGCAGCAATGTGATAAATTCCAAACATGGACCTGAATCAAGCTGACTCTCCAATCAATTAGCAACAATGGGACATTTTGTAAGATATCAGATGCTTGGGTACAAATAAAAGGACGGGCACACTTCTTGCCCTTTTGAGATTTGTATTCTAATAGAGGGAACAGACATTGATTTAATGCATTCACTGGAAATGTGTTCGAGCAAATAAAGTAATTCCATTCTTTGGAAATGGGAAATGAAACTAAGAGCGGTCAGTGCCATGTGGGGAAGCAGGAGAGAGTTTGGAAATGAAGACAGTATGTCTTGATGCTGGGCATGGTAGCACGCACCTGGAATCCTAGTACTTGGGAGGCTAAGACAGGAGGATCAAGAATGGCCTCAGACCCTGTTTCAAAACAAAGTAAAAATTAAAAAACAAAATAAAAAGGACTGGAAGTGTCGCTCAGAAGTAGAATGCCTCTGGTTCAAGCCCCAGAACCAATTAAAAAACAAAACAAAACAAAAACAGTGGATTGCTTTGTTTTCTGGAGCAGGAACTAGCTCTCAGATGTTCTTCTTACAAAGGCCCTGTCCCAGTATCTCCTGAAACTCGGGTCTCTGAGTTAGTTGAATCTTCCTCTGCATTCCTGCCAGAAGACTTGTCTCTAAAATATACCGGTGGACTCGGGGAAGTCTCAAGTGCGCACTGATGTTGCCAGGAATGCTCTTGACAGTATCAGTTCACAAATGTCATCCCATGGGTCCCCTCACAAACCCAGTCACAAGTCATGAATTTTGACTTTCTGACACAACCTTGAAGCTAACAATTTCATTTCTAATGAGTCACTTAAAATGCAGGAAAAGGACCAAATGAGCAGAGCACATAACCGCATACTAAAAAAAGAGTTTCCCTTCCCTAGATCTGCGTGATATCACACACTGGCATGACTTGTTTTCTTGATTGCCTTTCTTTCTCAAAATACAGGTCATACATTGTTCCAGAGGATACTCCAGTGGGGAGTTCCCCATCCTTTTAAAATGATCAAGATTCAACCAGTGGCGAGCTTCTATTAGGCCCTCACAAGTTATCCAGCCCTGTGAGCTCTCTCGCCTCACCCTCCTTCGGCCTGGGAAACCGTCAAATAATGGACCAGATGGAGAAAAGAATCCTTATCAACCCGCTAGCTTCACCTGAAGAATTGCACCCACACGATTCTACCTTGGTTGGGCTCTGGCTTCAGCCACCTTGCAAGTCCTGAGGTCATGCTTCAAGCCAGTGCCTGACGTCTTCCAAAGCTTCATTTCCTGACGCCTTTCAAAGCCTTGCACCTGCGTTCTGTTAACACAGAAGGTTTACATTAAGAGCAGCCTCACAAAGGATGGGCTGACCTCCCAGGTTTTTAATATGAATTTTGAAGCTGTAAGGCTTTAAATCATAACATACTTCCCTCCAAACGGTCTGTTTGCCAGGACACAAGAAAATGTCCAATGGAAAGCAACAGTTTTATCTCCTTTTCTTTTTTAAACAAAACAGGGGATGTGACCTAAAGGTCTGATTGCTTAAGGTTGGACATCAAAGAAAAACTAAGGCTTCTCTCCTACGAGTTCTTAAAGATTGTGATTTGTTTTTAAATGACTGAACCCCAAAGATAAATAGTTTCACTGATGTGCCAGAGAGGCAAAATGGCCCAGTATGTCCTAGACAGTTAAAACATGGCCCTCAAATATCAGATTTACTTTTATAAAAAGCACTGTTATGCATACATGCCTGGAAAACACAAAACTATGAAAAAGCTATTGTATTGAGAACCACACAGTTCAATGTGCTTTTTTCTTACGGGTTTTTTCTTCTTCTTCAACATTTATTGAGCTTCTTTATGTGCTAAGTGCTGATCTGCTGTGGTGGGCTGTGCTGTCAAGATTACAGTGGTCTCTCTTATCCCAGGAGAGCTGGGAAAGCGCTCTGAAATCTCATCTTGGCTCTAAGCGTTCCCTACACAGGAGGGAAGAATAGAGGGAGCACAGACTAGAATGAAGGGACCCCGGTGTCCACTCAGCTTGGTTGCTGACTAGCTCTGTGTGTGCATGGTCACTCAGTATTCCTTTCCCACTGATACTGACTCCTTAAAGACTTTTTTTTGTTTTGTTTTGTTACTTTTTTTTTTTTTTAGCACACATTCATACCTTTCTCCTGGAAATACTAGCTCAGTAACTCCTGATTAAGGCCCAGACCTCTGGTATGTGTTATGCTTAGGAAATTTGCAGAAACACTTAGACCAGAAGAACTCTTAATCTTCCAACTATAAAAATATTTCAAGCTGGGCGTGGTGGCACATGCTTGTAATCCCAGCATTTAGGAGGCTGAGACTGGAGGATCCGGGTTCGCAGCCAGCCTCAGCTACCTAGTGAGGCACTCCGCAACTTAGTGAGACCCTGTTTCAAAATAAAGAATAAAAAAATAGGGCTGGGGTTACAGCTCGGAGGTAGAATGCCTCTGAGTTCAATCCCCAGTATCGCAAAAAAAAAAAAAAAAAAAAAAAAATTCAAAAGAAAATGAAACTGAAGATGTGGCTAAATGAACAACTATGCACACAACAGCGGCTCTTGCTTCAAAAGGATGAAAGTCTTTATGGACCTCCGTTTCTGTGATCATCATTATTATTATTATTATTATTATTATTATTATTATTATTTAGCCTGTTGATCTGATTAGCTTCCTCTGATTTTCTGAAGGAAAGCATTCACAAATACATGGAAGACTCCTAACATGCTTAGAAACTCCCAGCTACTTCACAATGATTTCTGTGTAAATTGGGAGTATCCATGCACATGTGGAAGGAACATATTTATACAGGTTGAGCATCCCTGATCCAAAATTCAAAATGCTCTGACATCTAAAAAATTTGGATCATCAGTGATGACACAGGTGGAAAATTTCATTACTGACCTCGTGAGATGCGTTGCAGTCAAAATGCAGGTGCACTAAAATATTGTGTAAAATTGTCTTTAGGCTATGTATGTAATGTATATATGAAACATAAATGAATTTTCATGTTTAGGTTCAGGTCTCATGCCCAACATATCTCATTATGTATATGCAAATATTCCAAAATCTGATAAAAAAAAAATCCCAAATTAGAACTACTTTTGGTCCCAAGTATTTTGGATAAAGGATATTCAACCCATATGTTTATACTTCAATGAAAAAACAAGCAGATATACCACCACCAAAATTTTACCTGGTATGCTAAGTAGGTTTTGGGGAAACACTGTCATTATTGTAGAAGTTAGAAAAGCAAAATTACATTTGTGTTTCCTCCTTTATTTCCAAGGTGAATTGCGAGAGTTTTCATTCATTTTTTGATAGGCTAAATGCTTATAACAAGAATGAATAGAAGACTTTACTTAAAACACATATCATGGGATTCACATCGGGAATGTCAACACAGGCACAAATCTGTGTACATATATAGTTCACAGGCTTTTGACTAAGTGACTAGTTTGAATTTGCCAATGTAGAAATCACAGATGGATGGTCCTGTGGTACATTCGTGTGCCACCACTCCCTCCCAGAAGAAGGGCTAGCGAAGCTTAGAGCCAAGGATATACACGGACAGGGCACATTTGATGATGGTAGTGGGACAGCTTAAGAAGCCATTGGAAGAACTTTTGTTTATTTCACCTTCCCATCCATTTTTTTTTTTTTTTAAGGATGAACTAATGACATCATTCTATAAATATCTTGACCTGAGATATCTGACCAAGCCAGGCGATGGACAGGATAAGAAAGTCCGAGAGAAACAAGAAACTCAAATAATTCAAGCAAAACCAAATTCCCAATGCAAGTGTGCATGTGTGTGCATGTATGCATGCTTAGTTCTTCTGAATTTCTTCATCTAATTCATAAGGATTTTTTGTTCCTTCTCCCAAATCATTGACCCCCTCCTTGTGTTAAACACGATGTTGGACAATGTGGAGATCTCAGGAAGATGGAGTAAAGGGAAGTCCCTACTTGTGACTTCTATTTTCTCATCTGTAAAATGGGCCTGCAGCCAGGAGAAGGATAAGGGAGGAGACAGGAGTCCAGAGGTCGCCATGTCCAGCGCTGTTCTTCTTTGTAAAGTGGCTTTTGGTTCCTGTATCCATGCAATAGATAAAACCTCCCTTTCCATCCCAAGAATAGATGGTTTCATGTTCTACAGAGGGTTTCATGAAGAACAGTTTGAATTGAAAATCCCAAGGACACAGGAAAATATGTTCCATAGGAAAATGTGGTCAGGGTCAGTTACTTTCTTGGGATAAATTTATACCATCCCAAGAAGGATGGTAGTTTTGCTCAAATTATTTGAGTCTCTTGTTTCTCTCTGATTTTTCATCCTGTCGGACACCTGGCTTGGTCAGACATTTCAGGTCAAGATGTTATCAGAAAAATGTCATCAGTCCATTCTTCTTTTATATCAGAAATCAGTGTCTTTAATTCTATAACTCAAAGAAATAGATGGTAAGGCAAAATTCTTTCGATGGCTTGCAAACTGCCCCACAATTGTGATCAAATGTGCACTGTCTGGGTGTGTCCATGGCTCTAGCAGTGTGTGTGTGTGTGTGTGTGTGTGTGTGTGTGTGTGTGTGTGTGTGTGTGTGTGTTGCTATCTCTGAGATAAACCCCCGGTGCTTTTTTATTTTTTATTTTGAAACAGAGTCTCACTACATTGCTAAGATTCTCATTATGTTGCTGAGGCTGTCCTCAAAGCTGTGATTCTCCTGTACCAGTCTCCCAAGTACTGGGATTACAGGTGTCCATCACCACATCTGTCAGCTCTAATCTTTTTATGGAGAGGGGGCGGGGGGGAGTGGGGGTACCAGAATGTATCACAAAACCCCCTAGTTAGAACGAGACTCAAAGGTTGTTAGAGGTGAGCTGCTTCTTTGTTGGCCTGCCTGCCCTCCTTCTTTCTTTCCCTCTTTCTACCTCCCTTCCTTCTTTTCTTCTTCTTTTTCTCCTCCCTCCCTTCCCCCCCCCTTCTCGCTCTCTCTCTCGCTCTCTCTCTGAAAGGAAAAAGAAGATGAGCCAATTCTATCAATCTTTCCTCTTTGCTTGTCTTCTGAGGAGGTCTTCTGGCCTCTAGCTCTGGTGATTGCAGTTACTTCCCTTCTACTCCCTTGTTGGGCTCCTGACTCCTGACGGGGAACAGTGCTGAGGCCAGACTAGTCTCCGGGAGCTGATTTTAGAATTTAAACCCCCAGCAGAAGTGGTGAATTTAAAATTCCGAGCCTAGCACAAACCTCTTCATTTTCAAGTTCATTTACCCTTGGCAACATGCAACCTCCTGTTACTAAGAGGGAAAAAAGCTTTAAAAGGCTCATTTAAAAGGCTGAGGAGCCTTTTGGGATCTCCGCAAGCTCTTTAAAAACATATTTTGATGATATAAGTGTAAACAAATCAAAAGCATATGGATTGAATTTCCCTTAAATTACACAGGGTTTTTAAAATGATGGGAGGGTGGAAATGTGTTTGGAAAAATATGTTTTTGGTTTTACTGATTCAGAAACATGCGAATGAGCTGAAGCTTTTGACAGAACCGAAATGACGGCAGGTTCGTCCCTCATCTGTCTGAGGGGTTCTGTAGTCTTTCAGGAGGCTTCTCCTGTTTTGTGCTCTGGGAGTAGAGATTTCTGTGAGTACAGCCTCACAGAGAGAGAAGACCAAAGCCAGGCATTGTGAGTTCTACCTTTCCCTTGAGTCAACAAGCCCTATTTCATGGGCTTTGGCAACGTGGACTCCTCTTGGACCAGGCAAAGGGATTAGTGTTCATTTTGTAAAATGCACTTCAATGCATGGCTGTGCAACCTGCACCAAGCACCAACACGAGCTTCACACTGACCTCCTGCAGTCCCAGGCTGGCGCCACCTCACAGCCTTTGCCCCTGCTTTCCAGTCCCTCCAGAGGAGCCCCCCTTGTCATCATTTTTACTTTCTTTTATCCCCAACCCCAGCATACAATGTGCCAGGAAAATGGAGGTCAGCAACCTGGGCCGTGGCTGCCTCTGAAGGGTTGCTGGTGCCAGGATTTCAGAAGAAGAAAACAAGGCTGAGGATAAGCAGAGAATAAGCAGCGAGAGAAGGGCGGATGTGTCTTTACCAACACAAAGGCCTTATCTACAAAGCCAAGTGCCAAATGCCAAGGTCTTTCATTCAGATGCATCTGTCCAATCCTAAGGGGAAAAAAATTCGACTCTCCGCACTTGCTGTTCCTTTGGTTGCAAATACGTAATTCAAGAGTTGGGACAATCCCAGAGAACTCCCAGAAGATTCCAGAAGTTGAGAGATGTGCTTGGAGGATGAGGATCCTCTGAAGACCCTTTCAGTAATTCCTTTCTTTTCCTTTCCTTTTTTTTTTTTTTTTTAAAAATACTGAGTATTAGAACCCAGGGGCATTCTACCTCCAAACTATACCCCAAGCCCCTTTTATTTTTTATTTTGAAACAGGGTATCACTAGGTGGTTGAAAGTCTCACTACATTGCTGAGACGGTCCTCAAATCTGGATCCTCCTGACTCAGCCTCTCAAGTACTATAATTACAAGTGTACACCACCCAGCCTACCTTCAGACCTCCATTTCATGGTCCCACGAGCTGTCAGAAGTATAGGCAAAAAGAGACATGTGCTTTCATCTTCCTAGAACTATCTGGGGAAATTTTGGCTGCTCTGTAGAATCTTCAACTTGGAAATTTTAGTTGCAAACATGCAATCACAGGAGAGTTTGGCTTACCTGAAGTAAAAAAAAAAAGAACAACAACAACAATTTTTTTGCTTTTTTCTTTTTGAAGAGAAACTGCAGACACACCCAGCACTTCTCTTTCAACACACATGCAAGTAGAGAAGTTAACATTAACCACCCCCACCCTCACCATCACCCCCCCTTTTTTTTTGCTTTTTAACTTCGGAGTAGTGATGTGAGAAAGTATTTTGGAAAAAAATAAAGGGTTCTTTAGCAAAAAATAGCTGCTACCCCATTGTGCCGCTCGTCCTGCAGACTGTGTCCCTTTTCCCCAATGGCGAATGCCTAACCAGTCCACAATTTTAACAGCACGATTCACTTTGCCGAGGCAGCTGTCTGCCACACCAACTCTTTATGAAATCCACCCACAGCATTTGACTCAAGTACCTCCTGCAGCTGTGAATTCCACAGGTCGACCACACTGCGCATGGAAAAGTATTTCTTTGTATGCGTTCCAAATTTATTAAGCCATTTGAACCGTTCCTTTTAGTGACTTGTGTATTTTTAAGTGTTCATATATCACCGTTTTAGGCCCAGGTCCCATTGGTCTGTATGTCACATGCAGCTCAGAATATTAGAGTGTGGTCTTCAAAGGGTCCACATAAAAGCAGAATCTGGTGCGCTGACCCCGACTGGGTTCTAAGTTCTCCAGCCATAGATGTCTCCACACACTCTCAGCCTCAAAGACACACCATTACAAGCATGGGGGACAGCACCTGAAGTACTCAGCATGGGACAGCTCAATGCCTCCTCCATGCTGGAAGCATGAATCAGGGCCCCAGCTGATATGCAGAGGTAGCTCTATGCAGGTCAAAGTACTCCAACAGGTGAAGAAACCAAAGGGCAGAGAAGTGAGATGGCCTTCCCTAAGTCACACAGGTAATGCAGTCATTTCTTGGTATCCGAGGGTATTTTTTTCAGCCCTCCCCCCACCATCTACAAAAATCCAAGGATGTTCAAGTCCCATCTATAAAATGATACAAATGGAACATTCTGGCCTGTGCCTGTAATTCCAATATTTGGGAGGCTGAGACAGGAGAATCACAGGTTCAAGAGCAGCTTCAGAAATTTAGTGAGACTCTCAGCAACCTAGCGAGACCCTGTTTCAAAATAAAATTTTAAAAAGGGGACTAAGGGTGTATCTTGGAAATAGAATTCTTCTGGGTCCAATCCCCAGTTACCCCCGCCCCCCTCCCACAAAAGATACAATATTTGAGTATAACCTACACACATCCTCCTGTATACTTAAATCATCTCTAGATTCCTAATCATACCTAAGGCAACAACATAAATGCTACTTAAATAATTTTTGCAATACTGTATTGTTTAGGAAATAATGACTAGAAAAAGAAGTGTGTATGTGGTCAGTATAAATACAATTTTTCCCCAAATATTTTAGGTCTGGTCCTGGTTGAATCCACAGATGAGGAATCTATGGATACAGAGGGCTGAAGTGCATATGATAGGCCCCAAAACTATAAATGAGACCTTCTGAGGACAAGTCAAACATTCTTATTCTTGTTATGTAAGACAATAAGGCAAGATCCATAGATAAGTTCTCTGAGCCAGTGGGAATGGACATTCATGGCTCCCTGCAGTTAGCACCTTGCTTTTCTCCATGATAGGCACCATGGAGAATCCTGGAAGTTCCTCTCATCTTCCTAGCAATAGGCTTCTAAACACATTCACAGCCACAGACTTCCATAAGCTTCATGTGACTTAAAAAGGGACAGTTCTTAGCCGGGCGTGGTGGCGCACGGCTTGTAATTCCAGCATTCGGGAGGCTGAGACCAGAGGATCTGGGCTCACGGCCAGCCTCAGCTACCTAGTGAGGCACTCTGCAACTTAGTGAGACTCGGTTTCAAAATAAAGAATAAAAAATGGGGCTGGGGGTGTAGCTCGGAGGTAGAATGCCCCTGAGTTCCATCCCCAGTACCAAAAAAAAAAAAAAAAAAAGTGATAGTTCTTGGCCATTTCTAGGTTTTGTTTTGTTTTGTTTAAACCATCGGCCCCCACCCCACCTCAGACAACCTCAGCTTCTATCCCAGAAAGGCTGTGTGACTTTGTGGGGGTGGGGTCCCCCAACTACCTTCATTATAGTTCCTCCTTTTGTAAACTATATAATGGTCTCCAAGGTTCTACCTAGAGTGGAGAGATCTCTAGCTTCGCTGTCAAAGCTTTGCAAATAGAGCTTTGCCACTTCTAAACTGTGACCACAGGTGAATTCTTTAACCTCTCGGAACTGTGCTTCCTCAGTATCATTGTGGCCTATGAATACATGAGAGATGACAGATAGATGGTTGGTAGGTAGGTAGATAGATAGATAGATAGATAGATAGATAGATAGATAGATAGATAATACTTGCCTTTTGCAAGTTAATAGTACACTTTAATAAATAGTGCACAGGTTTCTGAAGAAACAACAGGCTCTTGTCTCCTGTTGTTTCTGAAGGAGGGGTTCAATTTATTTAACAAATTCATTTTAAAACCAGGTATAGAAACTGGGTGTGGTGGCACATGCCTGTAATACCAGTACTTGGGAGGTTGAGACAGGAGGATCATAGGTTCACAGCCAGCCTCAGCAATTTTGCAAGGTCCTCTGCAACTTAGTGAGTCTTTGTTTAAAAAATATATATAACTGGGGGTGTAGCTCAGAGGTAGAATGCCCCTCAGTTTAATCCCTACTACTACACACATACAAAAACAAAAAAAAACAGGTGTGGGAGTTGGGTGTGTTGATGCATATCTGTAATCTCAGTACTTGGGAGGCTCAATCAGGATGATTACAGGTTCAAGGTCAGCTTCAGCAACTTAGCAAGACCCTCAACAACTTAGTGAGACCCTGTTTCAAAACAAAAGGTAAAATAAGACTGGGAATGTGTCTCAGAGGTAGAATGCCCTGTGTTCAATCCCTAGTACCATAAAAACAAACAAACAAACAAAACAAGTATACAGAGATAAGATCCAGAGTTTAGATTCATAGCTTAAAACTTCATTCTTAATTAGCAAATGACCCAAGATTAATTTTTCATAGCATATAAGAAAAATAAAACAGAACTGCTTAACAGAAAAGAAAGCCTTCTGCCAAGACCTCTCCCTCTCTCCCACCAAAGAAGAAAATGCCAGTTGGAAGTGAATTTAATAAGGACATGTTAACTTGGGCGCATCTGCTTCCATTCCATGTCAAGAAATTACAGTCCACACTTGCATTCAGCAATTTATTCTTTTTCTAAAAGTTTCTTTGCTGTCGTGTACAGGCTATGTTTAGGGTTTAGTGTTTCAAGATGGTTTCATTGTATAGGAAATAAAAACAAGCAAGGGCCACCGAGAATCTATTGATCTCTAGCATTTAAGAGCTGGAATTTCCTTTGCCTTTTCAAATACTGTAATTGTTTGAAGTACAATTTTTCTTTTCAAATTCTGAATCAGGGTGTTGTTCTCTGATTGTAAATAAGAAAATCTGTCGTTAGCAATCCAGAAAAAAAAATCCAACGACTGTGAAATTCCCCTTAAGAGCATGGACTAAAAGCACTGTACACTAAAAAGATCTTCAGCCTTTGCTTTTAATACCAACTCTAGTAGCCCAATTGACTTTGGACAAGGCATCAAACCACATTGTGCCTCAGATTGATTATCTGCAACTAGAGAAACTTTGGATTGTATTTCTACCACCCAGCCAAATGTTAATATTCTATTCTCTACAACCTGTTCTTCATGAAGCAATCAGAGTTTTGCAACTTCGTTTTCCCCCACCATTAAAAACCTAATCATTCAATATATTTTATGAAAGCATCAACTCTATATCTGTTTACCCCTAAGAGAGGTTGAATCTGTGACATTTGAATAGTCTCAAGAAACCAGTCAATGCAGTTGCAGATTTGAAATTAAGATTTGGATACTGACCTTGGCCAAGTAGGCAAAGTAGGCCAAAGGAAAATGCCTGCCCAATCTGTCTCAAGAGTTATGTGATTTAAGGTGGATCTGAAATTGTTTTTGAGCTTCTGTGTCTTCAGCTGCAGACAAGCCTGGGACAGAAGCGCTGCCCCTGCCTAGCTACATTAGCCTGGACAAGTTCTCAGCACATCCAGGCTATTGAGCTCTGATTCATATACCACACAATTCCCCATCCAAAGTGTAAATCCAGTTCTTAGCATCTTCGCAGAGTGCAGCCATCCCCACAATCAACTTTAGAACATGTCTGCTGCCCCCAAACAAATCTTGTACACATGAGCTGTCACTCACCTTTTAAACAAATCCCCCTCCTTTGCCCCTGGAAACCATTAATCTACTCCCCACCTCTATAGATATCCCCATGCTGGACATTTTATATAAAAGGAATTATACAATATGTAATCTTTTGTGACTAGCCAGGCATAGAGAGTTTTTTCTTTGTTGGTTTGTTTGTTTGTTTTGTTGTACCCAGAGGCATTCTACCTCTGAGCTACACCCCCAGACCTATTTTATATTTTATTTTGAAGCAGGGTCTCACTAAATCGTGGAGGATCTCGCTAAGTTGCTGAGGCTGTCTGAGAACCTGTAACCTTCTTGTCTCAGTCTCCTAAGTCCTGGGATTACACATGTGGCATAATGTTTTTAGGGCTGATCATTTTGTCACCTGCGTCAGTACTTCATTCTTTTTATGGCAAAAATTCTATCAGATGGATACACCATATTTTGCTTGTATAAAATATTCATCAGTTGGTGGATGCTTGGGTTGTTTCTACTTCTGGGCTATTATGAATAATGCTGCTATAAACATCTGTGTGTATGTCTGCACATCTATTTTTTACACCTACAAAATTGTATTGCTTTCCTCATGTGGCCATTTTGATTATTAATTGATTTATGTAAAAACACATGACAGGTTACTTGGAAGACAAAGTCAACATCTTCCACATTATCACCTGTGTTGCTATACTTTGCTGATGATTCCACCTTTGTGCCAGGTGAAATATTTGAATGATCCCTTCACTCTGCACCTTACATTCAATCAGCTTTAGAGCCTTTTAATATCTAGGATATGTACGCATATGTATAGTGTGTGTGTGTGTGTGTGTGTGTGTGTGTGTGTGTATATATATGTATATATGTATATATGTATATATATTATATGTAAATTGGGGTAGAGCACTAGATATTGAACCCAGAGGCATTCTATCTCCAAGCTATACCCTTAGTCCTTTTCATTTTTTATTTGGAAACAAGATCTTACTAAGTTTCTGAGAGTCTCATTAAATTGCTGAGGCTGATCTTGAACCTGTGAACCTCCTGTCTCAGCCTCCCAAGAACTGGGATTACAGGAGTGTGCCACCAAACCCGGGTATCTAGGATATATCTTGACTCCATACTTTATTTCCTTTCTTCATGATTTTCTCTTAAATATAAAGCCTCACTTCTTCTCACTGAAGATTTTCCTTACCACTAATGAGTCACCCTCACATTGACCTTTCTTCTTTTTCTACCACACAGTTTCAGTTGTGATGATCAAGTATTTTACAAGTTGCAGTGGCTCTCTCCATTGCCCAAACTAAAATGCCCACTTTACTAAATCCCTTCCCAGCTTCAAAATGTGCAAGTCACAAACTTGGGTACATAAAATCTATAAACTTGGTGATTTTTCTATAAATGAATCTGAATTATTTTTAGATCCTCACTTAGCCTATTGTCAAAATACTAAATCAAGTTATATCCAGGTATATTTGGACACAGGTAATTTCTCAGCCCTTTCTGGCATGTAATCAGCACCTACAGATTGGTGTCTCTTCACCGTCTCCCCTGGCTGGGGAGACTTGCGTGGCATTCAGGTATACACATGTGACGATGGAGCCACTTACAGTCCATAGATCACTTCCATTGACCCAGTTCTGATGAGACACCTGTGTCTCATATGCTCCTGACTACTGCCACACTTCTCTTCCTTGTCTTTCCTGCACAGATTTGACCATGGTTGGTTCTATTCCAAGTCCACACCCATGTGTCAGGAAAGGCTACTTTACAAGGCCAGATGCCTCTTCACGCATCCAGGCAATGAGTCCCCATCCACCTGTCTGGGGTTCCCATTGCCCAGTCTCACCACCACCCCAGCACAGTGAAAAGGCCCCATTTAAGCTCTCTTTTCTCTCCCAATAGAACATCTTCCACTAGCTCTTATAAACTTTGAACTTTTTACCAATTTTCTCCCCAATATTTTTGCAGGTGCAGGGTTCATTTGTTTTACAGTTATAATTTTTGGGGGGGGACTGAGGATTGAACCAGGGACATTCTACCTCTGACCTACACCCCCAGACCTATTTTTTATTCTTTATTTTGAAATAGGGTCTCAGATGCAGAGGGCCTCACAAAGTAGCAGAGGCTAGCCTCGAACCTGCAATTTTCCTGTCTCAGCCTCACAAGTACTGGGATTACAAGCGTGCTGCACCATGCTTGGCTTGCTTTACAGTTATAATTTTTACTTCAGAAATGTTCGAACATTTGCAGAGGCAGGGTGGTATAGTAAAATCTCATGAATTCATTACCTAGCTTCAACTATTATTGTTGTTGTTATTACTATTTTATCTATCCCCTTGTCCTTCAACCCTGACCTTTTTCTTTTTCCTTTTTGATAGGGAATTATGAAGAAAATCTAAGGCATTATAAACTCTTACCAGAAAACACTTCAGCATGTATTTTCCAGCAGATAAGGCCTTTTAAATAATGATAATTTAGATAATTATAAGAACAAGTAAAACTGGTAATAATCATGCTTAATATCATCTATCAATCTGTATCAATATGCTTTTCATATCAAAAATTGAAGACTGGAGCAGGGTGTGGGGGTGCATGCCTGTAATCCCAGTATTTTAGGAGGCTGAGATAGGAGGATTGCAGGTTCATGGCCAGCCTCCGCAATTTATTGAAGCCCTCTGTAATTTAGTGAGAACTTGTTTCAAAATAAGAAAATAAAATAAAATCAGTCTGGGGGTGTAGTTCAGAGGTAGAATGCCCCTGGGTTTGATCCCTAGTATGACAAATGAAGAGGAGGAGGAAAAGGGAGAGGAGGAGGAGGAGGAGGAGGAGGAGGAGGAGAACTGAAGGCTCAGGTTCATATTCCTTTAGGTACACAAAAACACCTGTTCTTGGAAATTAGGAGCCTTGACTCTTCAGGCTCTTGTCCCTTCTATGAGTCTCAAGAGCCCTTATTGGAATGCCTGGTCCCCAGGCCTGCTTGATTCCAAAGTCTGTGCTCATAACCACTGCAGTATGCTATCTACTAAGTTCTAGAGGACACCAGGGGCCAGGTTTCAACAGTCAACACTTTAGGATGCTCCAGCTCCAATTGGAGTAGAGAAGAAGCACCCTGAACACTTGGACAGAGCATCTCCACCAGTTTCATGAATAGCATTTCCCTTTTATAGTTAAAGCCCCTGGAAACTCCTACCCGGCCAGCCCTGCCTGGCCAGGCTCTCAGATTTGAAGAGCATTTGTTCATCTCTGACTTGGCTTCCCCCTTGCAGGGCATCCCTCTGGAAGGTCAGCAAGGATCCAAAGTGGACTGCCACATCTTAGAACACATCAAATTAGGGTCTGTTACCGCTGGGGCCTCTAAGGCTGGGCAAAGAACTTGGAGGCCAGAACCCTGATGGTGAAAAATACAGGAATGCATGGAGTCCCATTCTGGGGGGGAGTGTAGCAAAAGGGCATGCAAATATTATTAAAATGTGAAAAATAAAAGAAGTAACCATCACATTAAGATCCAGTGCTTTCACTGGGCCAAAAGTAAACAAGAACAGAGTACTAGTTCATTTGTCTGTTTTCTGAAGAAAAAGTCAAAAGTGTGTAGAAAGCAAAAGAACATGATAGGTAATTCCATAAAGAGGAAATAAGAGAGCCATATAAGATTTTGTTCAAATTAGCCATTCCATGCTATTTATGGAAAAAGAGAAAGGCTCTAATGGCCTATAATCATCTTTGTGAATTCAGAAACACAAGCTTCTGGTGAAGTTGAGCTTTTGGATATCCAAATTTTTGTTTTTGTCTTAAATTGGGAAGGATCAAAACTGATTGGAACAAGCAGAGTAGGGCTTTGAAATATTTTTTCCTCTGTGTGTCCTTCCAACTTCTAACATAATTGAAAGGATGAATTCACTTGGTAAAAAAAAAAAAAAGTACTGCTCAGCCAGGTGTGGTGGCACACACTTGTAATTCCAGCATTTGGGAGGCTGAGACTGGAGGATCTGGTTTCGGGGACAGCCTCAGCTACCTAGTGAGGCACTCCACAACTTAGTGAGATCCTGTTTCAAAATAAAGAATACAAAGTAGGGCTGGGGGTATAGCTCAGAGGTAGAATACCCCTGAGTTCAATCCCCAGTACCACAAAAAAAAAAAAAAAGTACTGCTCAATTTTAGCTTTGGTTCTCTTAAAAAAAAGAGAGGAAAATTGATTTTTCTTCAGCTAAGGAAATATGAAACATAAAGATAATATATTTTGCATGTTTATTTATTTACAAAAGATTCAGTACTCTTACACACACACACACACACACACACACACACACACACACACACACACACACACACACATCCATCCTTGAATATGAGCTATGTCTGGGCCATTTCTCCATTTTTCTTTTGTAAAAGGCAAGTCATCTTGCGGAATTGCTTTATTTCGTTATATCCCTTTAAAGACTTATGAGGAACTCTTTATCCATATTATCTTGTGATAAATCCTCTGAAATTCCATGCTAAAACAAGTTCCATTAATAGGCGATCAGGAGGTTCAGCCTCCTTAAGTTTTATTATGATTAATCTCAGATTAATATCAATGATCTTTTGGCTGCTTTATTCCTTCTGATGCTGAAATTTCTTATAATCTTGATGTGTGGCTGGTGTCTCTAATCCACTCATTTTTATCAGTGACTGACCATCATCTACAGGGTTTCTGAAAGCTCCTTCCCTTCTCCATCAGCTCACTCTCCTCCCACTGAATTCTTGGGGAATTTGTTTTGACCCAACATTTTGGTCCATTTAGCTTCAATCTCTGTATGTTCCTAGCTTGAAGAAAACACTTTATTGGTTAAGGATTTTGGAGGGATTTTAGGTTTTAGCGTTTTGTTTTGTTGTTGTGTTTTTTTAACATCTAATACGTTCATTCTTGCATTTGTATTTAATTGTCATTTTCTTAAGGGACCACATTTCTCCCCAGTTAATTTTTAATGACCCATTTTCAGGGGCATCTGCACCACAGAGGCAGCAGCTGATTTCTATTATGACCGAATTTTCTCAGCAGGAACCTCCATTGACCTAAGCAACCCTTTCACAACACTGTCCCAGGCCCAGCAACAAGCCAGTGGCCATCCAGGCCTTCAGCCTCCTTGGCTTAATGAGCTGCTATTTCTAATTAGTTTTGAATTATTTTAATTGCTTGAAGCCATTAAAAACACACATTCAACATTTGTGCATTTTGAAAGAATTGCCAGAGTATACTCGGCCCAACATTTCCACTGACACAATATGACTTCGAAAGAACATCAAAGGCTTGCAAACGAGACCACTGAAAGCATTCTTGCTTCTCCACCCATCAGGGCTCGACTTTGTCTAGAAACAATGTGATTTCCAGAGGGAGCTGGCTGACCTGGTGACGCTGCCTGATGTAGAGTCAAAAGCATAGCATCAGCGGTAGCTTGTTACTTTCAGTGGGGGAAACCAAGAAGCCCCTTTGCTAAGGTGTTGGTCTCACATAATGTTAGGAAAAAAAAAAAAAGCAATAGAGTTGTGGTTCAAACTCTATACTGAAAACATTGGGTTCACCGTATCCCTAAGACTTTGAAGGAATTGAAATGTGTTTGTGGGGGAAATATATGAAATTCTTGTATAACTAGTTTGAGGCTGATTTTGATTTTGGGTAATGGGATGGATCCAATGCTCAAATTCATTTGTTCTTCCTCTTCCTTTCTTTCTTTCTTCCTTTCTTTCTTTCTTTCTTTCTTTCTTTCTTTCTTTCTTTCTTTCTTTCTTTCCTTTCTTTCTTTTGTAATATGGTACTGGGGATTAAGCCCAGGGGCATTCTACCTCTGACTACAGCTATAACACTTTATTTTTTGTTTTGAAAAAGGGTCTTGCTAGATTGCTGAAAGTCTTGTTATGCTGGCAAGGCTGTCCTCAAACCTGCAATCCTCCTATCTCAGCCTCCCAAATTTTGGGATTACAGGAGTGTATCACCACACCCAGATGCAAGTACATCTTCTAACAGGTTTCAAATCATCATAGAAATTGCGGTTTCACATTATGTTAAGTGAGATTAGTCAGCCTTAAAAAGTAAAAAATCATATGCTCTTCCTAATATGTGGAAGCAAGAGAGAAAGTGGGTCATAACAGGGACTCTAGACGAAGAAATAAAAACCTTAGATGAGCAAAGAAGGTGACCTAACTGAAGGTGATGGGGGGGCACCCTAATGCACATGATATTTTCACAAACATATCCAAGTCAATCACTAAACTAAACATGAGAAGAAGGGAGAGGGAGGAAATGGAGTGGGAATTGGGGAAGGGTTAAATGAAAGATGTGTGCACGTATGCCTTTGCCAGCTTGCACCTAACAAAGATGTATGATTACAGTGTAACAATAAATAAATATGCACCAATAAATAAATAAATAAAAAGAAATTGCAGTTTCACATAGATAATTGTGAGAATAAGGGGTATGAGAGAGCCACATTATATCCCAAGTGTGTAGCTCAATGTTTGGCAATAAGTAGTAGTTAAATGAATAAATGATCAGATGAGCTAAAGAGTCCTGAATTTGAACTGAAAATAAAACTAGCCATCAATTTATCTTCATATCCATTTTTTAATTCCTTTCCTCTCTTATTTGGAGTAGCAGCATACCTCCTCCTACCCAAGTTTCAACCTTTTTCCAATAACCTGGCCCCTATCCATTTCTACCATGCCAGAACTTTACTCTAAGAACTGACCTTTCTCCCCTGAATTTCCAATGACTACCTTTCCCACATTTGCATCCCATGAGGTCTACCCTTTTAAATTCTCTTATTGCTACTGCTTTGTGAGTGTTGTCACCATCTACCAATTTGAACTGTTCAGTTCTCTCCTAACTGAACAGCAGATCTGAGAATGTAACCAGGATGCAGTTTTTCCTCTGTCCTTCTGAACCTGCTTTCTCAACCCTGGGTTCATTTTTGGTGAGCTCTTCCTCCCAGCTACAAGTGAGCTATGAGCAGATACAACTCCTTCCTTGTCACATCTGTCAGGCAAAAGAAAGCATTTCTTCCAAGATCTCCAGTAAAATACAGACAAGCTTTACTTTCACAAGTGTTCATCAAATACCTCCCCTTGTCTCCATCTCTGTTCTACCAATCCTTGAACTTATCACTGTGGCCAAGAAGTAGTGATAGAACATGTTGATTGGTTTAAGCCAATCAGAAATAATGATAGAATATGTTGATCAATTTAAGTCAATCAGAAGTAGGATAGAATATGTTGATTAGTTTAAGCCTATCAGGAACCACCCTGAGAATGGGAGGTGGGACACTTAAAATCAAACACAGAGGCAGAGAAGAGGGGTGAACGAATTCCCAAAGGGAGAACATGATGGGAGAAGGGATAGGTATGCTTGAGAAACAAGCAAAATTATTTAGTTCAGAAGGTAGCAAGACAGGCTCAACTGCAGAATCAAAGACCTGCAATTTGTTCCGATAAAAAGGAAAAGAAACTAGAAGTCATAGCCAGGTAAGTTAGTAAAGGTAGAAATAAGTCAAGTTTATAAAATGCAGTTGAAGCAATAGTTACCTCATCTGGCTAATTATTAGGATGACCTGAGGGACTCCTTCAGTTTAATACAGAGTTTTCAATACTATCTCCAGAGATACCAATTCAGTCTCTCTGAAGCTCTTAAAATGTAGAGCTGTTGCATAGAGGACAGGCTAGCCTGAAACAGCAATGGACCCAGGCAGGGATCCTTGGCTGAAACAGTTGACCAAGGAAGAAAAGTGCCGGCCCACTCACTGTACCTCCTGACTTCTAAGGGATGTGTGCAAGCAGGCATGGCCTTATTTTTTCTCCCCAGTGAGAAAACCACAGAAGTAAATCATCAAATGACTTTCAAGTGGTCACCCTTGGTGAACTAAAAGATAGGTCAAGTCTAGAATGCCTGCCTCTTCTTTCCCAGGTACATCATGGTCGAAAATGGGTGGATTCAAAGCTCTCCAAAAGCATGCAATGTGACCCTTAATTTATCAACTGTACTTGTGTTTTGGATCTTGTCTATATAAACTGTGCTGGTTAATAGCAATTACTTAACAATTGATTTGTATGTAACCTTTCACTAAGAAACTAATACATTTAAAAAACAATGTGTTGCTGGGTGTGGTGGTGCACGCCTATAATCCCAGTGCTTGGGAGTCTGAGACAAGAGGAAAACAGGTTCCAGTCTAGTCTCAGCAACTTAGGTAGACTCTCAGCAACCTAGCAAGACCCTGTTTCAAAATAAAACATAAAAAGGGCTGGGGGTGTAGCTCAGAGGTAAAATGCCCCTGGGTTCCATCCTCAATACCAAAAAATTAATAATAATAATAATAATAATAATAATAATAATAATATGGTACTTATTCCTTTTTTATAGGGCTCCACACTATTTCTAAAGTAAAGGGACATCCAGGTGTGGTGGTGCACTCCTGTAATCCCAGCTCTTTGGGAGGCTGAGAAAGAAGGATTACAGGTTCAATACCATTCTCATCAAGTTAGCAAGACCATTTTTCAAAATTAAATATATATGTATATTGAAAAGGGCTGAGAATGTAGTTTACTCCTGGGTTCAATCCCCAGAACAGAGAGAGAGAGAGAGAGAGACTGGAGAAACTCAGAGCTGGATCAGGAGCCCTCTCTCAACTCTGGCCATTGAAATCAGCCCCATGGGCGGAACAAGACAAAAGAAAACAAAAAAACTTCTTCTTGGCTCTTGGATAAACTCCTCCAGTGTAGATTACATGCTAGATGAGCAACCAGCTGAAATTTCTTCTGAGAGTTCTAGATTCTCAGTTTCTAGGTCTTGCCTAAAAGTGAGAAAATCAGCGAAATCCTGGAGTAAAATGTGATTTAATTATAGTAGCATTTTAAAGTATTGTAAAGTGTCAGATCAGGTGGTTAATACTTTGTCTAGAATGATGTTTAATGCTCCTCAATGCTCTGTGAATAAACTACATTGTGTCGCAAAAAAAAAAAAAAAAAAAAAAGAAATCAGCCCCATGGGCATTTACTTTCTTTCATCTGTAATGACCCTTCTGATAAAAGGTAAAGGACAAATTAAGGAGTTGAGGCCTTGCTGTATCAAATAAGCAAAGAGAATGACAGTCGTCAAAGGAAGATCAGAACTCTGTAATTCTCTCCACCCCTCCAACATTAGTCTAGGTGGGGTGAAATGGGAGCCAGCAAAATAATGCAGACCCCACTCTACCTCTTAGGCCCCCAGCATGTGCTTCCAACTCCAAATCTTCCAAAGGAACTCCAATTCCACGCTGATGGATGAAACATGAGAAACACAGTAGCGTTCTGGTGAAATTTCTTGTGTCTGTTCCCAAGCCAATTGTTTGAAGATTTTTTTTTTTTTCCTTTTAAGGTCCAGTACATCTTCTCTGGGCTTCTTGCCTTCCATAGGGCAGGCGGGCAGGCAGGGGGGTTGGGAATCCAACAGAAACGGTCCCAGTGACGAGGGCACTAACTTTCCATTCTATTTCCATTCTACCAAGTCCTTTGTTTCATTTTGGCCAAAGATCAGCATTGATCTAGGTTGTTGCCAGCTGTGCAACAGCTGTGCAATTCAAGAAAACCACACTGGGCTCAGGAGGCTGAGAGACTTTATTAAATCAGGAAGGGGGGAAAAAAGGGGGTCAGGATTTTCTTCTCTCCCTCTCAACCTTCCTTAAATAATTTTCTCCAATATTGATGACATGATATACGGTGAAACTCAGGTTTAACACCTCTCCAGGATCTAATTAGTGAGTTTCATTCTATTAAGCAGAAGAAAAACTGTGGTGATGAAAACTTGCTCAGGCTGTTTTAGAAATGGAGTAGAGATGGGATATGAAGCTCTCATCTGTTCCAGGATGCAGGCAAACTCCCAGCAGGCAATCTTCTCCCACAAGTCAGAGACTAGATGTCCTCTTCCAAGAAGTGAAATTTTGAATGAAAACAGAGCTCCTCAAGTTGCCAAGGTTTCATAGTATACAGACTACCCTAGCACCATAGTAGCTCTTCTTGGGCTCCAAAATTCACAAACATTTCTTAAAAAAAAAAAAAAAAAAGGGCTTTTCTAATATATTTGGTTGATAAGCCCACTGGGATTAGGTGTAAAATGGATTTGATTTACTTGCAACCCATGACATAGAAGATCAACAATTGAGGGATATATTTGCACCAGTTTCTATTGAGTCTAAAATGAAATAAAATGTCTACTTTGCATATCCATGAGAAACATAGTTATTTCTCAAAAGATAGATGTTCAACTGAATTTTTTTTTTTACTTTGGCAGTACCATAATGGTTGTAGCCAGTGTCGTAAATAGCATTTTTCATACTCAAGCAGCACCTTAAGTGAAAGGTACGTGGCAGATGTGGACCAGAACCTTTGAGTCATGTGGTTGTCATATCCCAGACCTTGACACAGCATTGGCACATTGAAATTGTTTCCTGCTTGGGAATGTCAGACATGAACACTAGAAAATCATATGGGACATGAAATGCAACATTTTCTAGGCGTAATTTTCCTTCCAATGAAATTCTGAATGATATCGCTGGAAGTCTAGGGGTACACAGAATGCCTGGGTATTTTCCAGGAGACAAAAGTGCCATATTTGCCATGTAAAGACAATGTCATTAGTAGGATCCAAATTAGGAGATATTTAGCTAGAAGAGGGAATGGGTTTGCTTCTCAATTCAACTACAGATGGACTGGAGTGCCATCGCAAGAAAGATAGCTGGAGTTAGGGGTACAGCCTCAATTGTGGAAGAGCCTTTGACTGGTCCCCATGGGAAATCTATCACCGGTGGCTATTCAGAACTCATTTGTTAATAGGCCTATGCAGCCACTTTTTAAAAACTAAACATCCATCTTGCTTTGAGGATCTATAAAGACTTTTTGGGAGATGGACGTATGCTGAGTATGGCTCCCACTTCATTTTATATTTAGTACAATGATAAAGGCATGTCTTTTTCTTCTTTTGACAAAGAAAATTTCTAGTGAACAGAGGGGAAAACTGTAGTGAATGTCTATATTTTTATCCTAACGTACAGGCTGGAGGCAGTTTCTTACTTACTCTAATATATGCATCTCTCTTTCCAAGAGTTTCCTAAAAGAGAATGCTTAAGCGGTTCTTGAGATTTTAAAAAAGCTTTCCTTAAGTTCCCCAGTCAGCATTTATCTCTTTATTGAATGTGACTTCACTTTATTGCCAAAGAAAGAATCACTTAATATAATGATATATAGTCAGCGGAGACGGGGTTCAGCCATGTGAACATTGTCACTTTTGTAGAAAGTGACCAGTCACATATTCTTTAATCATGTTTCCAGGGTGACCACTGCTTGCTCCTTTGAGTGGTCTGTGGATAGGTAATGAGCATGCAGGCCAACCTGAGAATCCAGATGGAGGCTTCTGAACTCCCATCTGCATCTTCTTCCAACTCCAAATGTCTCCTACCCACCTTACTATTTTTGACAGCTGTGTTTTCTAGACCCATGGATGTTCAGCAGTTCTGATTCATTCAAGTTAAATCAAATGAGCTGGGAATCTCACCTAAAGTACTTAACCTTGCTCTTCATTTCTTGTAGCGAATGTATTGCATGTGCATATTGAAGGTACGTGAGGCCTCTCAGGAGTAAACAAAGGACCAGACTGGATGGCCCGACACCCCAAGGGAAGGGGTGTCTTCTGAGGGAAGCTAGAAGAACAAGGCCTATATCGGGGATTTCTCAATCACTGTGCACGTAGAAAAGCACTATCCCACAAGCAGGTAAGAAAGAAATCTGGAAGGAAGGGCTCTTGAGAAAGACGTGACTGTCCTGCTTACTGGGAACTTCTAGTCTGAGGTCTGATTGGCCAAGTCAATGTCCAGAAAACCTACCAGGGCGGATTTTTAAAAAAAGAAGTCCAGTGATAACTGTCCTGGGGAGACACATGGAGGAGGAGCTCAGAGTCAAAGGCTGCGTCAGTATGAGGCACTTGCCTATTTAGGAGGTAGTGAACCATCTCTAGGAATTGGGGTTTCCTGGCCCAGGCTGTGTGACCCCAGAATCTCTGAAAGGAGTTGGATGCAAGCGCCCAAGAGTCGATGAGGCCAGAAACTGTTGTCTCTGCAACCTCTGGGGCAGGAGCCCAGGTTCTACCTCCCAAGGAGGCTGCTGGTGGCCGAACTACCCTGAAGCCAGGTGTGCATTTCCAGGCCAACGGGAGGAGATAAGAGTTCAAGATGAGGATGGGGGGGGGGGGGCCCTGGGCTTACTGGGGCTTATAAGGCTCATCTGGCAGGAAGTGTGCCTCGTTTTTCAAGAGATGAGCACTAGGAGGAAGTTGGGTTTTACCTGTTTGCAGTGAGTAAAGTATTTTGGCAGCTACTCCTGTTTATCAGCTAAGTATTTCTTTCTGACCACCGCAATATGAGCAAGGTCCCCCTCTGAGAGAGGCCCATAATCATTATCTTTAGAAAAAAGACTCAGTTCTTCTCTGGAGCTCCCCCTTGACCTACATGCTTGTGTGTGTGTGTGTGTGTGTGTGTGTGTGTGAGAGAGAGAGAGAGAGAGAGAGAGAGAGAGAGAGAGAGAGAGAGAGATGAATGACAGGATAGTAACTGAGTCATCAATGGTAATAATTCTGACCCGTTCCTCTATCTCTATGGGGGTAATCTCTATGTCCCCTGAGCCATTGCTCATGAGGACCATGGCTCTGTTGGGTTTTTTGTATGTTTGTATGTATATATATATATATATATATATATGTTTGTTTGTTTGCTTACTTATTTATTTATTGGTACTAGGGATTGAACCCAGGGATGTTCTACCTGAGCATTATTTATTTATTTATTTTTGAAACAAGTTCTCACTAAGGTGCTGAGAGCCTCGGTAAGTTGCTGGGACTGGCCTCAAATCTGTGATCCTCTTGGGTCTCAGCCTCCCAAGTACTGGGATTGCAGGTGTGCACTACCACACCCAGCTTCACCCTGGCTCTGAAGTCACAACTTGTTGAATTACCCAGCGCCTGTTAGGAGAGTTAAATTCATGCAACCCACACCTACAGGCATGAGTCTCTCTTCCTCCCCCAACCCTCCTGAGTGCACCAGAATCCCCCAGTTCCACAAGGACTTTGTGCCAGCACACAAAACAACACCCAACACGGGATAGGGGATCTCCTCTCTTCCCCATTTTAAAACAGTGGGGGATACACGTAGTTCTCAATGGCATCACAATCTACATCTTGAACTTTAAACACTGACAAACCTGAGCTTCCTCTGGCTACATTTGACCTTTCAACATGAGGTGACACAGGAGGATGTTAGTTCACTACCGTGATGGTGGTAAGAACCCTTCTTTCTGTGGGAAGCAGGAGACGTGAGGACAGGAGTAAGCAGAGAGGAAGAAGCAGGAAAGTTCAGCTTTCACTGAGGCCAAGGGGCTAACTGCCAGGTGTTTGTGACAGTGGAGAATCTGAGCACCTTACCCTTTGCTTTCCAACACACACACACAAATACACACACACACACACACACACACACACCATGCACACACACACATATACACAAGCACACATGCATGCTCTCTCTCCCAACCTTCAGGCAGAGGCTAGGTTGAATTTCATTCACCCCCTCAACTTTTCCCCTGAGTGAATCCTCACTTAAGCACTGGACTGTCTGGAATCTGCAATCCACTTCTGCAGATCCCCATGGACAGATCCCTCTCCAGCCAGCATGCCCCTCACTCAGGCAGTGTCCAAGACAAGGGCTTGTCAGGTGGTTCACTTGGGGCGTTCCCAGGGAGCGGCAGTGAGGGCAAGACAGGAAGAGGGAGAGACAGGACAAGCATGGACAGGCATGGACAGCCCACCAGCGCAGACATGCTCACTGGCTACGGGACTCCTGGAGAGCCCTGTGCAGACAGTGTCAAAGCAAGCCTCTGGGCTAAGGTGGGTGTGGTGGCGCACACTTGTAATCCCAGCATTCGGGAAGCTGAGACTGGAGGATCCAGGTTCACGGCCAGCCTCAGCTACCTAGTGAGGTACTCTGCAACTTAGTGAGACCTAGTTTCAAAATAAAGAATAAGAAATAGGGCTGGGGATATAGCTCAGAGAATGCCCCTGAGTTCAATCCCTAGTACTGCAAAAAACAAACAAACAAACAAAAAACAAGCCCCTGGGCTAAAAGAAAAGACAACCATTTGTCCCAAAGCTTCCGTCTTCCATTGGCAAAGTCAGTCCCATGGGGTTTGAACTCCCTAGTATCTCCAAATTAGTCCCGTGTGAGTGTTAATTGCACAGGCGCTCAGCTGCCATGGAGTCAGAGGAGAACTGAGAGGCACCCCATACAGGCTACCCCCACCCCCAGATGAGGTGCGAGGGCACAGAGCAGGTTGCTGCTGGCTATGAGGGACTATTTGCCATAGCTACCATTAAAGCGAGGCCAAGAAGATGTGAGAAGTGAACAAAGCAACCACCATGGGGCCCTTGCTCTTCCTGCCTCTCAGGGAAGGTGGGGGGAGGCAAGGAGAGCTGAAATGGAGAGGCAGGGCGCACTGAGCTGAGAAGGGCAGGTAGGCAGGGTCCTCTGGAAGTCAGAGGTAGCAGCCAAGGCCTCTTCCTTTCTTTTAATTTCTTTTTTTTCACTAGGGGTTGAATCCAGGGGCATTCTACCTCCCAGCTACAGCCCTCATCCCCTTTACTTTTTCTTTATTTTGAAACAGGGTCTCACTCAGTTGCTGTGGATCTCACTAAGTTGCCAAGGCTGCCTTCAAACCTACCATTCTCCTGCCTCAGCTCACTTTACTTGTGATACAAAAGTGACAAAAGGCTTTTCTCTCCACCTTGTGAAGGGCCAGTGTGGACTTTTAGAGGTTCAGGTGCTGCCCAACTGTCTTCCCAGAACCCTGTAAGATGATCAAGATAAGGCAACTGGATGGGAAGAAACGGAAACAAAAACACAGGCCTCCATCTTTTATTCAGGCATTAACCACCTCTTAGGAAGCAATTAAATGGCCAAATACTGTCTGCCCACCTAAGTGCTTAGTCTCTGGCTGACATTATCTGTTGACCTGGACCAAAGCCTGCTGTCCTTCCACAGTTGATCCCCTTCTACCAGCCTTAAGCACTCTCAGTTTCATAAGCTGGCACCTTGAAGAATAATCCTCATGAATTCTATACTGAGAATAAGCTGTCCTTTCTTCTCTCAACAACAACATAAAAGTACATCATACAACTTTGGAAAATTCTACTTTTGAGCTAATTTATTATATAGGAAAGTTAGATATCAACTATGTAGGAGAAATACACATCACAGATAATGCTGCTAAGGAATTTGTGTCATCATGATCTTAGAGGAATGTAATAGGGGTGTTGGAGCCATATCAGCTGGTTAATAATAAAAGATAAAAAAAAAATAGGGCAGGATTTGAGCAAACCGAAAGAAACATGGTAGTGGACCCCGGAAGTACTGGTACAGCTTGATCCAAAATAATTATAAGTGATCCAGGCATGGTGGCACATGCTTATAATCCCTCTACCTTGGGGACCTGAGGCAGGAGGATTGCAGATTTGAGACCAGCCTCAGCAATTTAAAGAGATTCTGTGCCGGGCGTGGTGGCCCACGCTTGTAATCCCAGCATTTGGGAGGCTGAGACCAGAGGATCCGCGTTTGAGGCCAGCCTCAGCTACCTAGTGAGGCCCTCCGCAACTTAGTGAGACTTGGTTTCAAATTAAAGAATAAAAAATATGGCTTAGGGGTATAGCTCAGAGGTAGAACGCCCCTGAGTTCAATCCCCAGTACCGCAAAAAAAAAAAAAAAAAAAAAAAAGAGATTCTGTTTCAAAATAAAAAAATAAAATATTTATGGGGGAGTAGCTCAGAGGTAAAATGCCACACACACACACACACACACACACACACACACTATAAGTGTTCTAGGATTATTTATTTACAGGTTCTAATCCTTTTAGATTTTTCAAGTGCTCATTTCAATATACTATCTCCTTATTTCCCCAAACCATCACAATATACCAGAAATTTGAAAATGTTAATTTTAATGAAAATGTTAATTTTCAAACTGCATCTTCTAGGCTGTTTCTTATTTTGGGAAGGAGAACAAATATGTTTTGGTTTTGACTTAGAAAACATCCTCTCCAGAGATTTAACCACTTGAAGTTCTCCAACAAGCTTATAATGAAGATCACAAAAAGAGGACTAGACTGGTTCTAGAACTATGCTATCCAATATGGTGGCTACCAGTGGCTATTGAAATAAAACACACCGATTTCAAAGACATCATAAAAATATGGAAAATTGTTCATCCATAATGATTTATAATTTGATTGTTGAAATCCTGATGTTTGGAATGTTTAAATAAAATATATCAATTTAATTTCACTTTTCTCCTTTTACTTTTTAAAAATGTGGCTACTTAGCCAGGTGTGGTGGCACATGTTATTAAGCCCGGTAATTGGGAGGCCTTAAGAAGAAGATTGAAGGTTTGAGACCAGCCTCAGTAACTTAGCCAGACCCTTAGCAACTTAGCAATATTCTATTTCACAATAAAAAATAAAATGTGCTGGGGGTGTAGCTTGGAGGTAGACTGCCCCTGGATTCAATAAAAAAAAAATGTAGTTAATTAAAAATTTTACAATGACATATGTGGCTCCTATTTTATTTCTATTGAATAGCACTATGCTAGAAAAAATAAAATAATGAAGGTTGGTACTACGTGAAACATAATTTGAAAGCTTTAATAATTTATTGTCATGGTAGTCAACTTAGGACCCTGAAACCATGTGTTTTAAGCAGTGCTTTGGTAGCCAGAAAGTAGCTCAGGCTGGAGGAGAATTCCATATTACCAAGCTATGTGGGGTGTTGGCATGTTGCAAATGAAAGATCACTTGCCTGGGAACTTGGGAAGCCTGCCTTCTCATCCTAACACTACCCCTGAAAAATTGTGCCCTTCAGAAAGTTATTTAACATATTTGGTCTTATCTACCCATCGGTGAGATAAGGAATTTGGACTACATTATTCCTAAATCTCCTTTAACTCCCACATCAACCCAAATCCCCTCTGTTCACACAACATAGGAATATGATAGGGCTATTCGTCAATTAGACTTACTGACCATACCAGAAACCACAAAACAGGTTTGGGAAAAGGCAATATTATCCTACTTTAAGTGTTTTAGAGATAAAGGAATTCGCTCAAACTATCAGCTGCCAGACCCCTGATGCTTTGGAGTAAGAGATGTGCTACATCTGGGATTTGCTAACATGAGACAGCAAAGACTTTCTATTTCCTTAAAATGACTTCCTGAAGTCATTTTTCACAAGGTTCCAACTTTCTAAGATGTTCTGCCATAAATGCCTTTGCTGTCAACAGGCATGGAGCCTGCCAAGGTTGGCCTCCCTGGAACATTCCTCTGGTTCTCCCTGCTCCTGTACAGTTGGGGGCAATGTACGTTACAACCCTTTGGGGAGCACACACCATTCTCTCTCCCCTTGTATCATATACAGTGATTATTGTGATCATTCTCAATGCCTTGGAGAAACACTTTGCAGAGCTGGGCGTGATTTCCACATATTCTTATGGAGACTTGGAGATACAGAAAGCTGCTAGACCAATAACCCTGAGGATTGTTGGAAAATTGATATGCATCAAATAGAAACCAGAGCTGCTACAATGAGTAACAGAAGAGGAAGAGGAGTACAGAATTAGGGGAGGTGTCACTATCACAGAGGATGTGAAAGCCAAGCCTTCGCTGGGCTCCCCTCTCACCGTTTTGGTTTGGCCGTGAGTTCTTCATACACATCTTTTTGTGTTCTGTATTTCTCACGACATCATTACATTTCAAACATCCTGTGTTTTCCAGACAAATTTGTTTGTTAAAGTACACTGAGAAACAATCAGCTGGTCCAAGAGAAGAGGAAAGCCCAAATACACATGGTGAATGGAATGTTTGGAAGGTGGGAAAATTGAACTTCACGTGGTTGTAAAGAGAAATGAGTACAAAGGTCCATGTTGGGTTCTCAACTGGGGAGACTGTCAAACAGAATTTCTAGGTGCCGAACACCGAGGTTAGCTCTGCTTCAGTGCCAAGGACATTGGCAAACAGGAATGAAAGTGCTGAACTCCATCACCCTGCATCCCACGGGGCTTCAGTGGGAGTCATTTTACTTGATCTCTTATAACAGTGAGCAAGGAAATGTGAGAATATTATTCTCTGAATCCCCAGTGCTAAGTGCACTCTTTGGTCAGGACCATGCAGGAAGCGTTGAATGAATAGGTTGGGTATAAAAAATGAGACTTCCAGTCCATCATACATTTCACTCCAGGAAGTCGCTTCACCTCATGTTTTCACTTCTGACCTGATGACTGTGAGCAGGTGTCCTGTGGAATGAAAGAATACTAAAGATGGGCTTCCCATGGGAAATGTGCTTATGGCCCCATCACTCTTATGATACATTTGCTATGCATTCTCCATACCTCTTTTTTTTTTTTCTTTTGAGGCCAATGACTTGCATTTTAAAGCATGGCTGTGCTATGTCAACTCTAGCTTCAACGTCATTGTGTTCACCTTAATTGGACTAACCTCTGCCCATCTAAGCACTCAGAACATCTTGGGACTGAATGCTAACACCTTCTTATGGTTTAGTTAGGGAATGTCCCCCAGAAAAGGTCGTGTGTGGACTATGCAGAAATATTCAGAAGTAGTTGGATGTGGTGGCACATAACTGTTATCCCAGTACTTGGAAGGCTAAAACAGGAGGATGGCAGGTTTGAGACCAGGCTCAGCAACTTAGTGAGGACCTCAACAACTTAGTGAGACCTTGTTTCAAAATAAAAATATAAAACAGGGCTGGGGGTATGGCTCAGAGGTAAAAATGCCCTTGGGTTCAATCCCTAGTACCAGAGAAAGAAAGAAAGAAAGAAAGAAAGAAAGAAAGAAAGAAAGAAAGAAAGAAAGAAAGAAAGAAAGAAAGAAAGAAAAGAAAGAAGTGTTCAGAGGTGAAATAATAATTGAATTAGGGCTGTGATCTGATCAGTGGATAAATTCATTGATGGATTAATAATTTGAATGGATTTACTGGGTGGTAACAGTAAGCAGGTAGGTTATGGTGGTGAGAGGTAGGTCACTGGGGCAAGAGGCTAACTAAAACACACCTTTTTTTATTTTTATTCTGTAATGTCACTGCTCTCAACAACCACCAGACAAGATTATACACTCGTCTTTCATAGACAGTCAGTAGTCATATCTCTGTATAGCACTTACCATTTGTGTGATGGTTAGCGGTCAGCACACCTATTTCACATATACAAGTATAAGTTTCTTGTGGGAAGGAATAGCTTCTCTTCACATCTTTCAATTCCCCCTTTATCCCAGCAGCAAATCATAGCACAACACCTTTGCCAAACAGACATCCAAGAAACAGATACTGATCTGAAGAATAAAATCATGTCGCTCACCTCAAACACTGTTCCTTTAAGGTAGAATCTCAGCTCCAATTCTGATTCTGCCTTTCCTGCCTAAGTTTGTTCCTCTGTGTTCTACAGGTCTGCAAAACTATGTTTCTGAGAAGGTGCCATCTGCTACTGAGAATTTACAGTCTCTTTCAGCAAATAGGAAAAGTAAATAGGGAAAGCAGGAATAAAATTTCTCCAACTGAAAAACTGACACAGCACAAATGTGTTCTGAGGAAATATTGTTTCACTGATGTGCCCAGTCTTAAGTGGAACAATTCCAGGCACACCTTGTCTAGCCCCCATGGCTTCCCGCTAAAAGAAATGCACATGGAAACTGAGCTTTTCCACTGATCTCTGGTTTCCTGGAGTCAGTCCACATCCCTTGATCTTTCAGCTGAGTGAAATAGAAGAAATTCTGCTCGAGTCTTAGCTGCACATTCTGGGAGCCCGTGGAGAAACCGCTAAGGTTCCTGTGCATAAATTTATTACATTATTGGCTCGTCTATGGGTTGCTTGGGGACTATCAAGGATGCTTGTATGCACATAAAGTGCTCAAAAGTATGTTTCGAAAATAATAACAGGTTACAGAAATGAATCTCTCAGTTAAATTTTCCCATCCACAGCATTCTGGTGTCTTCAATGTCAATGTCAGATAAGTCAATGTCAAATAAAAGATCTAATATGAAAATCTTACTAAGGTTACCCTTCTGCCCATGAACATCTATATCACATGAATTTTCCATAGTGTATAAGAACTTGTTCTCTGAAGTCAAGTCCTATGAATTTAAGTCCTTTTTCTACAAATTAATACTAGAGTTCTATGGAAAGGTACTTAATTTCTTCAAGCTTCAGTGTCCTAGTCTATGAAGTGTTAATAATAATAAAAGTCCCCACCTCCTGGAATTTTTGGGAAAGTTAAACTGGGAAAAGGATTTATCACATCTTTGGTGTAATTGTCTGCACCTTGTAACCTTTATTCTTATTAATTAAAGACATACAGAATTTTAAATATATACATGTGACAGGTATGGTGGCTCCCACTTGTAATCATAGTACTTGGGAGGCTGACACATGAGGATTGCAGGTTTGAGACCAGCATCAGTCATTTAACCATACCCTTAGCAACTTAGCAAAAGCCTGTTTCAAAATTTAAAAAGTAAATAAATAAAAATTAAAAAGGGTTGGTGCTGTGGCTTGGAAGTAGAATGCCCTTGGGTTCCATCCTCAGTATCACAAATAAAATTTAGAAACACACACACACACATACACACACACACACACACACACACACACAGAGACACACACACAGGATTTGTTGCTCTTAGTAGAACCTCATAAATAATGGTTGTCTTATTTTAGTATTCTGTAATGTGGAGACACGCCACTGTTCCTTAGATTTGCAATATACTGAGAGGCCAGAGGAAAGTACTTTCTATGTTTATCATTTATCTTTGCAGTTTGGAGCTACTGGGAGGCCTCCCAGATCTACACTCAACTGTGTGTGAAGAAACCCAGACCAAAGAAATACTCCCTAACCTATTGAAAAAGTATGGTTTATTCACACTTAGCCAGCGAAGGATAGGGCTATTTGACCTACAACATCTGCTGAATTTCATCCCTCATCTCCTGTAATTCCTCTTCTCCCCAAATGACAGGCAACTTTGAACACAGGTGCAGAGAAGCACGTCGGCCTCAACAACCTAACTTGACAGGCTTGCATCTGCTTTCTTCCAGAGGAATCAAGCGCAGAGTGGGGGCAACTTTCACCGGGAACCTTTTGAAGATTATCTCAGGCTCTCTCTCATTTTGAATACCTTGTTATCGCCACCGAGAATCTTGCTGTATAAATGACTTCCAGCCGCCTATGTAGAAAGCATAGTCTGTCCAAAGAGCTGCGAGTGGATTTACTATATGGTGTTAGTGGCAGTTGAGTTCAGTTGATACTTAAAAGCAATCAAGGCTGAAAGTTCCCAGATTTGTAAATTCGGTTCCTTGAAAGGTAGGTAAGAAAATACCCCCCACCCAGTTTTTCTTTTCTTTCTTTGGCTGCAATTAACTCCCCACCCCCGCTCCACCCCCCTTTTCCCAATTTCTTTTTTAAACAACCAGGCACACGAGTAATTGTCACCTTGGTATCTGAATTCAGAGATCTAGAAGGCTCTTTATTCTGGGAAACACGTAGGCTGAGCATTCCTGAAATGGAATCAACAAAACCTGTGCACTCCCAGGTGTGAAGAGGTAATTGCAGGTGCAAATCGGCGATGGAGCGAATAACAGGCAACTGAATGTAATAAGCAAGCTGCAGCCGGCGCCTCGGCGCCGCTCCTTGGAACTCGTCTTTTTACATGAATTCATTTGCATGTCGTCAGCATAAGATGTACATAAAGAAACACTCTTTATAAATCCCACCAGGCTCATCCATCTATGACAGGAATTTTGCTTTCAGCTAGTCCAAGAAACTCATAGATGACTGCGAGCCTGCATGTGTGTGCACGTGTGTGCGCATGCGCATGCCTCCCGGGCCAAAGAGACAAGAGGTGGTGCATATGGTATCAATGCTCTGATTTGGGTCCTTTAACTTAAGAACTGCTTGTTTGAAAATTCTGTCAAAATGCAGGAGTCTGGATGGTTTCCAGAACTCGGGGGCCACACACAGATTAAGAAAGTGAAAGTCAAGAGTTGGGAGATTCCCTGACCCAGCAGCAGTGGGGCCTGACCCTCATCCCAGCTGGAGCTGACTGGCGTGCAGCTGCCCTCCCCGGCATTTTTTTCTTTTGCCTTTCTCCCACTTACCAATCGTCTTTTCCCTGCTTTCCTACCCTTCTTTTTCCCAAGAAATTTGGAAGGGGTTAAGCCTAACTGATACTAGATGTAAGAGGACAAAAAGGAATTGAGAAAGAAAAATAAATAAATAAATCCCTAGTTTCCATCTTTTCTCCAGCTCAGAGTCTGGACAAAGTCAAATACTCTCTGGAATGTTAAGGACAAAAATAGCAGGACTCTGCGGTTGGGACTCCAACTAGCATAACCCCGTGCACGTGAGGGGTCTTGCCTCTTCCAGGGTGTGGTCTCCTAGAGACTGGAAAGGTCCGAGCAAGTCCTGCAGTTTCCTCACCAGAACGGGAAAGCGGATCTCAGTTCACATTTGGAACAGGGATGAACTCTACTGGAACCGCGTGCAAAAATATTATAGAAGGGTGCGTTCATTTTGTATAGCTGTAATAGCCGGGCGTGGTGGCGCATGCTTGTAATCCCAGCATTCGGGAGGCTGAGACCGGAGGATTCAGGTTCGAGGCCAGCCTCAGCTACCTAGTGAGGCACTCCACAACTTAGTGAGACTCGGTTTCAAAAAAATAAAGAATAAAAAATAGGGCTGGGGGTATAGCTCGGAGATAGAATGCCCCTGAGTTCAATCCTCAGTGCCGAAAAAAAAAAAAAAGAAAAAAGTTGTATAGCTGTAATAACAAATTTTCTTAGCCATGTGACTTCAAACAGCACAAACAGATTCTCTTTCTATGGTGAAAATCCGGAGTCCAATCGGGCTCACTGGACTAAAATTAGTGGGTCATTAGGATTGTATTTCTTTGGAGGTTCTTGGGAAGATTTTCTTTTTATGCCTTTTCTGCTTCTGGAGGCCACCTGCATTCCTTGGGTCCCGGTCACTTCCTTCATCTTCAAAGCAAGCGCGATTCTGACTCTTTTGCCTCCCTGTTCTACCTTAAAGGGCCTCTGTGATTCTATTGTTCTCACCCTCAGATAATCCAGAACATTCTCTCTATTTTAATAGTAACTGATAGGCAATTTTCATTCCTCTTTGCTGTGTAACATAGTATATCCACAGGTTCTAGGGATTAGGATAAGGACATCTTGGGGAGGAAGCCCTTTATTCTGCCTAGCACAGGAGAACAGATGATAAGTCAGAATGACGAGCCTACAGAAAATGGAGACATACCAAAAAGTATGGAAATGAAGCAGAGAAAAGCCACAACCCAATATTTCAATCCAAGCTAAGGGTTATTTTTAAAAAAACAAGAGCTACCTCACAAAGATGTATGATTACAATGCACCAATAATTATCATAGAAAAATAATTATCATAGAAAAATTAAAATAAAATAAATAAAAAATAAAAAAAGAGCCAGGCATGGTGGTGCATGCTTGTAACCCCAGTACTTGTGAGGCTGAGACAGGAGGATTGCAGGTTCAAAACCACCCTTGACAACTTAGAGAGGCTCTCAACAACCTAGTGAGACCTTGTTTCCAAATAAGAAATAAATAAATAAGCCATAAAAGTGAAGCATAACAGGGTTAGAAGTCTCAGAAATGAAATGGCTAAAGCAACAGTGCAACATAAAAAAAAAATGCTAACAGAGTTCAAGAACTAATTAGAAAGAAAGAATTTAAAAGCACAGAAATAGAAAGGAAGTTTTAGAAATAAAATGCCTCCCTAGTCAGTATTCTGGAAAGAGGAGGTTCACTCTGCCAGGTGATTCTAAGATCTGAGCTCACAGGAAGCTGGAGTCAACCAGCCACAAGCACCCACCTCATCTACCTGCCCTGCCATGACAACTTTCTCCTTCACAGTTTCATCACAACCTGTTTGTGGGTCTATAAGAACCTTGGGGAGGCAGGAGGGAGAGATAAGAATACTGTCATTGCTGACTCAGGGGAGTTCTCATGCTGTGATCTGGGGATTTAGTCATAGGTCCTTAAGTGCACTTTTTCACTTTTTGCCTTTTTTTTAAAGAAGCTGTCATAGGGTCCTACTCATTTTTCCACTATACCTTTGAGAAGAGAGGTATTTTCTTCCAGTGGAGGAGAGTGTGTCTTGCTCATCACTATAACTGCGGGAGCCAGCAGACTGTTTTGCATGCATTAGACTGCACGCATCTGAACGCACAAGTGCAATGCACTAAGTAAGTATCGAGTGCAAGGGCATCAGCAGCATGCAAACTAGATGAGAGATCCGCAGTGTAACTTAACTTGTTTGTTAGGTGGTATGAGATTAGACCTCTGAGAATGGCATTGACTACTCTGGTGTTGGTGCTTCGTGGGATACTTTCCTTCATTTGACATCTTATCAGGGAAACATGATATCAGCATGATGCATTACTGGTGATGATAACCAAATCATACAGCCACAGTAATGTCAGCAACAACTAGATTTCTGTGTGTGTGTGTGTGTGTGTGTGTGAATGCACACACACATGTGTAGTCACTCTGAACTGTTATGATGTGAGACTACAATGCACCAATAAAAGCATATATAAAATATAACATATAAACATATTATATAATGTAATATATAACATTATATACATGTTAATATAACATTAATATATAAACATAATGTATAACATATTACAGCACATCACACACAAAAATTACCTGAAAATTGATCATAAACCTAAATGGCAAAACTAAAACTATAAAACTTTTAGATGAACATATGGGAGAAAATCTTCCCAAACTTGTACAGACAAAGATAGGACCCCCACACACAGTTAACCACAGGAGAAAAAATTCACAAATTCGACTTTGTCGAAAGTAAACGCTTCTATTCTTTAAAATTAGAAACTAAAAGGCAATCCAAAGACTGAAAGAAAATATTTACCATGTGTATGTCTAACAAAGGACTTTTGTACATAGTATATACAGGATAAAAAAATATTTTACTACTCAGTAAGTATTCAATAAGAGAACAAAATAACAATCTTTAAAATGAACAAAGGATTTCAGCAATTGCTTCCAAAATAATATATATGTATATATACAATGGCTTCCAAAATAATACATATGTATACATATGTATGGAGAAAGAGAAAGAGAGAGAGAGAGAGAACCAGTAAGTCCAGGCATGGTGGCACATGCCTGTAATCCCAGTATTTGGAAGGCTGAGACAGGAAGATCATAGCCTCAACAAGTAGCGAGACTCTCAGCAACATAGAAAGACCCTGTTTCAAAACAAAAAATTACAAAGGGCTGAGGGGGTGGAACTCGGAGGTAGAATGCCTCTAGCTACAATCCCCAGTATCAAAAAAAATAATAAATTGCCAATAAGTATAGAAATGGTGCTCAACATAATTAGTCGCACAAATTAAAACCACAATGAGCTTCTTCTGCATACCCACTAGGGTAGCAAAAATTAGAAAGACAGACAATACTATATGTTGGCAAGGATATGAATCACTGGGACCTCTCACGCATTTCTGGTAGAAACATAAAACAGTTTGGCAGTTTCTTGTAAAGTTAAACACATGCTTATTTTAGGAATCACTTCACACCTAGGTATTCACCCAACAGAAATGAAAACATACATTACACAAAGACTTGTTCAAGAATTTTTTTAGCTATTGCATTCATAATTTCTCCAACCTAGAAACAACAGAAATCTATTCAAAGGTGGATAGATAAAAGATACTACAATATATTTATCTGCATGATGGAATTATACTCAAGAATAAATAGGAGCAAACTCAAAAGCATTATACTGAATGAAAGATGCCAGGTAAAAAGAGCACAGATTATATGCTCTCAGTGGTTACCATAAGTTTTAAAAACAGTAAATCTGATCATAGTGACAAACAGCAGTGCAGTGGACATCTGGGGCCTGGATTAGAGAGTGGCATTGGCTACAACAAGCATTAAAAAAAAAAAAAAAAAAACTACGGTGATGGAAATGCGATATATCTTGATCATGTTAGAGGTATCCAGGTTTACACAATTTTCAGAACTCATCATCTTTGCACTTAAAATGGCTGCAAATAAAGGTGAGTATAAAAAATATTTTATTCCATGATGTATCTTTTATAAAACAAAACTAGTTATTCTTTTCCAGCAATACATCTCACCCAACAATTATAGAGAGTAGTCATGAAGACCAAGGCTTTCAAGTTTGATGCACATGTCTTTCCTTCCTCCCTCCCTTCCTTCCTTCCTTCCTTCCTTCCTTCCTTCCTTCCTTCCTTCCTTCCTTCCTTCCTCCTTCCTTCCTCCCTCCCTCCCTTCCTTCTTCCTTTCTTTCTCACTCTTGCTCTCTCTCTCACTCTTTCTTCCTTTCTTTTCATGACCGTCTCATCAGTTAGAATATAGATGGTTCATCTCTAGTACATCCCTTCCACCACGTCTAAACCTTACCTTATGATCCAGTTTGCTGACCCATTTGCTCTCAAGTATTCAACTCTAGTAGACCTATCACTGGACAGATTGGACATGCTCTACTCTCAGAAATTGACCCTGCAGTTGAGAAATGTAGGTCCCTAGAGCCAAAAATTGAAAGAACTGCTTCCTTTTTTTGCCATTGCAATTGTTGCCATTAAAGTTTTGCTTATTCCAGACGAAATCAGAGCCTAATTTTTTCACCTTCTTGGAAGATGAAATCTGAAAAGTTAAAGTATATTAGGTAAAGAACAGGTATCCCAATGTATAAATAAACTATGATGAGATCACCCAAGGGAATTCTCTACATGGTTAAATGGATGAGGAAACCTCTATGAACTAACATGGAATTATTTCTAGAACATATGGTACATGAAGAGAAAGTAAGATGTAAGAGACTCTACTTTGTGTGATAGCTTTTACATAAGAAAGTAGCAAAAATTATAGCTGTATATATTAACTTTTGTAAAACTAGATACAGGAAAAAACAAAGTACAAACTAATGACTACAGTTAAGAAGAGAGTGGTTGGCAGCTAGGCACAGTGGTACACACCTATAATTCTAGTACATGGGAGGCCAAGACTGGAGGATTGCAGGTTCTAAGCCCACTACGTAGTAACTTAGCAAGACCATATTTCAGAGTGAAAAATAAAATAGGGCTTGGAGTATAGCTCAGAGGTAGAACTCACCTTGGGTTTAATCCCCAGTGCAACTAAGAAAAAGAGAGAGAGATAGAAAAAATGATTGGTTGCCAACAGGTGTTAGATATGTGGATAAAAATGAGACCATTGAGTGTACATTATACTACATATTAATTAATTACAGATTAACTAATATATGCTATATAAATTAAATCAATATATTTAATTTATATGCTATTCATATTATTTAATATATGTGCTATGTAAATTAAATTAATATATGCTATTTATATTGATTAAATTAATATATATTAATAAATACTATATGCTTTGGCTATTGAACCACCTACCTATTTAACAGACTTAAGTATAAAATTAGATTTATTTATTTATTTTTATTTTATTTCTTTTTTTTTTTTTTTTTTGTGGTACTGGGGATTGAACTCAAGGGCATTCTACCTCCGAGCTACACCCCCAGCCCTATTTTTGATTCTTTATTTTGAAACTGGGTCTCACTAAGTTGCAGAGAGCCTCACTAGATAGCTGAGGCTGGCCTTGAACCCGGATCCTCTGGTCTCAGCCTCCCAAATGCTGGGATTACAAGCGTGTGCCACCATGCCCAGCTCTAAAATTAGATTTAAAAGGAGGAAAAAAGCCATTTCTACAACTGAATACAAACATAAATAAATGAACTTTATTTTTTATCAAATTGATAACACAAGCACATAGAAAAGATTAATTCAGGTTCTTTTGTACACAATACCTTAACTTTATTTTTTATCAAATTGATAACACAAGTACATAGAAAAAGATTAATCCAGGTTCTTTTGTACACTATACCTTAATCATTAACCTTAATGAAATGTATACTGATGATAAGAAGACTTTCAAAGAAACATAAAGTCTTGAGCCTTATTTAGTAGTTGGATTGTTAATAATAGTATAAGCAGAGTATTTGAAAACTATCTTCTATGTAAGACAGGGTAAAGTAAATAAGTAAGTATACTGATATGTTTGGAACCAACATTCTCACTGTGGAAGAAAGGGAATACAATATGAAATGAAGAAAAGCAATTTTAAAGAACACCATGGTAAAGCTGGGCGTGGTGGCACATGCTTGTAATCCCAGTACTTGGGAGGCTGAGACTGGAGGATCTGGGTTCCCAGCCAGCCTCAGCTACTTAGTGAGGCCCTCTGCAACTTAGTGAGACCCTGATTCAAAATAAAGAATAAAAAATAGAAGTGGGGGTGTAGGTTGGAGGTATACACACACACACACACACACACACACACACACACACACACACACACAGGTTCTGCCTACCAAAATCACCTGCAAGTCATAACACTTCTATAGCAGTGAAATCACGCAAACCCTTATCTTGGCTTCTAATTACCTTCTCTACCAAAAGAAATAGTGTAACAGTAGAAAAATGGCTGAAAACTGGTCTGGGGCAAAAAAAATACAAGGCCAGCCCAGAATCATATGTTATAAATCAAGTAATGTCTCAAAGATAGATGAGATATGTCAAAATGGCCCAGGATCAAGTTGGAAAAGCTCCTACTAGCCAAATGTGAAACAATTTGAGCAAAAAAAAAAAAAAAAAAAAAAAAAAAAAAAAAAAAAAAAAAAAAAAAGAAGAAGAAGAAGAAATTGTGCTTACAAATTATAATACTTTGAATAAAGAAAGACTTCATTGGTTTTTATTTATAAGAAAAATAAGGAAGTGGAATTCCAGCTAAAAATGCCATCAATGGAATAATTGATTCTTCCAAGGATCATCAAAGGGTGCTGAAAACATCACATGAAAGGTTGTAAGAGAATGGGTTATATAAATAATCTCAGGATAATATCCTCCCAGAGTTGAATTATTATAAAGGGGAACAGGCACCTTTACAATGGAGAACTCAGGTAAATGCCACCATAACCAATTATTCAAATTCGGCATCACCGATAATGGAATAAATTGAGATTATGTGTCTCTTTCAAGGGAGGTGATGAAAATTACCTACAATTTATGTAGTCCTCTTGTCCAAAATGTTAGACTCGTTTGGAGACGTAAGGGTTTGAAAATATTCTATAAAACGATTGGCCTAAAATCTTCCAATATATCAATTTCATGAAGATTACAATAGTTTAAAGAGGCTGGGTGAGGTGGCACATGCCTGTAATTCCAGTCCTTGGGAGGTGGAGATAGGAGGATCGCAGATTTGAGGCCACCCTCAGCAGTTTAGTGAGGCCCTCAGCAACTTTGTGAAACCCTGTTTCAAAATAAAATATAAAATAGGGCTGAGGATGTAGCTCAGAGGTCAGTTCTCTTGTGTTCAATTCCTAGTACCACAAAAAAAAAAAAAAAAAAAGATTGGAAAGAGGGAAAATGGGGGGGACCCACTAAGTGCCGTGTGAATGTATGTCACTGTCAACATGATTTGCATTATGAGGTGAGATGATAATGCACCAATAAAAGCAAAAATAAAAAGAAAGAAAGAAAGAAAAAGATAGTTTAAAGAAGTATAATAATTAAATGTAATGTAAGTTTGTAGATAAAATAAAAAACAAAACCATATTAGCCTGTGAAGGGGCACATGCCTACAATCCCAGTAATCGCTGGGAGGATGCCTGTAATCCCCGTAATCCCTGGGAAATTGAGACAGGAGAATCACAAGTCCAAAACTGGTCTCAGCAAGTTAGCAAGACCCTGTTTCAAAATAAAATTACGAAAGGCTGAAAATGTAGGTACTGTAGAGTAGCCCTGGTTTCAATCCCTAGTACTATAAAAAATAAAAAATAAAGCCAGGCATGGTGGCTCATGCTTGTAATCCCAGCATTTGGGAGGCTAAGACCTGAGGATCCAGGTTCTCGGCCAGCCTCAGCTACCTAGCGAGGCACTCCGCAACTTAGTGAGACCCAGTTTCAAAATAAAGAATAAAAAATAGGGCTGGGGGTATAGCTCGGAGGTAGAATGCCCCTGAGTTCAATCCCCAGTACCACAAAATAAATAAATAAACAAATAAATAAACAAATAAATAAAACTATATTAAGAAAATTATTGAACAGAAAGGATGTTTGGCTATGGGCTGTATTAAAAATATTGCACCTATATTCAAATTCTTAGTTTGATAATGATATTGCCAATCTCTAAGAAAACGCTTAAGAATTTACAGGAGATGAGTCAGGATTTGAGGGGAAGTTTCTTGGTACAGGTACAACTCTTGGATTCGTAGATGCAATGGGAGATGCTATCTAGTAAACTGAATTAAGTATGCATCATAAACATTACATCATAGAGTATCAAGTTTTCTGGAAAGATACCAATAACATAAAGGTCTCTGCTGTGGGCAAACTAACCAAAGTGAGGTCGCAAGCTTGACATAGAAGGACATAAGAGGAAATACAAACATCACCAACAGGCATTTACTCCACACTTCTCGCTCCCATTACTGTGCTAAATTCTCAAAAGTACAAAGCGAGGATAGTGACCGTGAAGAGTTTAGAGTCCAGTTGGCAAGACATCGCTTGTACACATGAAACAATTTAAAAGCAGTGCAAGACACCATGTTCCCAAATGCCAAATTCTGTGGTTTGAACTAAAAATGTAATAGGAATTCTTGGGAAGACGAGATCAATGTCGGAGGATGTTGCTGGGAATTGGAGCCTGTGACACATTAAAAGGAGCACAGAACTGGAGCTTAGTGCAAGAGCTCGCCACATGTGTACGGAGGAAATTCACTAATGGATAGTGTGCGATTAAAGCCAGGTTTTAGCAATCAGAGGAGTTTTCGTGGCAGGAGAATTTTGAGCAAGATTCGAAGGAGAGATGGACATTATAGGAATGGCTAATATATGTTGGAGGGGAAGTAGGAAGTATACTTAGAGATCACCATTCCAGTTTCACATTTTTAGGAGTAAAAAATATTAGCCAGAAATGGTGATGAACACCTATAATCCCAGTACTTGGGAGGCTGAGACAGAAGGATCGCAGGTTTGAGGCCAACCTCAGCAACTTAGTGAGACTGTTTAATATATAATATAATATATATATATATATGTATATATATATATATATTTTTTTTTTTTAAAAACAGGGCTGGTATTATCACTCAGAGGTAGAATGCTCCTGGATTCAATCCCCAGTACCAAAAATTAAAAAAGGCTCAGAGAAGCCGGGCGTGGTGGCGCACGCTTGTAATCCCAGCATTTGGGAGGCTGAGACCAGAGGATCCGGGTTCCCAGCCAGCCTCAGCTACCTAGTGAGGCACTCCGCAACTTAGTGAGACTCGGTTTCAAAATAATAGGGCTGGGGGTGTAGCTTGGAGGTAGAATGCCCCTGAGTTCAATCCCCAGTACTGCAAAAAAAAAAAAAAGGCTCAGAGATAGCCTGTAATTTGTAAGATAGATGAGAATGGAGGGAACTGAAAAACATTATGCTAAGTGAGGTTAGTCACAAAACGTAAAAAATTGTATGTTCTCCCTAATATGTGGAAGCTAGGGAGAAAGCGAGGCATAAGAGGGACTCTAGATGAAGAAGGAGAAACCTTAGATGAGTAAAGAAGGTGACTTAACTGAAGGTGATGCGGGGTGCACATGATGTACTTTCCCAAACATATCAAACTCAATCACTAAACTGAACTTGAGAAGGAGAGACGGCAAGGGAGTGGGGAGGGAATTGGGGAAGGGTTAAATGAGAAAGGTGTGCATGTCTGCCTGTACCAGCTTGTATCTAACAAAGATGTAGGATTACAATGCACCAATAAAAAGAAAAAGAAAAGAAAGGTGAGATTTGGTCAATGTTAGGAAACAGGATAGAAATCCAGAGACCCGTTTGAATTTGGCACCCCTCTCAGCATTTCTAACTTGCATGTGGCAGGATAAAGTGTCTAATCCATTTCCTTTGAGTCCAGGCTCTCTTAGTGACTTGCTGGACTAGTTGATGGCAGTGGGAATGCCATCATGGGACTTAGGAGACGGGGGCCATTGAAGCAGTCACCTTTGGGCCCCTGAGTTCCATGTTAGGAGCCCCAATGCCCAGAGGACACCTTACTGTGAGCAGCTCAGGAGAGTCTGAGAATATCACAGGGAAAGGAAGAAAAACCAAGGAGCACTAAGACACCAGATGAGGGGGTGAAGCAGCCATCTTGGAAGTGGTGCCTCCCACTGCAGCTGCCACAACTGGGGGTGGTAAATTGGAGATCACCCACCAGTCTAAGTCAGTGCTGAATTCCTGACCTGCAGTCAGCGAGCAAAACAAAATGGTTATATTTTGTTTGTTTATTTTTGTGGTACTGAGGATTGAACCCCCGAAGGCATTTTCTACCTCTGAGCCATACCCCTAGCCTGATTTTATTTTTTATTTTGAAACAGGGTCTCAAGTTTCTGAGGGCCTTGCTGAATTTGTTTTTAAGTCACTGAGCTTTAGGGTAGTTTGCTATGGAGGGATATTGAAAATGCTAGTTGCTAGTATCCCTAACAACTCTACATTTCTCTGCTTTGATAAAATTTCACAAGAAAAAAAAATGTTTGCAAAACCCTTGGTTAAAGGAGTTATGCAAGTAGAACGTAATGAGTTGTTTTGATAGAGTGGTAGCGTAGGGGAGAAATAATGGGAAGTGTATGTAAGAAATTGAGGATGCCAAAAATTAATTTTTTGTGATGCTGGGGATTAATCCAAGGGGTATTCTACCTCTGAGCTATACTCCTAGCCCTATTTTTATTTTTTTATGGAAACAGGGTCTTGCTAAATTGCTGAGAGCCTTGCTAAGTTGCTGAGACTGGCTTTGAACCTGTAATCCTCCTGTCTCAGCCTCCCAAGTACTGGGATTGCAGCATGCACCATCATATCCAACTAAAAATTAATATTTTAATGACACTTTCTAGGGATATGGACCTTATTGCTAATCAGCAAAAATATCCCTGCTTAGCTGAGTGTGGTGGCACATACTTGTAATCCCAGTACTTAGGAGCCTAAGACAGGAGGATGGCAAGTTTGAGACCAGCCCTGGCAACTTAGCAACCCTCTCAGCAACCTAGACAGACCCTGTTTCAAAACAAGAAGATAAAAAGGACTAAGGATATGGGTCAGATGTAGAATACCACTGGGTTCAATCCCCAGTACACCCCATACACACATGCGCGCACACACACACACACACACACACACCTGCTTCCCTTTCATCCATGTAATTTAATTGACTGTCCTCTTGGAGTCTAATTTTCCTTTTCTTGAAGTTGTGAATGATAATTCTGCTTCTTCCCAACCTCGATGAGTGGTTGTGATTGCATAATATGGCCATCACCAATGCTCTTCATGATAATTCCTAGCTCTCTACCTCCCAGGTGTGTGGTGAGTTTATACTTCCTGTCCCTTTGTGATCAAGCACGGTCATAACTCTAACCAGTGAGTTGTTAGCAGAACTAACCTGTGCCTCTTCCAAGTGAAGGTGTTTAATAGCCAGTTCTGGACCCGTTTCTCTGGCACAGTAACCAACCACTGAAATTATACTGGCTCCATCATCCTGGATTCCTGAATAAATCGGGTGATCAAAGGCCCCTGCCAGCCCATAATAGACATGTAATATGAATGAAAAATAAACATTTGTTCATTTTAGTCATGGGGACTTTTGAACTCACCCATTACTGCAACATAATACAGGCTTTTCTGACCAGTGCCCCAAAAGAAGATTAGAAAAGTTCAGGGAGACAGCAAAGTGATACCAAGTGTGAGATACGTTATTACAAAAACCAGCTTCGGCAGACTTCTGAGTAGGAGAGCAATCCAAGGGATTGTTCAGCTGTCTATTGATAAAGTATTGTTTTTGTTTTTGTTTTTAGTCCCACCATCTTTAACAAGTCATCCATCTTCTCTAAGTCAAAGTTATCTGCAAAGATGCCGACGACGATGATGATGGTGACGATAACAATAGCAACACTACTCCCAATTTACTGAATGCCTACTGTCTGACTAGGAATCACTGCCTCTGTTACTTCCAATTCTCACCTGGTACCTGCAGAATGGGTTCAACCATCCTGGGTTTTTGTTTTGTTTTCTTTTGTTTTTTTACAAATGTAGAAACAGAGTGTAGAGAGTTTCAGTTTGACAATCTTCTTTATTTCCTTCCAATCTTTGGATCTCTGCTTACAAAAGGAAGTCTAGTGTTGTGGCAAAGAAAAGTGAGGGTCTTCTCTATTAAATTCATACAGAATGTGGCAAATGTTCTGAACACATTATACGCTTGCTTTCACTGGGGTTTTCAAGAAAAGCTGAAACCAGCTGAGACAGCTTTGTATCCAAGTCATCTGGCGCCCATGTGTAGAGATGTGCGTGCTTCCCTGTGTCCTACCAGGATGGCACAGATAGTAATTGCTTGACATGGAAGAGGCAGGAGCTGGTAATAATAATACTCAATTCCAAACTCAGCTTGATTTCACCTTCATGGGCTTCAGCATGGTGCTACCCACTGGCCTCTCAGGGCTTAAAAGCATCAATAGGCGCTGCCGCCCCACTCGGGACATATGAGGGATGGCATTGAGGCCACAGCACCAACCTGATTAAGCACATGTGGTAAACTTGAAGAGTGAAGATGTTCAAAATATCCCTGGCCCCACCCCAAATTTTGGGTGGCCCCCAAATGCCAAATCTGGCCTGGAACTAGCACGTGCATGCAGAGATCTTTAATTAGAGGACGTCAAGTTCATTTCACAGTGTTTCAGACTAGCCTAGGATGCTAAGACATTTGCAAGAGTTTGGGGGAGACGACCAGAGAGACTCATATGATTGTGATTCCTGTTGGGAGGGCATGGATCTGAAGAAAAGTTTGCTGCTAATTTGGACCTTCGTTCCTCTCCCTGAGACTCCAGCACAAGCATTCTCTCCTCTTCCACAAGCAACTCCTCGCTCCACCCCATCTACAAGATCTCACCCGAAGCTTCAAATGCCTCCTTCATCTTTCATCCTTTTTTATTCTTCTGAAGTTCTACTTTCTACTTTCCCGGACATCTCCGGGAAATGAAATGCCCTGCTCCACATACCTTATCTGTGTTGAGAACTCCTTTACTCCCACTGGTCTTTCTTCCCAGACTTGACTCTCCAAAATTAATGTCCCATAATTTCCCTAGGCTTCCTGAAAATGAACACATATTTTCCTCGTTGACTCATTCAGCTAATGTTGACTTACTGGCCACCTAATATGCAAAGGAACTTGGCCAGGCTGTTGGCAAAGCCAGGAATCATGGGGATGTTATCTCTGTTCTTATGAGCTCCCATTCTAACACTGCTGCAAGATCCTCATCCTCTCCAAACCCTTCTATCCTCTATCCCCAAGCAACTCATCCTCATCTGCTTCCCTCTAGGAACGGGTCAGCCCTGTGTGGAGGAAGCAGGTAATGCACATACATTAAGTGTATTACATACACTGACTCTGGATTTGGCTGGTAATTTGTTTTGTCTATTTGTGGAAAATGATCAATTAAGTTATTCTAATAAAGGGTATATTTGATTATTGTGAAAAAAATCTAAGCCACAACCACTACTCCTCATAGCTCTGGCTTATCCAAATGGCATATACTTCTGCCACATTTTAATAAGTCAGTGCAGGAGGACACTGAAAATGCAAAGGAGAGAGAATATTTGACTCCAAGCAAGAAACTCAGTCAGCACATGTGTGAGCTTAGCCAAAACTAAAAGAACTACCCACAGACTTACGTGGGATAAGAGATACAATACTAATCAGCCAATATGTTAGTTCTGAGTCAAATCTCCAAGAAGTCTTGCACACCAAAGGGCATGGATGCAAATGGTATGAAAACTTGAAGCCACAACCAATCTAGCATACCCTTTATTGTGTGTTTATCTTTTGTATCAGTTAGCTATTGCTAGTAACAAATCACTCCAGTGCTCAGTGACTTATAGCAGTACACTGACTGACTAAAAGGGTAGTTAAATTGGTTGGTCCACCTGAAGGTTAGAGGGAGAGATAATTGGATTTGGGTGGCCAGGGAAAAGCCTTCCTGAGGAAACGACATGTGTGTTGGGGTTTCACTGACAAGAAGGATACAATCATTTCTCTATTTGAAGGAACTTAATTCCAAACAGAATGGAAAATAAGATGCAGGGACAAGCAAGTCAAGATGTTGAAGAGGCAGCTGATACTCAGGGGAGAGAGCCAGACTGGACACATCAATTTGGAGAATGAGGAAAGGTTGAGACCACCAACTTGACAGTCAAATGGCTTTGAAGGCACAAACAGAAAAATGATAGTGGAGTGCCAGGCATGGTGATGCATGCTTGTAATCCCAGCACCTGGGAGGCTGAGACCGGAAGATCGGGGTTTGTGGCCAGCCTCAGCTACTTAGTGAGGCACTCCGCAACTTAGTGAGACCCTGTTTCAAAATAAAGAATAAAAAATAGGACTGGGGGGTATAGCTCAGAGGTAGAATGCCCCTGAGTTCAATCCCCAGTACCGCAAAAAAAAAAAAAAAAGATTGGAGAACAGGCAAGCTGATGGATGAGACACCTTGGCTATTAGAGTGTGGTCCAAGTGACAATGACAGTATGTCAGAAAGAAATCGTATGAATAAGATGTAGCAATGGACAGCAACAGTCCCAGCTGAGAGCTAGATAATCTTAAGCAGCCGATAGCAAAGAGAAGGTTCTGATAACTAAGGCTCAGGACAACATTCCAACAAGAGGAACCCTAAGTGAGCATGGGAAGCCCATGAAATGAGAAGAAAACTAGGAGGACAGTGTCACTGGATCCTGGCAGGACAAGGACTTCAGGAAGATGGCAGTGTCTACTTGGGTCAAACACCATTGAGAATCCAAGTAATATGGGGCTGGAGAGTTGCCTATTTAGCCTTGAAGTTGTAGGTGACTGTAGTCCTGGATATCAATTTCTGGGGGTGGGTATAGGCAAAAAATCACATTTAGTTGAAGTAGGTGATGAAAGAAAGAGGGATGAGGAAGTAGGGGGAAAATGAGGTGAGGAAAGAATGCTTTTAAAAGACAGATTGTATTAAAGAATATTTAAGCCAGGCACAGTGGCACACACCTCTAATCCCAGTGTTTAAGAGACTAAAACAGGAGGATGGCAAGTTCAAGGTAAGCCTCAGCAATGTATTGAGACCCTGTTTCAAAATAAAAAAAAAATTAATAAAAAGCGCTGGAGGTGTAGCTAGGAGGTAGAACATCCCTGGGTTCAATCCCCAGTACCACAGTCACACATTCAAAAGAATGTTTATATACCATCAGTAACAAATCAATAGAAAGAGGGCAAATGATGATGTAACAGAGAAGTGGAATAACTGCTAGGAAGAAGTCCTTAAGAACAGATAGAACCCTGAGCTCAGGTGATGGTATTGAACTTGGAGAAGAGGCCATTGCTCTCATTCTAATAGGGGGTAAGGCAGAGAGTGTGTGTAGGAAAGTAGGTACTTGAGTAAGATTTAAGTGGGTGAGGCAATTCTTGGATGATTTCATCTATTTTCCTTATCAAGGATGAACTTGAAATATGAATGGAGAGGTAAATGAGAAATCAAGTGACTTTATACTAAAAAATGAAGAATGAAATTACCAAGGATGAGGGTGGTCCAGTTCCTGTGCATTAGGGAGAGCCTAATTTATGGTTTTAGACTTGTTACCATAAATGAGAAGCAATTGCAGTCAACAAGGATTTTTATTTTACTTTGTACAAGAATATTTAGTGAGTGGCTCAGTGAAGTTGCAGAATTAGTGGGTAAATGACATGGAGCCAAGTTGAGGTTCCGCTAGGAGACGAGGGTGTTTGTAAGGAGTCCTTACAACAGTGAGTCATGGAATCAAAGCTGCGTCAGAAGAAACCCAACATGCGAGAGGTTGACAAATAGTGAAAGAGCCTGAGGGTCAATGAGATGCGTGTTTTAATAAGATCAGAGATGTGTTGGAGTTGGAGTATGGAATGAACCGTGCTGGAATGATGAGAAGGTGGAGTCAAACAGATAGACTTGACATTGAGATTTCAAAGATGATGCAGTTATTTATTATAATGACTGAGTCTCTGGTATAATCATTTGTATAGAAACTAGCTTATGTGGTGGAAGATGTTTGGAGCAAAAAGTATTAAGACACTGAGAGGCTGGAGAGCAAAGTGCTTAATCTACTATTGTCACACTCTGCAAAGAGTCGGAGGTTTTACCTTATGTACGGGCTAACATGATACCTGAGCAGCCTTATAGGGATATACAGAATGCACAAGTTCTCTGGGTCAAAGATAAACACCATTCACTCACAGCAAAAACAGTAGTAAGAGCAATAATTGTCGCTGAGTCCCAAAACCCAGTCTCCACAGGGAACTCAGTGAGGGCCTGATGGTACCTGCCCATTATGTGCATGCATTAAGAAGTAACCCATCCAGGCATAGTGGTGCATGCCTGTAATACCAGTACTCAGGAAGCTGAGACAGGAGGATCACAGGTTTAAGAATAGCCTTAGCAACTTAGCAAGACTCTCAGCAACTTAATGAGATCTTATTTCAAAACAAAACAAAACAACAGCAACAAAAACAAAACAAAAAAGACTTGGGTGTAGCTCAGAGGCAGAACACCCCTGGGTTCAATCCCCAGTACCAAAAAAAAAAGAGGTACCAACAAATCAGGAAATTCTGATCTTATATAGGATATGGTACTCTGGCTATCCTCACCTCTAGAAAGAAAGAAATCTTATCTTTATTCTGGAATGAAAGCAAATCTGCTCCATGGAAGAGATAGGTCTTTATCTTCCCTATCCTAAAATGTCTGGGGGAAGGAGACATCTCTAAACTCTAATCTCCTGGAATGTCTCATTATGTATACATCCTTAACTTCTCTTGTTAATAGTTCAATCAGAAGAGCCGGACTCCATAGCTATACATGGAAGTATTCATGGAAGATGTTCATGGAGAATTGTCCTCAAGACTTACAGGGCTCCCAAATATATCAGAATGACAGCAAAAGTGGTAAAGAGTAGCAGAGTGAACCAAAAGATAAATGCTCTTTCAATGAATCTGGGGAAAACCTCAGATACATACACATTTATTTATGCAAAAGCCTAATGAGATGTATGTCACAGTATCTTTGACTCGGGGGACGGGGAACCACAGAAGGATGTAAGAGCTAGAATCAGGTCCATAGGGTTAAAAAATAGGGATACTCAGCTACCCTTCCATGTGATGGTGAATAATGCAGGAAGTCTAAACTTCTGAAATTGATTAAGGAGTATGAACATGTGAGCCATATTGAGAATGTTCTTGGATAGCTGAAAACTGATAGCATGAGAAAGTGATGATTTGGGGCATCTGGTCTTGTCTGCAGCTGGAGATGTCATCGCAGTAGGCAGCTTGCTGGGATTAAAGGTCTGGGGATGGCCAACCGCACTCCCGAGGGAGAGCCCTGGCTCCGCAGCCCAGGCTGGATATGAAGGCTTTGAGGTACCCGATCTCATCACTGTTGAACTGTCCCATGAACTAGCCATCTGGTTTTGAATAAATCTTTAAATCTCTCAAGACTTTCCCCTCTATAAAATGAGGTCATATTATCTTTCCCCAATGGCCAGTGTTCTTAAAATTTTAAGGAGAGAAACCATCTTTAACTGGCTTAGGCAAAGAGAAAACTTACTGGCTCACGTAGAAATCCAGGGGTCATTCTGATTTATACAGGGCCTCAAAAGATACCACAAGTGTTCTCTCTCTCTCTCTCTCTCTCTCTCTCTCTCTCTCTCTCTCTCTGTCTCTTTCTCCACACACAGGCACACAGAAATTTTCCATATATGTATATACACCTTATATATATTTATATATACCTTATGTATATATATACACATATATACACCATAATATATATGTATATATACACACATACATACAGTCTTCCATATATGTAAACATATATATATACATACATGGAAAATCTCGTATATAATTAAATAGCTTATACATCATTATCTCTTATATGTAATTAAACATTATAAAAATTGCATGGCTTTGTTCTTGGGCTACTCCTCTACCTTGAGGCCAATCGCAGCTCTAGCTTTAGTTATCCGTACAGTTAGCATTGTCACAGGAGAGGAGCGTCTCTTTACCAGTGATGCTGATACAGATCTTGGACTGGATATTACTAGTTTACCTGAATCTTTTCTAACCTTGACTTATACACTATATTTAAGAGTAGAATATTCTGGTTGACTAATCCCTAAGTCCTGTGTTCATTTTCTGGAGATATTAATGTATGAGAAAATATGGCATGAGAAATTTACACATGACTGTTTGAGGCTCTGGCATTAAAGGAGGGATAAAGGACAGAAGGATAGTTTGGTGAAGACTGATGCGCAGCCCACCTGTCCAGGGCCTCGAAGATTGCAAAGGGCAACTAATATGTTCCAGGTACTGGTGTACACACAGTATAGTGTTAAATGTATTTTCTAAAAATGATACCACTTAATCCTCCTGGGTACTATGTGAAACTTCCCAAGAATTGACAAAAGTATAAATAAGAAATTAAAATATAGGAAATAAACATTAGTATGTTTGTGGTAGCCCTTCAATCTAGGCAAGGGCATTATCAGATGCTTGCTTTGTCAGTTTTCTATTTAAATCTGATCTTGGTAGCATGCAGAAGGGAATCTCATGACACCATGCAATTATAAGCCAGGAGCCTCGGTTCTGACTTACCTCACTGAGAAAAGTTAATAAGCCAAAGTCTGGAATGAGGGGTCTTCTGCAGATTAAGGTACAGACCTGTAGCAGAGTTACAATCTCCAGGTAGAGGGCCTAGTCAGTCTTAACCACAGACCTACCTCGGCCACAATTTCACATACAGTTGCCTTGCATTGGCCTTCAATATGGCCCCCCGAGGGCACTCAGCCAGGGTTTAATCTATGCTGAAATTTAATTTTATAATTTAGATCCTTTGGGTTTTAATTTCACTTTGCCCAATTACGTTTTTATTCATCCTATTTCTCCACCATTTGGCCCAATATTAGTTCTCCCTCCTGGACCCTCCCTTGGCAAACATCCTTGCTTCTGTCTCTGTCCTTATCCTCCTCTGCCCAGACAAACCTTATCCTTCAGTCCTCCCTTCTGTATCATGTCTTCCCAAAGACCAGCTTTGTTCTAAAATATCTTAATTATAAAGCGCCTTCTCTTCTCCTCTCCAGCTTTGAACATTAGTTATCATTGTGTGGCTGTCCTGGAACAACGTTACACATTCCATTTCTCTATGTGGTGTCCATTGTCCGGAGGGGACACAGAAATGACTTCCTGGGTTCTTCCCTGAGTGCTCTCCCTGTCTATCCTCAAGGAGCATTACAGTTTAAGCTATGCCTACTTGGAAGAAAGCAGATCAGTTATTGAAAATAACTGGTCAACTTCATTTTTTAAAAACTGGGTATGGTGGAACATTCCTGTAATCCCAGTACTTGGGAGGCTGAGACAGGAGGATTGCAGGATCACAGCCAGCCTCAACAAATTAGCACGGTCTTTAGCAACTTAATGAGACTCTGTATCAAAATTAAAAATTAAAAAATAGGACCAGGGGTACAGCTCAGAAGTAGAATACCCCTGGTTTCAATCCCTACTACCACAAAACACACTCATACATATATACATACATTCATATATACATACATAAAAATAAAATAAAAAATCAATTCAACCATTCATTTAATTGAATTAACTGGTAAATGTAGTTTTGCTCATGCAGAACTGAGTTAAAAGGAAATTACCTCTGCAGTTTTCAAATTAGGTCACGTCAGAGAAAGATCATTTCAAATTGATGACTCCCAATGGAAACTATTCTGTGTTGTAGCATGCTCTTCCCCCCTAAATATTTTACTGTTTTATTATTGTAGAATCACTTATGAGCATGGTCAGAATGGCCCCAGAGCTGAATTTCTAAGTCAAAAGGCCTTGGAGTATTCTTCTCTGTCCAGACTCACGAGGTTGAATGGAGGCCTGTGTCTTACACATTCAATAAATAATAACAGAAAGAATTCCGTGCTGTTTGCTGAATGTTTTCGTGGAAAAGCTTTATCTAATTAACTCAGTATCATAAAACTATGTTAAGTAATTCATGTGTGTTACAACTTGGCAGCCTGCATAAGATATCTGTGGAGGGGGGGAACATATTATGCAGGGTCAACAGCTTGCAGATTGGTGCAAAGGAGATTTGAGAAAAGAAAAAGAAAAAAAACATACTTGCTTTAAAGTGTAGGAATTAGCCCCTCTGTTAATTCTCTCCCTCTGCTTATCCCACCCAAGGTAGAAAACGGCCCAGTCATTCACACTAGCAAATTCATAGGTCCTCTCTTGGAAGCCAGGGGAGAAGGCCAGCCACCACGTGCCGGTGCCAGGCCTCCATCTCCAAAGGTCCACCCAGCTTCCTGGCAATGACTGGCTGCCTGGTCGATGGAAAAGAGCAAAAGCCATGGCATTCTGACCTATTCCATCAGGTTAAATCCTCTTTGGTCTTCTCTGAACCTCAGGCTTGGGCTTACTGTGTGATGAGACGATTCAGAAGCCATACGTGGAAATGGAAACTGGGGGGCTGAACAGGACAAGGGAACCAGAACTGGGTGTCCCGATGTGGGTCCCTGTAAGAAGAATTCAGGCAGGGCACGGAAAAGAAGGAAGAACTTGTTGCATTCATAAGAACACAGGCCAGGTACTGCCCAATCCCTGCCTCCAAGAAGCTGGAGATGAAAGATGGACAGGAATGAGGTTGTAAAAGAGATGGAAGGTAAATCAGAAAGTGTTGTATTTCCAAGGGAGCACTTGGAAGACCATCTAATCAGATCAGAAAACTCCATTGCAGGAGGGAGTGTTGTACTTGAAGGATAAAGACTGAGACCAAGAGGATCAAGAGGTGCCGGCCAGATGACACAGCTTGAGGGTAGCATGGTGCCATGAAACAGCTAAATGCATTCAGGCAGTAGTTGATAATCAGAATGGCTCCTGCACTTTATTGAAGACAGTTCTTTCTCTGTGTTCCTGGGCCTACTGAGTAAGAACCTCCTAATACAGGGGCTATGCTTATATGTTGTTGTTCTTTTTTTTTTTTTAATTCTTGGTAGATAATTCTAATGCAAATTCCTCACTCAGAAATTTTGCTTTAGCATCCAGGCATGGTGGTGCACACCTAAAATCCCAGAATTTGGGAGGCTGAGATGGGAGGATCCTGAGTTTAAGGCCAGCCACACTTTAGTGAGGACATCAGCAACTTAGTGAGACCCTTTTTCAAAATAAAAAAGTTGTAAAAAAGACTAAGGATGTAGCTCAGAGGTAGAATGGAATGCCCCTGGGTTAAATTCCCAGTGTAGGAAGGAAGGAAGGAAGGAAGGAAGGAAGGAAGGAAGGAAGGAAGGAAGGAAGGAAAGAAGGAAGGAGAGAGGGAGAAAGAAAGAGAGGAGGGAGAGAAAGAAAGAAAGAAAGAAAGAAAGAAAGAAAGAAAGAAAGAAAGAAAGAAAGAAAGAAAGAAAGAGGCTTCACTTCAGCAAGTTGCAATTTGGGCAGGAGCAGAGGTGGTCTGAGTTGAGGCTGGGGACACTGGAGCAGTGGCTTTGTGGGCATCCCTAAAGGTTTTGAACTTTATCCTGGAAGCAAGGAAGAAGCATGAAAGGGCTTTAATTCAAGTCATATGATCAGATACACACTTCAAAAGGATCACTCTGGCAGCCCGGGGAAGAAGGGTGTGAGTGAGGAAAAGGACTCACGGCCATGAGCCAGGCTCTCTCCCGTCCAGGTGGTGATGAGAGCCAGAAAGCGGTGGCACCCATGGGCCATGTCTCCTCCTTGAGTGGAAATGCAGAGAGCAAAGTCTAGAGGAACCTCCACATCTGGTGCAATGGAGAGGACATGGTTCAGGTGACCGTGCTACTTTCCTCCTGCTAATCAGCACACACTAATTGGCCAAACGCAACACAAATTTATTATCTCATGGTTCTGGAGATCACATGTCCAAACTGAGTCTACCAAACTTTTTTTTCTTTCTTTCTGGAGGGTCTAGGAGAGAATCCGTTTCCTTGCCTATTGCTTCCAGAGGCTGGGCCCGGTGCTTGGCTTTTTGCCCCCACATCACTCCCACCTCCGCTTCCGTTATCATCCCATCTCTTCTAACTCTCCTGCACCCCCTTTTGTCCTTATAAGAATGCTGTTAAATCAAGTGTGGTGGTGCACGCCTGTAATCCCGGTACTTGTGAGGCTGAGACAGGAGGATCACAGGTTCAAGGACACCCTCAGCAACATGAGGAGACTCTCAGCAACTTGGAGAGGCCTTGTTGCAAAATAAGAAATAAAAAAGAGCTGGGGGTGTAGCTCAGAGGTAGAATGCCCTGGGGTTGGATCATCAATATGAGGAGGGAGGGAGGGGGGGAGAAAGAGAGAGAGATAGGAGAGGGGGAGGCGAGGGGAGGAGAGGGGAGAGGGAAGGAAATAAGAAGGAGGAGGAGGAGGAGGAGGGAAAAAGGAAGGAAGGGAGGGAGGGAGACAAAAGAATCCTATGATTGCACTGGGCATGCCTGGTCAACAATAATGTAACATTTTATATCTTATATATGATCATTGCATGTGTTGTGCTAAGAGGTTGTATCGAATCATGAACTTCCCACATTGCTTGGAATATGTCAACAGCCGCTCTTCAAGAACTGGGAAGGAAAGAGATTTAGAATGTCAGTAAACAGAGAGGGATGAGAGAGCTTTCGTTTGTATGTTTGCTTTCTTAGCAGGGAAAACTTTGGCAGCACACATGCTAAAATGGTAGGGACGGGAGCACGTTTTAAGCTTAGAGCAGCTTCTCAAACACTAACGTGCATATGAATCACCTGGGGATCTTGTGAAAATAGAGGTTCTGGTTTAGAAGGTCTGGCCTAGGGCCTGAGATTAGACATTTCTAACAAGCTCTCCAGGGATACCGATGCCGCTGGTTCCTGGACCTTGCTGGCAACAGTGAGGACTTAAAGCAGAGATGAAAAAGGGAGAAACTGATTAATAGAGCAGAATTGCTGGTGAGACAAACAGGTAAAACTTAACAGGGAAGGATTTACAGCCCAGCAGGGGATCAGAGTGTTCTGTTTCGGGAGTCTGTTTTCCCCTCCTGTTTTATGCTGCTTCTTAGCTGTTGACTCTCAGGGACACGATGCTCACTTTAGCCGTAAGGAGCTAAAGTGACGGAGGGAGATTTTTGCAGAGATGGTGGAATTACATCTCACCACAAACACATCTGAATCCTAGTGTTCGAAGTCGGCTGTTCAGAGTCAGGTTCAGAGGTGCTTCTGACCTTGAGCTGGTGAGAAGTGAGAAAGGAAGGTCCCGTGTGTGCTGGAGGTAGTGACATCTCCCTCCCAAGGAGTCAGGAGTTTAGTAGGAAAAAGGTCAATATGAAATTTTCCTATTTGGAGTTTATAGAATAAAGACATAGGAAAAGAAAATATTTTGCACAGCTGTACAATATGTGTATTAAGCTAAGTGTTATTTCAAAACAATCAAAATATTGAAATAATTTAACAAACATAAAAAGAATTTAAAAGTTTGTAAAGGCCAGGTGTGGTGGCACACCTGTAATCCCAATACTTGGGAGGCTAAGACAGGAAGATCGCAGGTTGGTGGCCAGCCTCAGCAATTTAGCAAGGTGCTCAGCAACTTAGTAAGACCCTGTTTCAAAATACTAAATAAAATAGGGCTAGGGGTATAGCCTAGAGGTAGAATGTCCCTGGGTCCAATCCCCACTAGTATAAAAACTAAACAAAAAGTTTGTAAAATAAAAAAAAATGTTACAGTAGTCAGCGCTATGGATTCAACTTGACATAAGTACAGCCATCTTGAGTGGTAAAGGCCATGATTGCCCCAGAATGACCCTCTTTAGTTTGGTTTTTCCTGCATAGTTACTCAGCAAACTAGAATAGATAATATCATTAAAATGTTGTGTGGAGTTTTACAGCTGGGCCCTGGCTCCAGAAATGTGCCTGACTCTGATATTATCTTAAGCCAGGTACATTCCAGCCAGGATGATGTCACTTTTGTCCTAACACATAAACGCGCTCCTCTTTCTGGCCCAAATTGCAGGAATATAACGGGTCTTGCTGCCCTAGGACCACACTTGTGTTGTCAAGTGCACCCTCGGCAGTCTTAGGTGCCTGCCTCACTTTCTTCAGTATCACAACCTCATGGGGCCAGTCCTCATATACCAGGAATGGGTTGTTCTGGAACATAAACTAATGATAATTTATTACTGAATAAAAAGGATGTTTATAAATTTAGCGCAGCCTCAGTGTACAGTGTTTGTAAAGTCCACAAAAGTATACCGCGATGTCCCAGGTCACCATATTCACTCACCGACTCACCCAGAGCCACCTTCGGTACTGCAAGCTTTCTCGTGGTAACTGCACCATTGTTTATCTTGCATACTCTATTTCCTTATTGCACCTTTTCTATGTTAGGTAAATCATAGTTCCTATTGTGTTCTGATAGCCTACAGTATTCAGTACAGGGGCATGCTGTACCGGTTCCTATCTATATTCAGTGCAGGAGCATGCTGTACAGACCCGTACCCTCATAGCAACAGGCTACACCATGCAGCCATGGTATGCACTCAACTGCACCATCTAGGTCTGTGTGAGTACAGTTTATGATGTTTGCATAACCCAACAACCCATTCTTCAGAGCGTATCCCCTTCATTAAGCAGTGCCTCTTTGTTTCTGGGATTGGGCTCAGTAATTTAAAACTTAACAAATCCTTCAGGTGAGTCCCATATGGGCTCAAATTTGTAAGCCTCTGGTGTAGAGTAAGAAACAGAAAAAAGGTCTGAATGTTCTGGTGGAGATTCCTCCTTGTGGATAAAGGAGTGGGTCATAAGCATTATCCCCAAGAGTCACCTCTGGGGATTTCAGAATGCAGAGCTGATCCAAAGTTCTTGATCTAGCAATGCACCTGTTCAACATACATGTGGGGTGATGGGGGGGGGGGCAGCTCACTCCAAATCCCACCTTGACCTTCTTGAGAAGCCTCTCCTAGCTTCCCCAAGACAGAGTTTCTTTCCTTTCTTCTTTGGTCAAAAATTCTTTATTCCCACTCCTATTATCCACTGCCTCATATTTGTTTTTTGTTGTTGTTTTTTGGCACATCTATTTCTTCATTAGACAATGAATGTCTGCCTAGGTTTTCAAATACTAGTTAAGGTCTGTTGGAAAACAGTAGATTTGTGTTTGTTTAATGAATAAATGTGCAAAAGAGTAATTGCTTCTGACGCAAAAAAAACCCAGAAAAACAAAAAACAGGGAGGAAGCTTCAGAGAGCATTAGGCTTCGAGATGAATTTATTCCTTTTTGTCTTTAAAATTTATAGGGATTTAGAGAAAATGATCATACATGTGATACATTAAATATGAAAACTTGTATGTGAATTGTTTAGGGAAGAGATATACTAATGTATGAAACAACTTTCATCAAAACTGAAATGGAAGCTGGGCATGTGACTCATGCTTGTAATCCCAGTACTTGTGAGGCTGAGACAGGAGGATCTGGGTTCGAGGCCAGCCTCAGCTACTAAACGAGGCCCTTCACAACTTAGTGAAATACTGTTTCAAAATAAAGAATAAAAAAATAGAACTGGGGGTGTAACTTGGAGGTAGAATGCCCCTGGGTTCAACCCCCAGTACTGAAAAAGAGAGAGAGAGAGAGAGAGAGATGGAAACAGGGTGTGGTGGTGCATGCCAATAATCCCAGTACTTGGGAAACTGAGACAGCCAGCCTTGGCAACTTAGTGAGGCTCTCAGCAACTCTGTGAGACCTTGTTTCCAAATAAAAAATAAAATAGGGCTGGGAGTGCAGTTCAAAGTTAGCGTGCCCACAGGTTCCATCCCCAGCACCACATACTTACAAAAAAAAAAAAAAAAAAAAATTGAGATGTATAACCAGGTGTGGTGGCACATACCTATAATCTCAGAACTTGGGAGGCTGAGACAGGAAGATCACAGGTTCAAGACCAACCTCAGCAACTTAGTGAGACCCTGTTTCAAAACAAAAAATTAAAAAAGCCTATGGTTATAGCTCGGAGACAGAATATCCTGGGTTAAATCCCCAATACATGAAAGAAAGAAAGAGAAAAAGAGAGAGAGAAAGAAAGAAAAAGTGAGAGATGGAAAGTAATAGTAGGGTATAGGTTGAGGGTCAATACATGTTTTTTTTTTTTGTAAATAAAGTTTTATTGGAATACAGCCATGCCCACTCACTTACATATTGTCAATGGCTGCCTTTGCACAATACGGGGAAAGCTGAATAATTTTGACAAAGACCTTAAGTCCTGCAAAGTCTAAATGATTAATAGCAAACCCTGTACAGAAAGTTTGTTGACCTCTGTCCCAGGCAAAGGATAGATAAGTATTTATTGCATAATTCTTTTAAATTTTCCATATATTTGAAAAAAAAAAAACTTCCATAATATAATGGAGAGAAAATAGATAACAATTCAAGACAGGACATGATTGGGAAGCAAATGGAATAAAAGAAAATTCCAAAGGAGACTGTAAAGAGAATAAAGATAGAACACAGATGTTCCAACTGGGACAAGATGAATTGACACAGGAGTTAATTTTTATCATCTCGTGAAAGAGGAGAGGTGGGAAGGACTGAGGGGTTGCTGGCATTAGAAGGAAATGGGAGATTTTCCAAGTGCAGTTAACAGTGTAAGTACCGCGGGCTACATTTGGTGGGTACTTGCTGGTGCAGACTGCATGCAACCCCTGCTATCCATGCCCACCTGTGTCCCCACAGGCAGCACACAGCACACACACACGAGTATCACTGTTTCACCAAAGAAAACTTTGGTGAGAAGAGGAACTGAGAGTGAGAGGGGGAGAGAACAGAGCTTGGGTCCTGTAATGTCTGTGACCTTCTTGGCTCCTTGAGCTGTTGTTGAGCCTGGTAGGGGGTGAGAAGTGGAGAAGTGGAAAGTGATAAGAAATGGCTCTATATTATGAGCCACTGAATACAGGCGAGCTGCTGTGCTGTGTCTAGTGACTTAGTGTGGTGCGATCGAGGCAGAAAGCCCTGCCTGCACCGTCTCTTCTGAGTTCTGAGCGTTAGAAGCTTTTCAGAGCACCTTAATCCAGCAGGTGGAATGGGTCTCTGAGGAGACTCTCATGAGGAACTGGTCATGGAGAAGAGTCTTCAAGTGAGTGATGGGTAGCAATGGTAGAAAGATCAGCGCTCGTGAGAACCAGAACTGGCCACACCATGGACGGCCTGGACACATTGCAGAAGGCAGCTGTTACTGCACAAGAGATTCCTCAGATTACTGGCCTACCGTGCTCTTTTTTTTTTTTTTTTATTTTTGCAGTACTGGGGATTGAACTCAGGGGCATTCTACTTTCGAGCTATACCCCCAGCCCTGTTTTTTATTCTTTATTTTGAAACCGGGTCTCACTAAGTTGCAGAGTGCCTCACTAGGTAGCTGAGCCTGGCCGCGAACCCCATCCTCCAGTCTCAGCATCCCGAATGCTGGGATTACAAATGTGTGCCACCACGCCCAGCCCTACCGTGTTCTTTTCAGAAAAAAATTACTCAATTACTTGGCACCCCCTTGAGCACTTTCATCACCCTCGTATTTTTATTCAAAACCCCTGAATTGTAACTTAGGTTACTACCACCCTCCTGAATCTGTCCAACGTCCCTCCCAGGGGAGGGTGGCTATCACAGACTTTGGGAATCTGTGAGTGACTTTTGATCTCTTGGTCTTCATTAGTGTGCCTTTGTTTTTTCTGACAGGGCAAATTGTTTGTTCACTCCAGGAACTCTCTTTCTTTCCGAAAAGAGCAAGGTATGGCCGGGCCAGGCATGCTGAGAGTGGTCCAACTCTTCAATGGAAAGTATGTTTCCATGCTAAGATTCTTTGAATCTTACACCTCAAAATCCATACCTTGCTGTTCCCACCAATCCTAGACTGCTGTATCTTGGTCTTTACCCAGAGCGAATTAAGAACCCAATTGAAAGACACACCTTCAATTGAGAACCTTCAGTTCTCAATAAAATTCTGACCTCTCACCCTTCTCTTTCTGAAATGCTACCAAAGCTTTGTGAGGTGTCAATCTGTCTCACCACAGTCAGCGATAAATTCGGCTTTGTCTTATCAATAGATGTGTTGGTGAAACGGAAGAAGCCAGTTGTCAACAGTGGAAAGAGCAGATGAACAATACACCTCCCCTCAGGTGAGGGGTGCTCACAATCCAGTAACTCCCAGGAGTGAATGGGAGTCCATTTAATAGGGCTGGCGCTCAGGTTGTACAACTACAAGGTTGAAACTTTCAGAGTATAATCTGTGGTTTTACATGAAGATCTACACTGCCTTTGGTGTAAATTCAAAACTCCTTAGCACACTTATTAGGCCCTGTAAGAAATAGCCCTGCCCCCTTCTCAGCTACAATGTTTGCCTGGTACTCTCCTTATTTGTACTTATTTTACTTTACCTTACCTTACCTTACCCTACTCTACTCTACTCTACTTCATGTTAGTACTGAGAATTGAAGCCAAGGGAATTCTACCTCTGTGCTACACCCCCAGCCCTATTTTATTTTATTTTTTTATTTTGAAAAAGTGCCTCCCTAAGTTGCTGAGGGCCTCAGTAAGTTGCAGAGGCTATCTCCAAACCTGCTATTCTCCTGTCTTATCTGCCCAAGTATTGGGATTACAGGTGTGCACCACCATGCCTGGCTACTCTCCTCATTTAACACTTGAAGTTCCACATCCCAGAAAATCTCTGCATCCCGGGCCACCTCAGACACTTGGTCACCCTATATCTTAAGAGCTAATCTCTTTGCCCCTAATAGAGCGATGATGAGAAACCGAGAGGGAGTTCTAGATTCCGACAGCCTATGTGCAGGCTCTCCTGCTGGTTGGCAGGATAACCGTAGACACATCAGTTCACTCATCTGTCAAATGACACTAAGAAAAGTACACTCATTTTGTGTGGTTGTTATGAGACTGAATAGAGTTAATGCTGGTGAAGTTCTTTGAATGCCCGGCATGTAGCAAATGCTAAAAAACATTATGTTTATAAGAATAATTGATTATTTTAAGGAATACCTGGGCTGGGCGTGGTGGTGCACGCTTGTAATCCCAGCATTTGGGAGGCTGAGGCTAGAGGATCCGGGTTCATGGACAGCCTCAGCTACCTAGTGAGGAACTCCTCAACTTAGTGAGACCCTATTTCAAAATAAAGAATAAAAAATAGGGCTGGGGATGTAGCTAGGAGGTAGAATGCCCCTGGGTTCAATCCCTAGTACCACACACACACACACACAAAAAAAAAAAGAATATTTGGAACAATTCTGTCTTGTTTATACTTTTATTCTTCAGATTAGCACCCAAACTGGAACATAAATAACACCAAAATATTTTCTCTCTTTCTTTCTTTCTCTCTCTCTCTTTCTGTTAATGGGGGGTTGGGGGGTTGAACCTAGGGGCACTCTACCTCTGAGCTATACCTCTAGCCCTATTTCATTTTTTATTTGGAAACAGGATCTCACTAGGTTACTGAGAGTCTTGCTAAATTGCTAAGGCTGTCCTTAAACCTGTGATCTTCCTGTCTCAGCCCAAGTACTGGGATTATAGGCATGTGTCGCTGCACCTAGCTCAAAATATATTTTTTAATAAATATTATTGTCATTTTTTTTTTTATTTTGGCTACCCATACATGCATTCTGTCACCTTTAGACCTGGCACATTTTGCAGTGTAGACTCCTTTGCCTAAATAATTCTCTACCACCAAATGCCTGGCCCTCTTTCCCTGTATTTGACCCCTGTCCCATCTGCCTGCTTAAAGCTCACTGTAGTTCCGGGTCTCAGATTAAGCTGATTTCCAGGATGCCTTCCTTAAGAGCCACTAGGCTGGCCACCCACTCAGGCTGAGAGAGGTGACTCCATATCGACCTCTGCTTCCCCACTCCTGGCAAGACATACCAAGTTCATGGACTGTTCAATAGTAGGTCACCCCCCCCCATGGACACTAAGCTCCAAGAAGCGAGCAACCAAGTGGGCCTCAAAAAATGCATTCACAGAGCTTAATACATATTGCCACTCAGATCCAAACGCAGGCACACATCACTTAGCCCCAGGAACGTGTTCTGGGAAACGTGCCATTAGGTGACTTTGTCATTGTGTGACTTCGCAGAATATACATACCCAACCAAGATGGCTACAACATTACCAGGCAATCTGATCTCCTGGAGCCACCATCCTGTGTCCTGTCGCTGACCTAAATGCTGTGCAGCTTATGGCTGTGTTGGAAGGGAGGGAGGGAGGGAGGGAAAGAGGAAGGAAGAAAGGAAAGAAGGAAGGAAGAAAGGAAGGAAGGAAGAAAGGAAGGAGGAAGGAAGGAAATGCTCTCAATGAGTTATTCTTAATTCGACTCGTCTCGTTCTGTTGGGCATTTTAATAAGTGACCACATCACCTGCTTCCTGATGCAACATGCAGACCAGCTCTCACCCCAAGGACTTTATCTTCTAGATTTGGATAAAGAACGGTGGGAGGAAGAGAGTGGAGATATGAAACAATTTCTCTATTTTATCTAAACTAAGTTTTTTTTTTTAAAGACATATTTTGAAGAATGATTTTTATCTTTGGAATTTGGTCCTAACCCCTTCTAGTCTAGCATCATACGTACCGAGATTTTTTTTTTTTTCTTTTTCCTGGCGACATCACACTGAAATCTGATCAGCACACCAGATTACAGTATGGGCCGGCTTTTTAAAGAGTCTTGCAAACCGAATGTTAGGCAGTGGTTCAACTGATCTCCTAAGTGGGCCTCTTCAAGGAAGCCAGTGAGCTGGGACGCCGGGGTGGCAGGCAGAGGAGTTAACTTGTGATAAGACTCGCCCAAGCCTTGAAAGTCGAGCATCTGCTTCTTGGCCTCAGAAGTGAAACAATCCAATAATTACAGTCCTCGGTGCTTTTTTTTTCTACCTCAGGAAACATTTTGCAACTAACTAGCAATTTCCAAAAATATGGCTCAAGCAACACATCTCCTTATCTCCTTGTGTAGGAGAGGGTGTGAGCTGCACTGTAACGAGACAGGGGCTTGTTATCTTAGGGGGCTCTGGCAAGGTGCTCCTGAGGACAGCTTTTAATTGGATCAGCACGTGATAGCTAGGACTCGGGCTTTGAAACTCTCTTCCAGGAGAAGCCGAGGCCTGGTTTCCAAGAGGACTGGTTTCCAAGTCTTCTCATTAGGACGAATCGAAATGGCAGCCGGATGAACAGGGAGAGGAATCGGTAGGAAAGGAGGGCAAATAAATAACTTGGCATTTTCATATCCCGCTCTGCAGGCTGGGATTCTGCTTTCAAGTTTTCAAAGATCCCAGGTTTTTGGAACATGTTCAGGAAGAAAGACGAGGATTCCAGGTGATCGGCCTACTCATCACTATAAGTAGCAGGTGGCCAGGTGTGGCAGCTATAAACGCAGGCATCAGTCATAGCACGTTGTGATTGTGCGATGCTGGGACCCACCAACAAGGCTGGCATCTTCTCTGCATAAACCAGAGGGAATAAACATTAAAACCGAATTGGGGATGGGCACGGCAGTGCATGCCTGTAATCCTGGTACTTGGGAGACTGAGATAGAAAGATTTCAGGTTCAAGGCCAACCTCAGCAACTTAGGAGCAAGACCCTCAGCAACTTAGCAAGGCCCTGTTTCAAAATAAACAATAAAAAGGGCTGGGGGTGTAGCTCAGAGACAGAATGCCCCTGGATTTAATCCCCAGTACAAAATACATTTAAAAATCAAAATGAATTAACTTCTATGTTGGAGGGTGAGCCCAGAAATCACTTTTCAGGTTCAGGACTACATGGAATATGAGTGTTTCTTTAGCAACATCTGGACCCATTCTTTGATTAAAAGGCCTTCTATTCTCAGCAGTTCTTCAATTTCAGTGAACATAAAAATCACCTCTGAGTGTGTTCAAAGTGTAGATTCACAGACTGAGCCAGCAACCGCCTCTTCAGAGCAGCCTTCCCTGGTTTTTGAGGACTCTCCTTGGTGTTCCAATAGCACCCCAGGAAAATTAAAAGTAAGGGCACTTGTCTATCATCCCACATTTGTCTTCAGAACACTATCCCTGGCTGGTAATAGCTGAACAGACACATTGACCCTGAAATTTGTTGGAATCATTCTAGGAGCTTACTAAGGTACATGAAATCTCTCCAGGGGGTGATTTCCAAATCCTCAGATTCCCTACTACATACCAACTTGCCTGAGCCAACTCCCACTTTCAAGTTGACTCTCCCTCACTTTCCAGAGGAAAGGAGAATTGTTCACCCAGGCCGAGTCTCACCTCGACGTGCAGCCCCAAAGCACAAAACCCTGCAAGACCTGAAACCAGGAAGGGACAAGAGGAGGATGCAGGCTCCTGAGAGGGAGTGTTTTATGCAGATGCAAAGGAAGCGTGGGATATAAATGTTGACGGCGCATAGAAAGACGCTATGCCTAGTCTTTCTTTTTAGAACTAAAATGCAAGAGAGAGATGGTTGTTATGGGGTCACCTGTTTGAATTTAAAAAAATGTGATCAGATTTTTTTTTTCTGAAAGTAGGTTCAATTTGGCTGGTGGGGTTTTATAATAAGGGTGGACTTTATTGATTTATTTATTTTCATTTTTATTTATTTATTTATTTTGTGTGTGGGTGTGTTTGTGTGTGTTACTGGGGATTGAACCCAGGAGCATTCTACTTCCAAGCTACACTCCCAGCCCTATTTATTTATTTATTTATTTATTTTGTAACAAGGTCTCAGGGGTTTGAGGATATAGCCTGGGCTCAGCTGTGTGGTTCTTCTGCAGTCCTCACCTGGGAGCAGACACACAGTGCGATTATCAAGCCACGGCCATGTCTGAAAGTTGATGTTGGCAGCTGGCTGCTCACACGGCCAATCATTGTCTGGTAACTTAGATCACATTTCTTTATGTGGTACTAGAGAGCCTCAAGAACACCTGGAATTTAGGCTCAATGCTCCACATTTTTACTTCTTCTCCATTCTTTTTTTTTTTTTTTTTTTTTTTTTTGTACTGGGGATTGAACTCAGGGGCATTCTACCTCTGAGCTACACCCCCAGCCCTATTTTTTTTTTATTCTTTATTTTGAAACAGGGTCTCACTAAGTTGCGAAATGCCTCACTAGGTAGCTGAGGTTGGCCACAAACCCGGATCCTCCAGTCTCAGCCTCCCAAATGCTGGGATTACAAGCGTGCGCCACCACGCCTGGCTCTTCTGCTTCATTCTAATTGCTATATCAAGTTGCAGGACCAGTTGAGATGACAATATAGACCTCAGCTTATGTATAGGTGACATCGACCTCACATGGGAGAGGACTGAGAGTACAAGAATGGGAGGGATTGACTGGGACATCTTTCCAAACAATTTACCCCAGAGATGTTGTCTTGAAAGCTTCTTTTATAGTCTCTGGACAAAAGTGAAGACAAGTTAATCTCATTAGTGATAGAAAGTGAGGATTTTTACTTTTCAAAAAACCAGAGGTAGCCGGGCATGATAGCGCATGCTTGTAATCCCAGCATTCGGGAGGCTGAGACCGGAGGATCCGGGTTCGCGGCCAGCCTCAGCTACCTAGTGAGGCACTCCGCAACTTAGTGAGACCCGGTTTCAAAATAAAGAATACAAAATAGGGCTGGGGGTGTGCTCGGAGGTAGAATGCCCCTGAGTTCAATCCCCAGTATGGCAAAAAACAAAAACAAAAACAAAAACAAACAAACAAGCAAAAAACCCAGAGATTTCAGGTGCAATGACCATGACCTACTAACTTTGTGATGTTGGGGTTCAATTTCCTCATCCAAATGGATTTAATATTAAAATCTATTTAATTGGATTGATACAGAGATGAAATAAATTAATTAAAGCAAAGGGCTTAGAAGAGTGGCATATGTTTAAAGCTCCATCAATCTTAGTTTTCTTCTCCTTCTCCTTCTCCTCCTTCTCCTTCAACTTCTTCTTCTTCATTATCTCCTCCTCCTGCTCCTCTTCCTTCTCCTCCACCATCATCATTATCATCATCATCATCTTGTTCCACCTGTCTCTAGAACTGGGGAATGAATGCCTCCTTTGTGAATTCTATGTTAACTTATGGCTTCAAAAAGGGTTAGACAAATCATATCCCTGGCCCATGAATAAAAGGATAGAATATTTGAAACAGGGCAGTCCCCAAAAATCTGGATGTAGGCCAGTAAAGACATACACTTCTCACTTGCGGAACGGCTCAGCATTGGAATCTGGTGGCAGCTTTCCTCCCCTTGACAACTCAAAGCCCGTAACTTCTTCCATCTGTGGCCGGCTAGGCCAGCCTGCAGGAGAGGAAGGAGAGTGTGAAGTGTGTGACATACAGTCTTGGTCGCACTGCTTTTGTAGCCCTCTGCCATTGTAGCTAAAAAAACAGCCCCAGGCAATACATAAAGGAACAAGTAAGTTTGTGTTCCAATAAAACTTTATTTACAAAAATAGGTGGCATGGAGGCTGTGGCTCATGGGCTGCAGTTTGCTCTTCCCCTCTCAAGATAATCTTGAAGATCTCTGAGGTCCTGTACAGCTCTACATGTTACTTTCCAAGGAGCCCCAACAGGATACTAAATTCTAGACTGGAACCCCTATTCACTTTAGGCGTTGGCCAAAGAAGTCAAACAGAAATGAAGGTAACACTCCTGGATCTTCAGGAGATATGGTTGTCAGGACTATCAGGGAGCACTGCTGACAAAGAGGAGGGAAAGCTTTGACGTGGGAGTGGGAGAAAAATGTTTTATTTCTCCCAAAGAGTTGACTCCAACTTAAATCCAGAGGCTCAAGCATTTTACCCACTTCTATAAAACCCACAAATTTGGGGGGACACATTCCTTTTGAAATGAAGGCTAAGATTCCCAGCATCCTTTGAAGCAACTTGTAGCCATGTGATCAGGTTCTGGCCAGTGCTCTGTGGACAGAAAGTTGTATGGCAGTTTCTAGGATCCTGCCAGAGAGCTGAAGCCAGCCCTTTCTTCTCATCCTTCTCCCCTTCCTCTTTCCTGCTGGCTGGAATGTAGACTTGCTGAGTGGAGCCACAGCAACCCTAGCATGACCAGGAGTGGTGCATAGCAGTCACAGGTGGAACACAAAAGTGGAAGAGTCGGGGTCCCCCCTGAAGTGGCCCAATCCTACCAACACAGTATTGGCCCGCTCTGGATTTTATGAAGTAGAGAGAGAAAAAACAAACCTTGGTATTAAGCCACCATTATTTTATGACTCGCTGCTGCTACCCCAGAATGTCCTGCCTCCTTTGAAAATAATAATCCTCTTTTGATAGGTTCTTGGGAGCTTTTTAGGCAAGAATGGCCCATCCTCTCTCCCCTGGTGAAGGCCTGCTTAGGTTGTAAATGTGGTTATTAGCTACTCAGAGACCAGATTTCCTCATGTTCATCCACCTGAGTTCCTGTTTTGTCTGGCATCAGCACCAGCCCAGGTCCTCTCCACCTGGTGGGGTGATGATCACCCCAAAGTAGGCCTGTGGTTCCTGTATGATTTAGAGTGGCAGATATCAGCTCTGCTGCACTTTAGAATCAGCTGGGAACTCCCAATATGAACCACTGCCGAGCTCCACCCCAGACAAATTAAATCCAAAGGGAGGAGAGGGAAGGGATACAGAATGTTAATTTCCCAAGTGTTTCTAATGTCCAGCCCATTAAACATCCCCATAGCTATGTATCTTTGAAAACTATTTGTGTGTGTGTGTGTGTGTGTGTGTGTGTGTGTGTGTGTGTTTTATTGGGGATTGAACTCACAGACTCACAGTCATTCTGCCTCTGAGATATACCCCTATCCCTATCCCTTCTTATTTTTTTTTTTAATTTTGAAACAGGGTCTCAATAAATTGCTGAGGCTGGTCTCGAATCTGCAGTCCTCCTGTTTCTGCTTCCCAAGCACTGGGATTACAGGTGTGTGCCATGGAGTTAAGCTCTATTAGGCTTAACCATCATTTTTCTATGTTATTCAGCATATTTAAGCTATTTCATTCTAAAAGAAATGCAAAGATGGAAATAATAACAAATATATACTATATCTATATATGGTATGGTGCAATAAATATCTCAAACTTTCTTTATACCCATTCTTCCTTTCCTTACATCTTCTTTTACTTAATATGTGTTAGGAGCCTACTAAGTGGAAAGCCCTGAGCAGGGCAGTAATGAACAAGATGTGCGGTCCCTGTTTCCACAAAGCTAATAATCTGGTGGGGAGATTAACATTAAACCATTGACTACAGAATGACTGTTGTGATGAGTGCGGTAGGAAGGTTTAACTATGAGACAGGTTTAACTATGTATGGGGACCCAACACAGGTGGGAGGATTAGCCTCACCTAAAGTCTCTTAGCTGCAGTTTGAAGAATGAGGAGATTCTCTCCTGGAAAGAGACTGAGAATTCTGGGGCGGAGCCACACAGGAGGTAACAAAGGTTAAATAAAGTTGTGACAGTCAGCTTTCTGTCACTGTAACAAAATACCCAACACAGGGAATGTATGAAGTAACCAGAGGTTTGTTTTGTTTCGTGGTTCTAGAGATTCAAGTCACCCATGGGTTTGGGGCTCTGGTGATGGTGGTAAATCGTGGTGGCAGTGCATAGCAGAACAAGTAGCCACACCTCGAACCAGGAAGCTAAGAGTGGGAAAGATTGGGGTCCCACAATACCCTAAAGGCATTCCCCCAATGACTTAAGGAAGTCCCACTAGGTCTCACCTCTCAAAGGTCTACAACACCTCCTGATACCAACACCCTGGGGACAAAACCTTTAGCATGCACCCTTAGGGGACATTTAACATCCAATCTGTAGCAGAAGTCTTAAGGGTGAGGCATTAAGCTGATAGAAATGGTGATCTTATAAGAAGAGGAAGAGACAGCAGAGGAGAGGTCCTCTCATTCACAGGCACACAGAAGGTGGCCATCTGCAGGCCGAAAGATCCCTCACCAGAAACCGTCCGTGTTAGCACCTGGATCATGGACTTCTACTCTCCAGAACCACAAGGGAATAAATTCCTGTCGTTTAAGCCACCAGTCTGTGGCACTTTGTTATGACAAAATAAGAAGACTGTCGGGCGTGGTGGCACACACGAATAATTCCAATAGTTGAGAGCTTTCGACAGGGAGAAGGCAGGTTGGAGATCCTGCTTCAAAAAAAAAAAAAAAAATAGGGGTGGGGTGTATCTCATGGGTAGAATGTCCCTTGGCTTTATCCCAAGTATCAAAGAAAAATTAAAAAATAAGAAGACTAATACACACACATACCTGGAGTCATAAAGGAACAGGAACCCTGAAGTCCAAGTGTGACCGAGTAGGTCCTTGGGTGTCTTTGATTATTCTATGTACTTGCTGAGTGTGGCTGATCTAGGCCCACAGCAGCAAGCTTCACAGTTTACTGGTAAAAGTTATCAAGGGCCCCAAAGAGCTTTTATTTATGTGAATTGTAACCTTTAATAGCTATCATATTAGAAATTGAAGAAATCTTAAAAATCTCACTCATTAAAAAATAGCAATAAGCTGGTGTGGTGGCACATGCTTGTAATCCCAGCATTTGGGAGGCTGAGACCGGAGGATCTGGGTTTGCGGCCAGCCTCAGCTACTTAGTGAGGCCCTCTGCAACTTAGTGAGACCCTGTTTCAAAATAAATAATTAAAAAAAAGCCGGGCGTGGTGGCGCACGCTTGTAATCCCAGCATTTGGGAGGCTGAGACCGGAGGATCCGGGTTCGCGGCCAGCCTCAGCTACCTAGTGAGGAACTCCGCAACTTAGTGAGACCCGGTTTCAAAAATAAAGAATAAAAAAAAAATAGGGCTGGGGGGTATAGCTCGGAGGTAGAACGCCCCTGAGTTCAATCCCTAGTACCGCAAAAAAAAGAAAAGAAAAAAAAATAATAAAAAATAGGGCTGGGGGTGGAGGTTGGAGGTAGAATGTCTCTGAGTTCAATCCCCAGTACCGAAAAAAAAAAAAAAAAAAAGCAATAAACTCATTATGTCTTTAAAAATAAAACAAGTTCATGATCTTAAAAAAATTAATTAAAGGAGTGGTATTAGGGGGGCATGGTGGTGCACATCTGTAATACCAGTACTTAGGAGGCTGAGATAGGAGGGTCTCATTTTCAGGGACAGTCTCAGCAACTTAGAAAGATCCTCAGCAACTTAGTGAGACCCTGTTTTCAAAACATAAAATAAAGTAGGGCTGGGAGTGTAGCTTGAAGGTAGAATGCCTTTGGGTTCAATCTCCAGTAACAAAGAAGGAAGAAAAGGAGGAGGAGGAGGAGGAGGAGGAGGAGGAGGAGGAGGGGGGGGGGAGGGGAAAAAGGAGGACAAGGAAGATGAGGAGGGGAGTGGTATTATTTCACATTTTATAAATCTTTTTAATATCTTTCTTAATAGAAGGCAGATGGACTCTCACATCAGCTTCTGATTTCAATCTGTTGTAGTGTATTGGTTTGTTTGAAAATGTGAAGAAAATTGAGCCACATACAGATAAGCAGTTAAGAAGGGAGCAGTACTTAATAGCTTTCCAGATCATTGTAGATTTCTGTTTTGATGCTACCCCCAAACTTGACAAGTGTCGATTTCTTAAATGTTAGTTCTTATGTGGAATCAGAACCATATCAGTGAACTTTATGCATTACAAATTTGTTGGCATATCATGTACTTTGAATCGACGTTTTCCTCTTGCATAAATATGTAGCAGTGTGCACTAGTCATTAGAAATATTGGTTTGCTGAGGGCGTTAGCTTCCTTTACTGTGAGAAAATATCTGAGAAAAATCAACTTAAAGGAGAAAATAAATATTTATTTTGTTTTGCCGTTGCAGAGAATTCAATCCATAGTCATTTGGCTTATTGTTTCTGGGCTTGTGGTGAAGCAGAACATCAAGACAGGAAGCACATGGAGCAAACCTGTTCACCTCATGGCAGCCAAGAAACAAAGAATGAACGAGGAAGGCACAGATGATAGACCCTTGAAGGGCCCGCCCCCAACAACCTACTTCCTTCTAAGGTGCCACCTCCTAAAGTTTCCCACCTCCTAAAAATTCTTCCTAAGGCCCTATCTCCTAAAGGTTCCACCCTCTCCCAATAGCAACACTGGCTGGCAACCAAGCCTTTAGCACATGGCTTTTAGGAACATAATACGAGCACTAAACTACGCCAACCTTCCAAATACTGACATGTTTCACTATCTTACACACAAAAAGATTAAAATGTTTAAATAATAAAAACTATTGTATTCATAAAAAATATTTATTAATATCACTGCAGAAGGTGTATATGGTGGTGCACACTTGTAATCCCAGCTACGTAGGAGGCTGAGGTAGGAGGATCTCAAGTTCCAGGCCAGCCTAAACAACTTAGCGAGACCCTGCTTCAAAATAAAAACAATACAAAGGGATGGAGCTATAGCTCAGTGGTAAAGCACCCAGTGGTTCAATGCCCAGTACTGAATACACATATACACATGCCACACCACACACACCACACACACACACACACACACACACACACACACACACACACACACACATCTCACTACTGAATTCATCAGAAAAGCCTTAAGTATTGGGAAGCTGCCAAGTTCACAGCAACCAGTATTAGTTTTCCAAAACTTCAGTGTTATTTCACAATGTTATTTCAGGTCTCCAGGAATTAGCAAAAGTTCAGTGCCACTCTCCAGTAATCCTGGAAAAGCCTGAGTTTTCTCCTTCCTCGGTGCCTGGACACACTGGTTAATAGCTGCACATTCTTTGGGGTAGGTCTGGGAGGGTGATTAATAGTATAAATTTCATCAGTGTGGGCTCCCCTTCATTCAGAAGGCTCTGAGTCTACGAACTGTTCAAACCTGGGAATTGATTGACTAGGTGTGATGCTTTGGTGATCCAATTCCGGCTGTGATTTTCTGAATCTAGAGCATTTCCGCTTACATGGACGAAGTAAGAACCTAACTGACTTCCCATCTATTTCTTGTCAAAGGATGTGATGATCAGTTAACCAGTGCCGTACTTCTTTGGAGCCAGACTATTCTGAATATCGCTTTTACTCCCCTGGTCATTGTGGCACACCCCCCTTCCTTAGTCATCATTACAAGCTGCTGTCTGACCTCCACCACCTCTGGATCCCATTAGCTGAAATGTGTTAGGATGCTGGGCTCCTCCTAAGAATTTACTTTCCAACACTGTGGTGCAGCTCATGTCCTCTAGACCCTTTCTGAGTAGGTGAACAGATTCACATGATCAATCCACTCTAGCACTTCAGTCTTCCTAAACCTGTAGACACTTTCCTCTGTAGAATTCCCAGGAAGTTGCAGTATTTCAACTTCAGTTTGTGCAGATGAGTCTATATTTTGGTCAAACAACCAACCGGATGGTTAGACCCGTTCTCAGCCTCTTGAGGTGAAGCATTCCTATTGGGTTTTCTGCTCGGTGACACCATATCAATTAATTCGGCCTGATCCAATTATATTTTTCTATCTCCTTGATCCCATATCTTTAAGATCTGCTCCCATGTATATTACCCCAGATTTCCATCCCATATTCCATCAATAGAATTTGGTAATGTCATCCAGTGCTTTTGGTGTATACTGTAACTCTTCATGGACCATATTTTATACCCTACCCTTTGGGACCTGCTGAGACTTGAGTCTGGTTACATGTCTAGAAGGGGGGCAGGGGCAGCTTCTGAGGACAGCAGTGTCTCCAAGACAACTTCCACATGTGGGCTGGAGTACAGCCTCCCAGCAGACGAGGAGGCCCTTCTTTGGCTGTGTCTACTGCCAGAGAAGGCTTGGCGGAATTCAGGAGTTCCATTTACCTAACTTTATTGCCCCATCTCAACTTTCAGGGTCTCATTTCTTCCCAATTATGCTTTAACCTGAACATTAGAAATGCTTCTTGTTTTGCAGGTCAGTTACATGTAGGACTAGGCTTTCTTTTGTTTTTCCAAGGAAATCCTGCTGCTGAAGGAAAAAAAAAAAAAAGATTTCTTTCAGGGAGGCAGAAGCAGCCTTCAGATCTCTTCCTTATGCAGACATTGAGCTGGGAATTTAAAGCCCTGAGCTTCTCATTTTTTCCCCAAGTTATTTAGCGCAATTTGAAATAGCCAACCTGCCCCTTTATATTTCTTTTTTTATATTATTTTTATTTTATTTTATTTTATTTGTATGTGTGTATGGTGCTAGGGATTGAACCTTGGGGCATTCTACCTCTGAGCTATACCCCCAGACCTATTTTACTTATTTTATTTGAAAACAGTCTTGCTAAGTTGCTGAGGGTCTTGCTAAGTTGCTGAGGCTGGCTTACAACCTGCAATCCTCCTGTCTCAGCCTCCCAAGTACTCCACCTCCTTATTTTGACTAAAATGTCATTCTACCGCTAAGCAACACCTCCAGACTGATTTTTATTATTTATTTGGAAACAGGGTCTTGCTAAGTTGCTTAGAGCCTCACTAAGTTTCTGAAGCTGGCTTTGAACCTGCAATCCTCCTGTCTCAGCCTCTCAAGTACTGGGATTACAGGAGTGCACCACCACACCTGGCCTTGTGGAGTCTTTTCTTTTTTTCTTTTTAATTTTTTATTGTAGCAATTCGTGCAATATAGCATACATCTTTGTTAAGTACAAGTTGTTAACAACATATTTGCACACACTTCTCATTTGACCCCTTCCCCAATTCCCCCCCATTCCCTCCCCCTCCCTCCCCCTCAGGTTCACTTCAGTGAGTGACCTTGATATGATTGTGTAAGTACATCATGTGCCTTAGGGTGTCCCTCTGCCTCAGTGCTGACTTGCTCACTGACCCACTGACATTGCTGCTCGGGGTTCTCCAGGTGCTCTGGGCACCTCTCCACTCATTTCCACCACCAGCCCCACTCTCCACAGCTGTGTTCCTCTAGCTCCACCCTGACCCTGTCCTCCCTCTTCCTGCCCTAAGGCAGTGTCCCTCCAACCGATCCCCTGCCTAGCTCTTGCCAAGACTGTCAGCTTCATCTTTTGTTTTGTTTTGTTTCGTTTTGGCACTGAGGATTGAACCCAGGGGTACTCTACCTTTGAATTACACTTCTGGCCCTATTTTATGTTTTATTTTGAAACAAGGTCTCACTAAGTCACTGAAGGTCTTGCTAAATTGCTGAGGTTGGCCTCGAACCTGTGATCCTCATATCTCAGCTTCCCAAGTACTGGTATTACCAGCATGCACCACCATGCTCAGGGACTGTCAGCTTCTTCTTCTTTGCTGTGCAGGCAGGGCATTCTCAGCAGGTGCCCCACAGAGATATGAGGAAAGAGGGACACTTGGATCTGTCTAGTCACAGATTGCGGTGACCTTGTGAAATAGGATGATAGTGGGGCACCAGATCAAATGCTTGTCTAGGGAAGTTCCCTGACAAGTTAAGGAGAGACCTGCCTTTCCTCCAGGCTGGGTCATTGGCCTTGTGGCCTCAAGCCATTCAGAAAAAGGAGCTACCAAGTTACTCTAAGTGCTGCAGGGGGGGATACAGAAAATACATCTTTACCAAGTGACATTTTTATGTGGCTGCTTCTGAAGATTGACTCCTCCTGATCTTTCTGGAGAGTGATGTCCTCCCTGGGCCCAGGTCTCTCATAGGTGTGCTCTTGCATTTACTTTTGCTCCAGTCTTTTCTTTTGAAAGGCACTGTGGTCTAGGATGCTAGGGGAAGATTTCAAAGTCAGCCGGTTTGGCATTTAAATCTCATCTTGGCCACTACGGGAAGCTTTATCTTGGAAATGTCATCTAGTATCTCTGGGCTTTGTGTTTCTCTGTAAACCTCATTGAATTGTGAAAGTAAGATGCTTCTTCATTTTAGCATCCAAGTCTCACAGCAAAATTTGGGATCCATTTTTACTAATTTCAGAATCAACAGTCAGATGGCCCGGATTCCAATCTTACCCCAGATTGCTGTTCACCTAACAACCCTCAATATCTAAAGCCTCAATTTCTTCAGCTCTGATATGGGAATGATAATAATACTCAGCTAATAGAGTTGTTTGGGTTAAATAAAAATAATGCACAAACCAAGGGTGGAAGAGAGAGCATGTTATCTGTTGCTGTTTCTCCAGTGAGATCTGCCTTTTTGATGCATGTTATTGTCTAAAATAAGTCCTCAAAAACCCAAGCGTCTCTATTTTCCTTTATGCATGTTTGCATATTTTATTTCTGCAAGAGTTTTGAAGCTGCTTTTGGGAACAATTTGCTTTCTTCCGGGTACCCAACGCAGCGATTTTGATCCATGGTCTATGATCCCCACATGGTATTGCCTTCGTATTTGTTTTCTTTTTAACTCGATGGGATGATTGTAGGCAGAAGCCAGACAAACGGAAAAGATGTGTTTGGATTAAAAAGGACGAGAAGGAACACTGGCACAAGGGAAGACCCAGGGAGTGGTGGGCTATTGGGGTGTTGGGTTGTCTGGTTGGAAGGAAGCCTTATAGGAGCTAGGATTGCAAAAGAGGCATCATTAGGATGGCAGCAGGCCTGCCTGCTGTCCCGTAAGTGGAGCCACATTCTACATTAGGAAGGACAGTAGACATTTTAATTCAAGCCAGTGAATCCATCCTCAGGACTCCAGACAACTCTAAAAGCTTCGGGATTGTGAAATGTCCACTGGTCCGGATTTGCATCTAAGTGACTTGGCCTCTGGTCACCTGTGCTGGCCACAGCCCATAGGCCTTCCTTGCTCTCTTCCCAAGGTGTGAGGGATAACAAGGATTTCTAAGATTTGCAGTAAGGCTTCATAAAATAATGTTTGTGGAAGTACCCTCATTTTGGAAATAGAGCTTGCAGGAGGTTGAGGCTCTGCCTGGACACTTTTCTTCTATGATATCTCCCTCTATTTCCAGATTTTTCTAACAGATGGGAATTTTGATGAATAAAAGAGAAGATGGGAAATTACAGCAGCGTCTGGGAGAATGCAGAGCAACATCCAGATAACTCTTCCTTCCTCTGAGGGAAATGTTGGGGATCTGGGGGCAAGAATTGTGAATAGAGGCCAAGGCCACAGTCCTAAGATTAGGGCCCGTACGTATAGTCGCAGGCCATACAAGCTCTATGAAATGCATTGACATTTCCCATATGCCTAGGTTGGATGGCCAGTGACACATCATTTAGTATTTACTCCCAGATGTACACACCATTAGTCCCAGTTCACAGGTGAGGGCAATGGGCGAGGTTAGGTAGTTTGCTCAGTAGCAAATATCTTAGGGAGTATTAGGTGGTTATGGCCCTGTATAAAATTATACTTGGGATATGGGAAAGAAAAAAAATGCCTCTCTTTATTGCTGCTAATGATTGTCAGTGGGAACTTGAATGTCTTTGGAGCAAAGCTTGGTGAACATTAATAAAATAGTAATAAAGTGGTGGTGCATGACTGTAATACTAGTACTTGAAAGGCTGAGACAAGAGGATTGCAGATTTGAGGCTAACCTCAGCAACTTAGGGAGACCTGCAGAAACTTAGGGAGACCCTGTTTCAAAATTAAAAATAAAAAGGGCTGGGGGTGTAGCTCAGAGGTAGAATGCCCCTGGGTTCAATCTCCAATACCAAAAATAAATACGTAGTAATGAGGGCATTGCCTCATACCCTAGCATCTTTGTGTCTGGGCATTCATTGCCCACCTATGCTTTGCCTACCCACTCTGTGTATGTGTGTGTGGGGGGGGGGGCGGTGCCAGAGATTCAACCCAGGGTATTCTACCTCTGAGCTGCACCCCCAGCCCTATTTTATTTTCATTTGGAAACAGGGTCTCGCTAAGTTGCCGAGAGCCTCACTAAGTTGCTGAGGCTATCCTTGAACCTGTGATCCTCCTGTCTCAGCCTCCCAAGTAGTGGGATTACAGGTGTCCACCACCACACCTGACTCCTACATCCACTCGTGACACAGGTCTGGCTCAGAGGCCCACCCCTCTATCATCTAGAATGCTCTCTACATGCCCCTCCCACTTGTCACCTCCCGCATGGCTTCCTGTATTGAAGCCTCCCTCCTTTCTTCTGGGCACCGTAGCCCACATCAGCCCCAGTGTCTCTTCTTTCATTAGTTACACCAGGGCTTCTCCATTCTAGGCCCACAGATCCCCATTAGTTATATTTACCCTTTGTTAGTTCCTTGCACATATTCTGGGGTCATGTGGACTCTGGAAGACAGTGCCCTATTTCTGACATGATGGTGTGTGACATGGGGATCCCAGGCAGGGCGCCAAGCAACTAGCGCTCCTTTTAGAACTTGGCATGAACTGAGCCCTCCTGGGCCTCGCTTCTCCTTCAGGTCCAGAGGGAAGGCTGAGAATTCCCCCTCACCCACAGAACTCCGCACACAAGAGCCCCCGGGAATTCTGTAGACTGCAAAGGTCAGCCTACAAAGGACTTCCAGGTATTGTTGCTTGGATAATGGGGAGGTGGTGCAAATGTGAAGATGGCATTGTGCTCATGGTGCAGACGATCAAAATCGTCGTGGATAAGACTACTTCTTCCTAGTGCCGAGAGTTGACATGGCCTTAAGTCCCTGATTTGCTCTGTGCCTGCCAAAATGTTCCCCATGCCTGAAGGTCACTCTTCCACGTCCTGTCCTTTCTGAAGCGACTCCAGTGCCACCCTCTAGCACTCCCCCGCATAGTATGCTCCTGTCTTCAGGCCATGATTGCTTGCTGTATAGATGCACATGTTGTCATTCTACTGTTTTTTTCACAGGTAAGGACTGCAGCCCCTGACTCCCCCACCCCCTTGTTGGCCTAACCAGTATCCACAGTCACTGATGAATGGTATGACTAGTGGCTCAGTTTAAGGGTGCTGTAGGCCTCCCCACACTTCTCTTCTGTCCATGTCCTCCGTACTGCTTCAATACCTTTCAATAGAGGGGTGAATGTTTGAGAAATGGCAATCAAAAAGAGGCATTAGTTGAGCCTGGTGATGGGCGCCTGTGATCCCAGTACTTGAGAGGCTGAAACAGGAGGATTGCAGGTTCAAGGCCAGCCTCAGTAATTTGGTGAGACTTAATCTCTAAGTAAAAAAAATATAATAGGGCTGAGGGGTGTAGCTCAGAGGTAGAATGTTCCTGGGTTCAATCCCCAGTTCCCCCTCCCCCCTCCCCAAAAAGGAAGCATTGTGGATGTGACTTGATAAGGCCCAGAGACCACGGTGTGCTGTGCAGGCTCCATCTATGCTGCTTGTCAGCGCTCCAGAGCTAAGTGGGCCAACAGAAGGACACTAGGGGAAGCACTGGGGAAGTTCAAATAAAGCGCCAATGTTAATGTCTTGGTTTTGACAGGTACCAAGGTGATATAACCTTTTGCCCTTAAACGAAGCTGGGTGAAGAATACTACACAATGTTATGTATTCTCCTTGCAACTCTTCCATTAAAAAAAAAAAAATTTCCAAGAGGAAAGCTTCCTTTTTAAAAAGTAGGCCACAGTGAGGATTTGACTTTGCAAACACCCCTGTTGCACGAACATTTTCATATCCAGTTGTATCTCATCAATTTGTAGTTAGGTGAAAAATGAGAACTTCGGGATTTCAGACACTGTCCTATTAAAAAAATCCATGGAAAGGCAGCAGTAAAGATCAAGCAGAGCAAAACAATGTGCCTCTGTGTAGCTGGTGGAGGCATTGCGTTAAAATGGGGGCCTGGCTGGTCCTTTGGGAGGCAGGGCGTACAGTGACCACTGGGCCCTCAGTCAGGACACTGGCCCCTTGTTTAGGCTCCGAGGACTTCAACCTGTCACTTTGCCTTCAAGGCTCATCTTTAACCTGGCCCTGCCTAGACCTGCACAAAAATTTTAAAAATGCAAAATACAATAATGTCTCCACACTTATCAAGTTTTCCTATTCTTCAAAATTCTGTCATTTTTTTTTTTTTTTTTTTTTTGCTCCAGAACAAGAGTTTCTCACCCAGGGGTGGTTATGGTCAAAACCTCAAGGGTGCTGGCCTGATTCTGCATGAGCATTTTCACTTTGCACTTGGCAAACTCCTGCTTCCTCTGAGAAGAATGTTCCTGCCAACACCAAAGCTATTTGACTTCTAAATATAGTGTAACAGATGTGAATGAGGACCATATTTTCTGTGTTACACAAAGGGTCTTTCTTTTAGCCAGAAAAGCCAGACACGAATCCAGTCCTGGTTAAGCTCAGCCAACTCTACTCAAGTCCAGGCGATTGGTTGGATTCCTTTTCTGAGCTTTGGTTCCCTCACACCCCAATTTTTTTTTTTTAACCTCGGGTCCATGAACCAGTAAGTGTTCATGCCTAGACATGAGGTTCATCAATTCCTTAAAAATCAAATGTGATTATATAGATCTATCGATGTGTTTTATAGATACATGATTTATTTCTGGGAGGTGGTTTCATTCATCTTCAATGTGTTCACGATTCAAAAGTAGTATGAAATACTGCTTTAGACATACACCCTCCCATAGCAAAAAGCCTAAGCCATAGGATATGTGTTCTATTTGGGTATAGATTCAGTAATTGTAACTTAGCACTTCAAACGACTGCCCAGATGTTGGCTGGCTGATTGACTTGTAGATCCCAGAGCCCCAAGCATCCACATAGGGCTGCACTCGGTCCACACGTGCTCCTTACTGGTGACATTGTCTTTGGAAGACTTGTGGATTTTCACTTGAGGCCACATTTGTTCACCCAAACTTCTCAACTGAAATGATCTCTCAGGAAGACCAAGATGACACTAGCTCTTCTTGTCTTCCTAGTGGTGGTCATATTCATAAGCCAGGCCGTGACCGCTGAGAATAAGGACTTGTAACTAGTTTGAAGCAGGGCTACGCTTGCTGACTATTGTGTCAGTCAGTTGGTAGACCACGAGGGTCCTGAGGGCAATGTAAGTGGATGACCCTGGGATGATGTGACTATTAGCAGCACATCATTTCTGTTTTCAAGCCCTCCCTTAAAGGGACTGGTGAAACTCAACTACATGACATTTCTTAGGCCGTTAGTCAAGAAAAGATAGCCTATAATTGAAGCCTAGAATACAAATTTCATCAGATTTATATGCACGGATCAATTTTGTATAAAAATAATTCTTTATTTTTCTTTTCTTTTTGTAGTGCTGGGATCAAACCCAGGGTCTCCTACACGGGAGGGAAGCACTCTTGTCAGTGAGCTATATCCTCACCCCCAATTCTCTATTTTAATTTTTGTGGATATTCTTCCTTTCTTTATTTCTAGCATTATCGGGACCTTAACTTTTGGATACTTCAATTTCTCCAACAATTTAAAATCTTTTTGAAAAGAAACCCAAGTCTAAGTTCAGTGTACCCTGTCATGTGGTCTTTTCAAATAAACGTTAGCAGACTTGATCAGAGACACTGAAGAGGTGTCCAGGTTAATTTTCCACTTTGTAGCAGCAGTGATATGATCAAATATAATACTAAAAGACTAAGTGCTTGTGGCTCTTTTATATATATTTAAAACACACAGTAAGAACATAAGAACATCTCAAATCATTTAGAAGAGAAAAAGGGATTATCAACCAAAATCTTTGGAAATGTCATAAAATTTAAATATCTGCAAACAATCCAACCAAAAAAGAAAAAAGAAAAAAAAAATCCCAACATTTGGCTATGGAGGGCACTTCACACACGAACCAAATAGCGTTATAACATTTTCCTTCAGGTAAGCTAATCACTAAACCCCATTAGAAAGAATACAAGAGCAACATAGGAGACAAACCCAAATACCACACACTCGGTTAGAACATTGTTAGGAAGTGCTTGTCTACCGTGGGCTTTCTTTTATATTGCATATATTACATCTCTACCGTGCAATGTTGAAACAGTCTCCAAGTTTTGAAAAGGAGATTGATGTCCATTCTACAAAAATATTAACTTACAGTACATAACACTGAGTAATTTTCGTCTGTACATTCCCCGGCCCCCCTCCCATAATAGGTGACACAGGTCTGTCTGTACAGGTTAGAAAAAAAAAAAAAAGGAATCTGGTTGTTTATATCTGGATATTAAAAGTCAACAGAGTCAACCAGACGTAGGTGGGGTGGGTATAGTCTGAGAAAGTATAAATACAGTGTCATATAATCCATGGTTAACAATATTCAACTTTTAACAAAGTGGTACAAAAGAAATCATCTTAAAATTTTCGACTGAAAAGATCTGAGAATGTCCTGCCAAACAGCCGACCAACTGATCCAAAAGGTTAAGGCTGACACGACTTAGCAACCTGCGGCACAACCCAAAACATTGGCGCAGTTCAGAGCTCTTCAAATGCATAGCTTCCGTCTCAGACACACATTAATCACATGCCTTCCATTAGTTACTCCTCTAGACAGTTCTCTCTCTCTCTCTTTTTTTTTTTTTTTGTTTCGCATGCATCCCAGTCCAGTTTAAGGACAACTCTTCCTTGGTCAACAGTGTGCTTTGCTTTTCAATTTTGTTTTTGTGAAAAAAAAATTTTTTTTTGTTATGTTTTGTTTGTTAAGCTGTCAATACCTCCAACACTTGGAATATAAAATATAGATGCAGTCTTACAGAAGAGTCCTAGCTATATGGGTAATGCAGAATGAAATGAAACAAGTGTCAGAAACAGTTTATAAAAATGGCACATTTATTGCTACAGAACGGTCATGTACATGACTTCATCGAATAACTACAGATGGGAAACAGGTAATGGCCTAGACCAAGCTGGGGTTGTTTTTGTCTTGAAGGATCTCCAGCACACAACCTGTTTGGACACTTCTACAAATCAGAAATACACCAAAAACATGAAAAAATCGAGGCACTCAGCCACACATTGAAAACAAGGTGTAACTGTTTATCTTTTTTTTTTTTTTAAATGTTTTCCCTTTTTTTCTTTTTTTTTTTAACAATTTTTTTTTTTAGTTTTTAATGCTGCAGCTATGTGTACAGTCGCAAAAAATTTCCCCGCTGCGACCTACAACTAAAAACAAAACAAAAATGAAACAAAACAAAACAAAACAAAAAAATAAACAACAACAAAAAAGCTACCATACAGTTTCATCTTGGTAACACATGGTAAAATAACATCTTTTAAATAGTAAAATAAAGTAACAAACTTTTACTCATAATGATTCCAAAAATCTACAAAGAAGAAATATTCAGAATCTGACAATTTTTTTTTGTAATATTCATGGTATAAAAGGATTGCTCCTGCGAAAAATAAGCCAAATATATTTTTTTTATTTTTAAATTTAGTTTTTTTTTCCTACTAGGGTGTACTACAGTCTATTTTATAGCAAAAAGAGCACTAGACAAACAAAGCTTTATAACAAAAAGCCAGGCACTGATACATGGTAAATCTCTGCTTTTTTTTTTTTTTTTTTCTTATCTTCACTTAATTGCATCACAAGTAACGAGAATGAAAAAGGCCACAGTTCATATATTTCACCATTACATATGTCTATAATACTTGAAATGAATATGGCAAAACCAGCACAGCACAAAGATGAGTCCACTTCAAGTCCCATGAGAAAGAGCATGTCTCCAAAGAAAAACAAACAAAACCAATGCAAAATAAAGAGAGGCCACAGGCCTCTGTGCCCCACTGTGTTGGAATTCATCATATTCCATCTTGACTTTTGTTTTTTGTTTTTTTGCTTCCAGTCAGCCAGCAGACTAAATTTTTGTGCTTGTTTATGCTGAAATGGTTTCATTCCTGACTCAAGTTCACTTTTGGACACATCGTATTCTGCCTGTTGGATGCAAAGACGAAAAACCCTCCTAACCCCCCAAGTCACCCTCCCCACTCCCCAACCCCTCATCAAAATAAAGATCACGAATAAAAAAAAAAATTCAAGAGATAGGAAAAAGCAAAAACAAAACAAAACAACAACGACAAAAGGAATCGGAAGACTGAATCCGAACCAGTTGTACCACTGGGTGGACTGACGGTTGTATAAACATTAGTGTTCCTTGCAGCTACACAGAAGACAAATGGTAAAAATTTCTAGATGAACAGATCCCTATTCTGCATATTCATAAATTACTTGAATGTGGAGGTGGATCAACTATTCCAAGTTGCTTTCAAAGTCCAAGTTTCTTAAACCAATCCCCAACCTAAGTATCATCATTCATATATATATGACGATAGTATGGACCCTTATGTAATGTTTGTATAGTACTTTAATCCTAGCTGTCTTCTGCTAAATTTCTTTCAAAAATCCAGTGCAGGATACCAATATCTTACCTGGGTTTGATAATTACAAAACAACAACAAGAAAAAAATAACAACAACAACAACAAAAAACACACAAAAAAGGCCACATTCCCTTTCTTTCTCTCTGTCTCTCTCTCTCTTTTTTATTGGGGATACAACCCAATTAATACGGATAGGTGCAGATCACGTTTTTCCACCAAGCCAAAAACAGCAAGCAGCTTCTGGTGGCCATTAGTAATTTTTTCGCTTATGTCCAAAGGGAATTCAACAATAGAGGTATTACATTACCGAGTAATGAATACATCAAAGTTGGTGAACAAGAAATTGCAGCTTTTACTTTGAGTGAGAACAAAATATAAAGCACCAATTTAAAAAATAATCAAATGATTACAATTTAAAAAAAAATTTTTTTTAGTTGTTTACAGGTTTGAAAAACTTTAATTCAGCTCTAGGAAGCACCTTTATGATAACGCGTATCAAAAGTGCCATTCTTAAAATGTACATCAATGCAGGGAGTATTTCCAGTTCCCTAAAGAGTAAACACCGTATTCACTTCTGTACATGTATCCTGAATGTGATCAGAGTATACCTGCTTCCTATATAATACTGTTCCTAGGGATACCCGCCTTGGTAGACTATACAACATGAGTGCAGAATGTATCACTAAAGGAAATCTTTAACATAGCGAGGGAACAAGTACACACGTTTCCATTATTCAGGGAGGAGGGGAGAGTATACACTTCCGTCTTCTGTGCCCTTCTTTGAGCTTCTTTGTTGGTACACACGTCACAGGAAAGCCCCCAAATAACTTTTCATGAAGTTTGACCTCCACTATTCTCCTAAGGTTTTAATCCACCTCCACATTTTAGGAACTTATCAACAAATCAAAGTATTTTAGTTTTATCGCTACTGAACATATTTACAGTTTTCAACGCACATACACACGCACACACGCGCGCGCACACACACGCACACAGCTAATCAAAATGTTTATGGGTTTGTAAAAGATGGCCACGTGGTAACTATCTTATTTGTTCTTACATTTTCAGAAATGAACATAAAAATTCAGATTCTTGTAAGCTCACTATTTCATTTAAATGAGACTTTTTTAAAACCACAGTTTAGAAAAACAAAAACCGATACAATGTATTAAAACACATGATAACAAGTCTACATGTAAAAATATAACTTTTACATACACAATTTCAAAATAATGATACGTTTGCCATTTGTTGCATAAAATTTACAAATGTATTTCATTACTATATAACTGGCAAAACAGGAGAACAGATGGAACATTTAGACCATTTCGATGGATTTATGGCATTTACTCAGTGCTGATAGGTGGAAAAACTACTTGAACAGGGATTGTTTTTTTTTTCTTTAATACATGCCAAGATTGTGTGGCTGTAAAAATAGAAACGAGTTAAGAGACAAAAGGATGCTGACGATACTTAACTAGGAGCACTATTTGTTTACTGCACTATACACCAAAGTCAATCATTATAAAGATTTACGATGGAAATTGGTTCAATTGTGCCCAGACGTCAAAGCTAGCTATCTGATGAGATGCTGTGCCATAGCTTGGTCTACGTTTCTATCAAATATGGTAAGTATAAACTTCATTCATACTGGCCAGAGAAATACTGCACTACCCCTCCTCAAAAAAAGTGCAACTTAATGCTTTAGGACTTATAAGGCTTGTTATAATGCTGCATGATGACGGATATTGGCATTTTTCAGACAAAGGAGGAGGCAGGTTAAGTCATCTACTTTTTTTTTAGTAAACCCATTTCGGAAAAAAAAAAAAATCAAGAAAGCAACGAAATCAATCAGCTCTGTCACACTACTTGCAATTTTCTCATTTGACGGTTTTGGAACTTTTTTTTTGTTTGTTTTTGTTTTTTTCCAAAAATCTGACCATGTATTCAGAAACGCCTCACTGCACACTACTTCGGCTACACAGGTAGGTAACACTTTAATCGATTTTTTGTTAAATCACAGCCACTTTGATTATGTTATGTTTCCGATGATATAAACATTGGAAGGCACAGTGGTAACATTGTAGCATTCTAACCTTGTACCTCTGAAAATCCCAGCATAGGGTCACAAACGCAACATTACAAGTCAGACAAACGCTTTTTTTTTCTCCTTTTTTCTTTCTCTTTTTTTCTTTTTTTTTTCTTTTCTTTTCTTTTTTTTTTCCTTTTTTTTTGCCGGCGTCTTGGTAATGCTGCTTGTAATATCTACACATGATGTGACTTTTAAGTCCTGTGTTCCCAAAAGACTGGAGAAACGGCTTTCTACTTATTTATGAATGAGAAGCGACATCAGGATCAGCATTTCTTCCTGCACTGCCCTCCAGAAGCAGAGTTGGCACTACAGGTTATGATAACAAACCGGGGGAAAAGGGGACAGAAGTAAGACCAAAAGAAGAAAAAAAAAATCCATATTTACAGTAAAATCTTTCTTTTAAAAAAGTTAATCAGTACTATTTTTTTACAGGAGGAAAAAAAAAAGTCTGAAACAAATGAACAAAAGCTTACCATAGTCACTAAATTTTTAATATATATTTATATATATATTTATATATATATTTGTCATAGGTCTATAAGATCCATCTGTTCCTCCTACCCTAAGGAATGGCTAATGTCATCACTGTTGTCATCAGGACGTTTGCTGGTTTTGTGACTAGGGCAGCCGAGCTTCCCCTAATTCAATAATCCAGTAATTATAAACACTAGCTGACTTGAATACCAACAAAAACGTTCATGTAGTTTTCTTCAGAAGTACACTTTTTTTTTTCATTATTGCAAGTTTACAATTTTTTAAATTAAATATTTTTTTCAGACTTACAAATTAATTATATTTTTTTTTTTCCAAAAGAAGTTTAGGCACAAATGCATTGTTCCACAGTGTGGAAAGATTGCCATTCAGTCTCTGGGCTGCGTCTCAGCCTGTACATACTGCTTTGCACATTCTGAATGATATGTTAAAGAAAGTCGGCCCTCAAGTTGCACTTCTTTCTTTCTTTTTTTTTTTTTGTTTGTTTTTCTGTTTTTTGATAATTGGGAATGCTGAAACCTCTTGCGTCTGCGATTCATAACTACTCAGACTTGTCTTATATTACAAAAAAGGGGGTTAAGGAGAAGTGTTTATGTGGGTTTAAGATAATACAGCTGTTAAGGAAGTGGTCTCTTGTTTTAATGAAGCAATGTGGCAACTTGGACCTGAAAAGGAAAAAGAGAGAATTAATTAGTATGTTTATTAAAGAGCAAGATATTCTTTTTTTTTGTGTGTGTGTGGCACTGGAGATGGAACCCCCAGGGGCGTTCTACTTCTGAGCTACAACTCCAGTCCTATTTTATTGTTTATTTGGAAACAGGTTCTCACAAAGTGGCAGAGGGCCTCGTGTTGCTGAGGCTGGCCGTGAACCTGTGATCCTCCTGTCTCAGCCTCCTAAGTACTAGGATTGCAAGCGTGTGCCACCCCGCTTGGCGGAAGTTTTTGTTTGTTTGGTTGGTTGTTTTTTTTTAATTTCTTTTTCTAAGAAAGAAAAGTATCTGTAAACGTGGGTAGAAGTAGACTTTGACAGCAGATGCGCAGGTGATAGCCAGGAGTGACTGATTTCAGAAATGGGTGAAAAAGAACTTGCCCTTTCACATCTGTCCCAGGTGGTTGGCTGCGTCTCCCATCCCAGGGTGTGGGCCAGCCAAGGAGAGTGGGGGAGGCTCCGAGGACACCTTCTCTTCCTCCCTTCTTTTCAGACACGCTGCTTTCGGGTTCAGATTCCTTTCTGTAGAGGAGGAAAACATGGGGCATTTATTCCAAGCCAAGGCTTCTGCAAGGGGCATGTACTCCTGTGTGTGTGTGTGTGTTTGTGTGTGTGTGTGTGTGTGTGTGTGTGTGACCTGTGGCTCAGTTTTTATGTGTCAGAAGGAAAGAATTATACTCAGCCATAAAAAAAAGTACAAAATTGTGTCATTTGCAAGAAAATGAATAGAACTAGGGAATATTATGGTAAGTGAGAAAGTGAAGGGTCCTATGCTTTCTCTCATGTGTGGCAGCTCAGGAGAAACTGGGATACAACAGGGACTCCAAGAGCAATGGAGGGGGTCACAGGGAAGGAAGTGTGTGCAGGGGGGAGACTTGATGAAGGAAACACTTCAGTGGACACTGTGCACATATATGAAATTATCAACATCAATGTCAATATCCTGTACCGGGAAGGGGAGGGACTGGGATGGTGGGGGAGGAGCTCACCATGTGCTGTGTGCATGGATGTCCTTATAGCTCTGAACTTCATTATGATTATGCAATTACAATGCACCAATAAAAGTGTATTAAAATAAACTAAAAAGTTGAAACGAGAAAGGCAGAAAGGAAAGAAGGAGGGGGAGGAACAGAGGGCGGGAGGGAAGGAGGGAGGAAGGAAAGAGGGAGGGAGGGAGGGAGAGCAAGGAAGGAAGGAAGGAAGGAAGGAAGGAAGGAAGGAAGGAAGGAAGGAAGGAAGGAAGGAAGGAGCCAGTGATTAGGAAATGTGCATCATGATGCTTCATTTGGTTGGTCACTAGTAAAATCTGAATTGCATGGAAAATTGGCTTGGCCACTTAGCAGAAGACAGCTTGGAAAAGCATGCAATGGTTACTGAGAGGATGAATGGATGGCTATAATGTAAGGTTAGTTAGGAGAGGTTCCTCTGGCTCACAACTGGTTAAAGGAGCTCTGCCTTCGACAGAGCCACAGTTTGCATTTGAGCAATTCCTTTGAGGCCCAGGGCAGTTGCCTCTCTGGCCCGCACTGACCTCGGACCTGCTGCTCTAGGCTGAGGATGACGGCCACCGCCTGGTGGAGGATCAGGAGCTTGGTCTGTGGCTTGTCACTCTTGAGGTGGAGCTGCACCATGCGGCCAAGCTCCTTGAAAGCCTCATTGATGTCGCGGACCCGCAGGCGCTCGCGGGCGTTGTTGGCCATCCTCCGCTCCTTCTCTCGCTCCGCCTTCTGCTCGGGAGTCAGGTCCTCATCATCGTTATTGCTGTGGGCAAAGAGGGAAGCGACATTTTCTAACGGTGTGGGGAAAAGAAGGTATCTAAGTGACTTTGATTTCTTCCAGGCTGGCCAGGGAACTTTTCCATCTCGATCCATGTCCTTGGCAGAATTTTATATCCACTTGACCTGGGGACTGGTTTAGATGGCTGTGAAAGTGCGTATATAAGACATTTGATTTCTCTCAGGCATTAAAAACCTCTTCAAACAGGAGAGGATGAGCTGGGCTAAACTCAAAGCCCAGAGAGCACCCACTCTGATGTAGGGGAAAAAAGGGTGAAATGAAGCTTTTATGGATAAAGTTATAGCCTCTGCAAACTTAGGCTTAGCCTACCCTGCATGAACACACTTCAGAAGGAATGTTTAGATTTTATCTCCTTTAAAAAAAAAAAAAAAAACTTTCATACTGTGACATCAGAAACCTAGGGAAAATAAAAATAAATGATTGAAAGAGATTTTGCAGGGGCAAAGTAAATACAAGACAGATAGGTTAACAGAGATAAGAAAGTCCTACACGGAAAACACCACAGCAATGGGGTGAAGACTGTGAATTTTTTGGTCCAGGGGTCACCATCCCCTTTGAAGGCCTGGCCAATCCATTAACACTATCTGAGTCTCATTTTCCTCCATGCATTAAGTAAAAAGTTGAAAAAACATGACTCCCATGGCCTTTAATATTATAGATGTTTATAATCTCCAAAATAAGTTGGGGAAACCTGAACTGACATCAGCTATGTGAAACAATACAGCCCAAACACCTCCTCCTTATAAATTACCATGACCTCATCGTGAGTCAAAAACTGAAGCCAAACAGGAATCTCTCTAAGAACCAAAATATCCTATGATTCAGAAGAAAGGCATGGTTGGGCCCAGTGTGGACTGGAAAGATAATATCACTTCTGACCATTTCTGGGTGTCACAGTGACCAATGAGACTCTTTAAAGGAAGGGAAATAGGATGATGAGTAATCTGGAAAACACAGTGTCTGAGGAAGGTTTCATGGCAGGAGGGCTTCAAATATTTCAAGGGCTATCACGTAGAGAAAGAGGCGTGTGGAGACATCATGTCTCAAGACAGCAGAACAGAACAAAGAGTTCTGCATGACCACTGTGCATGACTGCGAGCAGGAGAGACATAAAACATGGAGTCTCTCTCACTGAAAAGCAGTGACTGCCTTTTGAGATTTGAACTTAGAATGTCCCTCATGGAAAAAAGGCAGCTGTATTGGAGTTGTCACTTGGTTGAGGAGGGGTTCCTGAAGGTGTAACCTTGGAAATTATATATGGTCCCTTATCTATCTTTTTATCTATCTATCTATCCATCCATCCATCCATCCATCTACTCTGGCTTCTCTGATGTGAGAACAGAGCCTTTGTTCTTTCTTGCCCTTTCTCTGCCCCTCACTACCATGTACTGAGGTCCATTGATGTCACCAGCCTGAAAGGGACTGAACTTCTGAAATCTCCAGAACTGTGAGCAAACAACTCTTCCTTCTTCTTAGTTGTCTGTGGTCAGGCGTATGAGGTCACAGCAGTGGGACTGTTAACTGAAACACTTCCCTTTATAATAAATAGTATGGAGGCAATCACTTCTAAGGCTGTTAGCTTAGATATTCCAGCACTGAGCTAAAGGACTAGGAAGGTTAGCCACTACCTCAAGATTCCATGGGTCTGAAATGTTTTCCAAATAAAGATGATTAATCATAACATTTCAGAACTGGGAGATATGTGGGAGGTTAACACGTCAATTCAACATACATTTAATGAATCCTAGCTTAAAAGATATGGCTCCAACCTTCCACTTTGGTAAATCTCTGGGTTAACCTCCAAATAGTAAGAAAGACCAACTACACTAGAGAAATCCTACTGAATAAAAAAAGCAGGAGTGATGCTAGGGTTCAAAGTATATGCAGCACATGATGATGTACATAAGCCAAGAACAATTAGGTGAAGAGAAGTTAGGGAGGGAAGACAACAAGAGCTGAGAGACCAGGTTCCTCTCCCATAGGTGAAACTCCTCTCCATGTGGCACTGTCTGCTGCAGATGTGTGCTGGCCAACAGGCAACTCAACTGAACCAAATGGAAAAGGGTGAGCATCTTCCTCTGCTTCCCGATCTGCCTCCCTTCTCTAGCTCATCCCTTCTCTCCCCTCATCCATGACCTCTGCTGGTGCCAAGGTAATTCAAGTTATTATTAATTGACTCCTGCCTCCCATTATGTAAATAGGTTGCAATACCCAAAGGCGACAGAGTTGAATCTCCACTGGACCTATCCTGAAGCTAAAAACCAGGGCAATATTTTTATATATTGAACATGTGCCATACATTATACAGAGGGAACTTAAAAATGGGAATTTGTCGTCTGAAGGTTTTCAGGCTAATAACTGGTTAGAATTGGTTATTCACTTATCAACAAAACAGTTATGGAAATAAACTGCCTCGATTTGAAGAGCATTGCTTCACAACTCAGTTTTGGAGGCATACGTAGGTATTTGTCACAAGAGTCACCTTTTTAAACAGGAATATCCTCAGCAACAAGTTAAAATGTTGTTCTGAAACTTCAAAGAATCTATGAATATGTATAAGCTAAAGCCACATGTTAAGTCACCATAAACTGACCAGACTAACAGAGAAATGGTTAAGAATGTGAAATCCCCACCCTGGCGTTTCTTGCCAATGTGGCCAAGAATCAGGAAACTGCAGGGAGGGTAGAAAAGGGATACGCTAGAAGCCTGCAACATTTTTGAACTTGTGGCAGGACATATAATGTAATTTGTCCCAATAATTATAACACCAACATGAAAAAGGAGCATGTTCTTAATTCATAAAGAACACAAGCTATAACCTTAAGAGCCACAGCCTTTATAAAAGGGAAGCTGCAGGCTCAGCACAATTGGCTTAATTCACAAGAAAGCAACCCAAAGTTCATGGGCTCCATGGTATTAAAAACTCATACAGTTACGAAAATTCAAAGAGATAGATCTCACTTAAAGATACCAGATACTTAGGAAGCCCAAGCAGAAGCTATTTTCCTGTAGTTTTTGTTTTCTAGAAAAAGGAGAATCAGGGAGGAAAAAACAATTAGCAATTTAAGGATTAACCTTCTATATATCAACATGTTAGGATAAAGCTGGGAAATCAGCATTTTCTCACTTTAGAAGTAAGGAAAAGTTACAGTTGCAAACACATCATTTGACCTTTGAACATAGTTAAGACATTTTAAGAATGTTTTAGAAGGAACATTTTGACCAAATTTGTAGAATGAGTCTAGTTTTACAGATCAACCATTTGCACTTGAATCAGTTACAAATTGTTTTCACCGTGTATAATTAGCATTGGGTCCAAATTCGTAAGTGCAAAGACATTTTAGGCTCTCCTAGAGTACAGGTATCTTAAACGATACTTTTAGTACTTCTAGAATCGGCCTTTAATTTTCATCTGTTAGATTTACCTGCCAGGAAAAAACTGAATAGTTTCTTCCTGTTCTGTTCACTTCATCAAAGTCCAATAAAGGAATTAAATGAAGCGACAGTATTATATACTGTTACCTAGATCTTGACCTAGTAATTGATTTGATATCCTTCTTGTCTTCATCTAATTTCTTGTCCTCGGAAGATTTCGTGTCTTGCAGGTTCTCATCGCCCTCGTCATCGGATTTGATCTCAGAGCTGCCAGAGGAGACACTTTGGCCCTGTAGTCCTGGTGGCATGCCTACAGGAAGAGAGAGACCGGTAACATGCACACCAAAGCCTTGAACCACAAACACACGTACCCTAGACCGCAAGGCAGCCAGCCAGCCAATTCATACTGCTGAACTTGGCTCCTTCTGTCACTTTTCCCCTGCTATCTGGTGAAGTTTCAAAAATGCACCTGCAGAAACAAGTTTTCCCTGCATTGGCTCTGAGGTTAAATTCTATTTTGCAATCTTTTGGAGTAGATGGTAATTTCACTGTCTACAAAACATCAACTTAATTGCAATGAAAATCATAATCATGAAAATCACACACCTCAATGTTCTGATTAAGAACCCAAGTAAATATCAGCTATTATATTGAGTTTCTTCCATATGCAATGATTTAATAGAAAAATGTCCTTAAAATATAATTCCCAGGGAGTACGCTAAATATGTGCAGTCAAGACTTCAATAGATACCCTAATGATACTCCGAAATTAGGCATCTCTTATCCTAGAGGAGTAATCAGCATTTAAAAACGATACATATGGAAGGCAGTTCACTGCTCACGGAAGAAGATTCTAGTTTTATCGTTGCTCAACTTTCCAAGATCTCACTACATTTTAAAACATGACCATAATGTAATTCATTTTCCAGGCAGATGCATGTCTACCAAGTGTTTCCATCTATTTGTAATCTGTGCATCCCAGAACCTTGTCTCTCAAAATTTGGACCATGGGTCATCAGGAGCACCCTTGTCACCTGGAGGCCATTAGAAATGCCAAATCCCAGAACTGTTGAATCAGAACCAGCGTTTTAATGTGATCCTTGAGCCAGCCTTATTGCGTGACATTTTGGAGACACAGATCAAGGACAAAGAGAGGAAACCCAAAGGTTCTTTAAAAGTATGGTCTGCCAGATTATTACTGCTCAGATAGAAATGGACAGCCATACCCATGTGTATATAAGTAGCACTTAGATACAGGCAATGGTTAAACAGTTGAAAAGATACCTAGATGTATTTCACAGGGAATGTCACTGTGCTTATTATAACATGAAGGGAATGAGAAAATGATATTTAAGTGACAATGGATAGTCAGCTGGCCAGGAAGTAGCCCAGGGAGCCTACACCCCGGTCTTGCCTTGCATCACAACTTCCTGGTGACATTAAAAGGTCTTTTGGCATGGCTCTGCAGTACCTCAACAGGGCAAGACTACTCAAGAGCGAAAGTCCACCGACCAAGTTCCATTTTTTAAAGGTTTTTTTTTTTTTTTAATTGGTTGCATTGTAATGCCAAGTTCTATTTTTAAAAAAATAATGTACCTACATTTCCTTCCATCTTCAAGAACAAAACCAATTTCCCTTCCTTCCCATTCATTTGGAAACCTCGTTTTCAGGCCCCAACTAACCACATTAGAGGATCTGAATGGAGTCAAATGTGGAAAGCGCTGAAATAAAATTTCCTCTCATCAATCTGGTGTCTCATTCCCTGCTGAAATGGGACCAGGATTTCAGAGGATGTTTGAGGAAAACAGCGACTGAAGAAACACAATTAGCAGGCTACGTTCTTGCTCTTTTCCTATTTACTTACCATTTCTCTACCAAATTTGATTCTGGGTTTTCTGCCAGTGCTTCCTGAGCACTGACCATCAAGGCCACTTGGCATCAACACCAGTTCTCTTGCTGTTTATGGGAGGTCAGAAGTGCCCTTCCGAGGCTCACTTACCTCTGTAAGGGTCCTGGGGCGGGTTCAAGTCAGGGGAAGTTGCAGACTGGACAGGAAGCTGTGGAACTGGAACTTGGTTTGGCAGAAGAGAATGGCTGCCTCTCAGGGCTACGCCATCTTCGCGATGAGCCCCAACCTGCAAAGAGGAGAGGAACCACAGTGGTTAGTGGGGATGGGAGCCATGTCCAGGGGCAGCTAGGTCCCTAGGCAGGAAGGCCGGCCTTTGAAAAGCAACGCTCCCAGGAGCGTTTCACTAGAGGGCGCTGGAGGATCGCACATGTACCTATGCAGCTCTCTGCAAAAACACTTAACACTCAGTGAGATGCCGCGCTGTACATCCAGTGACAGATATGGCAGAGTAGCTCAGGCAGGTAAAACGTCAAATTGTCTCCCAGGGTGCTGCAGTGGAGCGCGCTGATTCGTACCCATCTGTCTTCCATCATGTCCGCCAACAGATCTGACAATTATCTTAATGCCCATATGCTTAATTGTGGGCTTTCTCAATTCCCCCATTGCTATCGGAAATCCTACAGGAATTTCAATTTGGCATTCGACTTTCATTTCAGGGGATAAGATTCTCAGGCCTGCCATTTTTTTTTTTTTCCATAATGCCAGCTAAGCCTCTGACAGCGGAAGCTACAGCAGTATGGGACGTAGCCCCTGCTTGGTACAAATATAATAAAATGTCACCTGGCTTTCCAAAACTGGCAGCCCAATTCCAAATTAATGTTTACTGTATTTCATCAGCTGCTGAGTTCCAAATCCAAAGAGGGACCATTTCTGCCAATGCCACCACACCGGAAAATGTACCAATAAAGGTTTTATTAAACACACCAGTAATGCCATCATTGCCATGCAATGATGTTTGGACATTTTTCCATTTTTTCCCCCCACTACTCTAATCCTAGAAAGACACCATATTGTAAACACTCTTTGTGCTTCCAAGAATAAAATTATGGAGTACAGCATGATTACTTGATTTGAAAAAAAAAAAATACTGCTGAGCTTTTTATTAACTACTACTACTACCCACTCTGGGGTCCAGAGTCATTGAACTTGTGGCACTGAGACAGCAGTTGCTGACTTTATAACATATGCCTTGAAGCAAAACCATTAAGCATTTGTAAACTAAGAGGACTGCAAGTAGCTCCCATGTGCCTTTGCATTTGCAAGTCATTTTTATCTTAGCCTATTGTGAAGTGAGCATTTACGCCAGACAGTGGGTCTAATACTAAAAAATATTTGCGCATGAAATTTATACAGCTACAAATCAAGGTTTCCTTTTCCTAACCTGAAAATGTAAGACCACGAAGCAGAATCTTGACTTGTTTGCTCCCAAAGTGGCTTAAAAGTACTTCCAAAGAATGCAAGAACAGTATGAATTTGAAGCAACAATCAAATTCACAGGACTGAAGCACATGCAAGTTAGACAGTCAAGTGTCATGTATGCATTATATGTGTATAAGCATGTGTATATATACACACACATCCACCCCCCCCCCATATAATACAAAAGAAAGTAACTAAGAGTGGGGGATCTGGAGGAGAACCACCTGCATTTTATTCATCTTTCAGATTCAAAACACAGCAAGAATAGTAAATGACTTAAAGGCTTGTTAGCATCAGGAAATATAAATGAATTTTTCAGCCGAGACCTGGGAGTCTGGTGCTATTGGCCTGCATTGCAACACAGACTTTCTGAATGGTGGTTGTTTAGCTTCTCTGTGACTGCTTCAAATGTACTGAGACCCTGATTATCTCCCAAAGCAGCCCATTCCATTTTTAACCACAAATTGGCCTCTTGGTAGATTCCACTCACTGGTCCCAAGTTTTAACTCTAGCGCTCCACGGAGTGAGTGCAAACCCTTTGGACATATTCCCTGTGACCAGGACACCTCCGTCTTTCCTCTGTGACGGAGGTCAGCTCTCTTACAGGCAGACCCTTCACGCCCCATCATCCTTCAACCATGTCTCACTCACTCGTTCTATACATTAATTATTTTTCCCGAACAAAAGAGGGAGAGTCATCTTACATTCAGGTTTTTATTTGAAATTTTTTATATTTGTACTTTTAGAAGACTGACTCAATGGATGATAATCCTTTCTGTTTAAGATCTCAACTTGTAGGCATGAATTTTAGAGGCCTCAGCCAAATGATAGCTCTTCATGTCTGTCAATCAGTATGGACCTAAATAATTACCTTAGTGCCGATTCATTTTTATTAGTATTCCCAATGGATTTAATTTCTTGAATTTCTACAAAGGATGATTCCAAGTTGGAATCACTAAAGGTAACCACTGATTTGAGCTTAGTGGAGACGTACGTTCCTCCTATTTCAGAATTATTTTATGAATGCTCTCAAGCTGTCGTTATAGGCTTCTGTGACGTAATTTACGGTTAATGTATTGTTTTTCATTTAAAAGGTACTGAGTTTTTGATCCTAAAAATTTTCTCCTCTAGTTCACATTTAGACTGGTTCTCACAAGAGGAGAAAAGAACCCACAACTGATAACCATTTTATTTTGTCTTAGCTGATTATGAAAATAACTGTTTCTTTATTATAAGTTGCTCAAGTGCAAAATAAAAAAAAAAGCACTGAAAGTTATAGAGTATAAGTCCCAAGTTTATAATAAAGAACACCTATAGTATATATAAAAACCTAGTACGTAATAATTACAGATAGTATTATGTGTTCGACTGGAGAATATTTGCAGATCACATAAAACTAATAATCCACAAAGTTCAAGAACTCTCAAAACTCAAGCTACCTTCACTCATGGTCATCCTTCTCATTGCATCTATTTTCCTCACATGTATTTGATTTTAAATCTTTCTGCTTGGACAATGACAAGTAAAACCTTAAACATTATAAATAGGTTTGAAAATTCAGTTGTTCCATTGACATTTTTGCTTGGATTTTAGGCATAGGTGTTATCTAGTTTTGTCTATTTTCTGTGGATTGTCTTAGATCTATTAAGACACTCTCGGTACTCCTCCATCATGGAAGTGGGAGTGAAAGCTGTCTGTGCTGTGGCAAGGCCTTGCTGGTGACTGTGGGTATGTCAGGCCGCACAAATGGCTGCTGATTGGTTCCTGTTCTCGTGGTAATGTACTTGATACTCCAGGATCAAAACCCCTGCCTTTGGCAGTAGAATAGCATCCCAATTTGAAGAGTGAGCTTTGTGTTGCCTGTTTCCTTGGCCACAGACAGCACATTCTGACCCTATCTTTCAGAAACATTCTTTCTGTTCACATAAGCGCAAAACAAGAAAGATGGTGGATGATCAGCACAAATCCATCCCTAGAATAAATCAGAGATAGATGGAGGAACCAATAGCACCATTTATCTATAAAAGGGTTAGGGACTTATCCACTTTTCATATAGTAAATATATACTAGGAAAAAGCAGATTTCTTCACCCTACAAATTGATTCTAAGTATGATATATGATAGCTACTTTCACAAAATTTATACTTCATTAAAGCTCTTTTTTTGATAAACATTTTATCAATATAACAATAAAGTTAAAAGCCAGCTTATGAAAAGTTAGGTAATACTGATTGTAAATGTTTTTGCAGTCTTTAAGAACAGAGTCCTCTCACCATCAAATATAATGTAGTTTTAGATATAATTATGCTAAAAGTAAAACTATGCTAAAAGTTACAAGCAAAATTTAGAAATTATTAAATAATTATTAATCTGTTGATCAGAGAGTACATGTACTAATTCAACGAACATTGACTAGTCTAGTCCATGCTGTCCACTTTGCGAGGTACTGAGGACAGAGTGATGAATAACTCAGATGTGTGATCCTCATTCTCATGGAGCTTATAATGATCCTTTGTGGGATTTTTTGCACTAATCAATCTAGTGTTACAGTACTAATATTAAGGAACAGAGACCTGTTCAAGTTTGTTCTGGTAAAAGGAGACTTATCATAAAGGTTTCTGTGTCTTGGGTTTTGGACCCAGAGAGCTCTGGGTCCTCAGCCCAATCCTTGCCTCTTCTGGGTCATTTGGTCTCTCTCCTGCTTCTCTCTGGCTCTAACCCTCCTGGCTCCAGCCTGGACTGGGAATTCCAACATTGTGTCTCTTGGTTTGTTCTTTGGGGTTCGGTATCTGCAGCTAATTCTATCTCAGTCTTAGCATTTCTACATTCTCCATGCTAAGATCATCTGGTGGCTAGCTCATCACTTTGAAGCAGACATGGGTCATTCATGAATCACAAAATACCTGATTTTGTGGGTCATCACAAAATCAAGTGTTTTTGTGGCCCAATGAGCTACAAAAGGAAGAGAAGACAAAGTCCTGCAGGCCAAACATGGCGCCTTGGCCTGTTCCTCCTGCAGATCTCGTAAGTCATGGCTGGTTCATGTATGTGCAAATATCAAAGTTATGTTGTATCTTAGATTATATTATAGTCAAGTTATATTCAAATTCTGTTACACCTACGTAAATTCTGTATGAATTTATCCTTGGGAATAATTAAATACCTTTACATGTGTACTACTTTTTTGAGTCATATAAGTACCAAATAATTTTAAGTAATCATACTTTTTGAAGAAAGGATTGATTTATCATAGAAACACTTTCAATTCACAGAATACGGAGTTTAAGAGGTTGGAGGGATTTGGAAACTACTTAGGCTAAACTCTTCATTTTACAGAGAAGAAGCTAAGGTTGAGAATGGTCAAGTGATTTAGCCAATGTCTAGGGAGAGAACTAAAATAAGTCGTGTGTGTGTGGGGGGGTGGTATTAAGGATTGAACCCAGGAACATTCTATCTCTAAGTTATATCCCCAGCCTTATTTATGTTTTTGTTTGGAAACAAGGTCTGGCTAATTTGCTGAGGCTAGCCTCGAATCTGTGATAAATCTATATGGGGGACGGAAGCAGAGTTAAAGGCAAAAGGAATTAACTTCCCGGAGTTTCGTTTTAAAACAGTGTGTGTGTACACACATATATGAGCATACACATATACCTATATAAAAATATTACATGCATACATATACAAATGCGTATCTAGATATAAAAGTCATTTTAATTTTCCTTATCATAGTAAAAAAAAATCATAGTTCACCAACTCAGGCCAAGGCCAACTGTCTAACTAAATTACAAAATTTAATATCTACTATGACTCCTCCAACATAAACAGATTTAAAAGACATGCAGTTTCAAATTAGGTGGCAGTTGGCCAGGCTGTTTTTATACATAGAGCATCTTGGTAAATATCCTTGTTCTTATCCTCAAGCTAACTACAAACAGCACAAACAAAAAAGACATTCAATGCTTTTGCTCTCTTTGTTTTCAGGGAGTATTGTGAAAGTAATTATTCCGTTGTATTTAAGAGGCCTATTTCATGGATGGGAAAATGTATTAAATTTCATTTGGCAGTTATTCAATCCTAGTTAATGTTATCTCCAGAGATAACTGCTTCAAAACAGGCTTTCAGACCCTAGTTACTTCTATTCTACCATAATCCTTCTAAGAGTGTAGGATGGGAACTTTGGGTAACTTGTCATCAATTTCTGGACCCAAGTGATAATAACACAAAACCAGATATGCTGTGAGAAACATATATAGAGTTAAAGTTCGTAATTAATAGCATTGGCTCAAAAGTTTCTTTTTGACATAGGTTGTTTTTAGAAAGAAGAAAAATAACAAGAAAAAGAAAAATGGGACAAAGACAAAACGTCCTGAAACTTTTACTTTTCTCTTGTTTAAAAAAAAAAAAAAGCTGATGGGATTTCACTGTAATTAGAACCCATAGGCACAGCAAACAGTTTTGGTGTTGAATGGTAATCTAATCTCCCCTTGAAATATCAATTATACATGACAGTGGTAGAGTATTAGATTTCAGTTTCAATTACCTTGCCAGATCTCTGTCATATTAGAGGAAAGCAGATTTATCTCCTCACATGTGCAAAATACCAGTTAGTCCAAAAGTGCACCTTGGAAGGAGGTATAAAGTGGTCATGCAAACATTTTGGGGGGCTCATGATGGGACTCAGAAGCTTATGAAATGGCAGCAGTAGATTGATACCGTGAGGAATAATACCAGAGGCACTGAAACTTGAAGTAAACAAGACTTAACTCTAAAAACCAACCCTGTGGGAGAAAGTCCTAACATCTGGGACACTTCTTCAACCACAAATTTCATTTCCATAGTCCTCAGTTTAAAAGATTATCAGACTATTTTTTATTATCCATGTGAATGAATAAACATTTAAAGGACTTTTCGCTGAAGTCAGATCTGGATCCAATTCTTTTGTTTGGATTTTGGTTTAATTCTTAAAATGTTCATTGGGAGAAGATTTCATAAATGTCAATGAGAACACCTAATTTTTTTTTTTTTTCTGGAAATCTCACAGCTTCTCTTATGCGCTGTCTGAAATTTAATGTAATTCCTTATTGTGCAATTCTTGGAAATTCATTTAATGCTTATTCTCCAGCTAATACAATAATTTTCAAGAGAATTTAATATGATTGAAATGATTCTGACCTTGGTAGCATTTAAGTCATGTGATCAGCTAGGTTAAAACTCCCCTGGCCTGTCCACCGAAAGGTTATAATAAGTGATTATGTGATAAGGTTCAAGACATGCAAATAGGTATAAGCTGAATTCAGTTCGTCTTTCTTTTTCTAACTCATAAATTCCATCTATTAAAACTGTTTCATTTCTCTCTTCTGCATCTCCACTCCACTCCCACCCCCGATTCTCAAAATCATTTTCCTACAGTGGAAACCCTAACCAGATGCAGCGTACCAACTGGGGACCATCAAGGGAGATGCCCACTGCACCTCTTCCCTGCTCCAGGTGGCAGGCTAGTTGAATGGAACCACCATCTAGCACAGAGATTATACCGGAGTCTTGCAATTACATACAAGCAACTTCTTTTGCTTAAAGCGAAGGAAAATCAGGTGAACACTTGATGTGTACTTGAGAGTTCAGTACACGGTGTTGCTTCTGACTTCCCCAGGAAACACTGGAGTCAACACAGTTTGTCCAGCAGTAGGGATTTACCGTTAGCCTTGGCCTTTATTTTTAAAATGCTTTCTTATTATCCACATAGCATATGCTTATTGTGACATATCTGGATAGGGCTGGGCGCAGTGGCGCAGGACTGTAATCCCAGTACTAGGGAAGCTCAGACAGGAGGATCCCATGTTCAAGGCCAGCCTTGGCAACTAAGTGAGAACCTGTTTCCAAATAAAAAATAAAAAGGGCTGGGAGTGTAGCTCAAAGGAAGAATGTCCTTGGGTTCAATCCCTAGTACCAAAATCAATCAATCATAAATGAAATGTAAAGCTCGACTAAACTAATGAAATACTTCTTCTCTGTCGTTTTCTAAATCTTCACCTTCAGGATAGTATATTCTCTCCCCATCACTTGGTCCCTTGCACATTAAGGTTCTAGCATGGCTCATCATTGTACAGGTCAAGTCTAAGATCTCTAGCATGTGCCACCTCTTCCTTCACCTGGATACCCTGGGACCGGGTCTAGTGCTTTCCTACTTTTAAATTGCTCAGTCTCAACCGTCAGTTCCCTACTCACCGCCTCTCAGCTGCTGGGCTCACTCCCACATCGCCAGGGCCTCGGCAAAGGCCTCCCTGCTTTCCGGCCATGCCTCCCTGAACGCTTCTCTTTTCTCTTAGTTCCACAGATCCCCTTCAAGGCTGCCTTGGTTTCTACAACTCTGCACTCTCTCACTGCCTTGCTGGACCTGCAGAGGGCTCCTCCCACCTTCAAAACACATTCAAGGGCAATGCTCTGTAGCATAGGGCGTAACCCTCAATGATTCTGTTTTGCTGCAATTCATAAAGCCTATACTTGCCTTGGGTTGTGACTGTCCCCAGGGCAGGGTCTGGGTGTGGGTCATTATACAACACTGTACTTGACTATGTGCAAAGGGATGCTCCCTAAATAGAGATGATGCTACACACAATCTGTGAGACCAAGTCTGAAATTGAAAACCTTGATACTATCAAATACACATTTAGCATGTTCCTATCAATAATTTATTTATTTACTTATGGTACTAGAGGTTCAATCCAGGGGCATTCTACCTCCAAGGTACATCCCCAGCCCTTTCTATTTTTTATTTTGAAACAGGGTCTCACTAAGGTCGTTGAAGGTCTTGCTAAGTTGCTGAGGCTGGTCTCAAACCTGCGTTTCTCTTGCCTCACCATCCCATGTACTAGCATTATAAGTGTGAGCCACCACACCTAGCTGATGGGTAGAGTTTTGATATAGATTATCAAAATATATGTCTATCTAAAAAATCTAATACTAATTAAATAATATCCCCAAATGTAAACAAAAATTTCTACGTGTGTGTGTGTGTGTGTGTGTGTGTGTGTGTCACTAGGGATTGAAATCAGGAACATTCTACCTCTGAGCTATACCCCCAGCCCTAGTTTACTTTCTATTTGGAAACAAGGTCTCACTGAGTTGCTGAGGGCCTTGCTAAATTGCTGAGGCTGGCTGAGAACCTGCGATCCTACTGTCTCAGCCTCCCAAGTACTGAGATTACAAGCATATGCCACCATGCATGGCTAAAATTTCTACTTTTACAGCAATATGAAGCATTATTTAGATATTGTGTGTGTGTGTGTGTGTGTGTGTGTGTGTGTGTGTGTGTGTATGAAGAAGCAAGCAGCTAAGGACTGTATATTAACATGTGTTTTTCTATTGTCAGACTACATATTTCTGACAAAGAACAGGTTTTCGTAAGGCCCTTTATAAATCTCCACGGCTCTGCTACAAAGTGAATAACGCAGGGCATTTTGGACACAAATGGTACCTCGCTGTATGTGCATATTATTGGCCCAAATGATTCACTCTTATTTAACTGCAATGAAGTCTTTCATCTCCCAGCTATACCATAATAGTTTCCATATGACCAGTGGCTCTGCTATAAATAAGATCAAAAGCAAAAGACAGGATTTAATAAAAGAAAATGACATTAAGAGTAGCATTCAGTCAGGGAGAAAAAAATACCAATATCCAATCCCTCCCTCCCTTTTTTTTTTTTTTTTTTTTTTGAGGATAGAGCATCACAAAATACTAAGAGATCGCCACCAATATCTAATGAAAAATCATTTGCAAGCAGTAGGCATGAGCAAAACTCATTTTCACATGCCTTCGAGCTGCAAAGATTAAGTTAGGGGATAGCTGGGGGGGG
>PVLC010000239.1:0-255960 GCA_004027655.1 Graphiurus murinus | reverse complement strand
AAAAAAAAAAAAAAAAAAAAAAAAAAAAAAAAAGTGCTGAACCAGAAACAAATGGGTATCCATAGTGGAAGCTATAAGGAAAAAGAAGCAGGATGGAAGATGGGGGAAAATGAGAATTTGGAAGGAAGGAAGGGAGGGAGGGAGAGAGGGAGGGAGTCTTGTGAATCTGGAATAAAATCAAAAGAAGTCTTTCTGAACTCCAATAAGTTGCAACATAATGCTGCTTGTCAGAATAAGTGCAAGCCACTCTGATGTGATAACAGGCTTAGGACAATACATTAAGAGACCAGAAGTTACCTTTGGATGGATCTCTCCAATGGACTAACCCACTCTGGAAGGGCTCCTTCAGGCCAGCTGGGCAGAGCAGCTGTGAGCAGCCTTCTCAGGAGCAGTAGGGGAGGTATGCAAGGAAAATATGTAAAATATTTTATCTCTGGAAAATTTTTAAGTCTTTTTCTAGCTGCTTCTTCCATTCTCCTAAAGTTATAAGGCCGCCATGCTAAAGCTTTGCTTCCTAAATCCCACTGAGGTATTTCTTAGGCAATCTTCTTGGGACTGATCTTACCACCCTCCAGTTTTCAAACTTACCTATTCACTTGACTTTGACCAAGCATGCCTTAACAGTTTCCAGTTGGAGTAAACTCAAGACAGATTTCTTCTTGGATTCTAGGTCCAGACCTCCATTTCTTTACAGCATCTTTAGACGACCTATATTTTTTTCTCTGCCCCTTTGAGATGTAAATCTTTTAAAAAGTCTTTTTTCAGTGTTACAAGTCTTTCTCTAGAACCTTCCAGTCATATCTTTAAAATGTAATCATCAAAGGAGATAGCAATCCGACTTCCCAGTTTCAGTGGAAGGGTAGGAGCCTAACTTCAGCAGGTGCCTTGCACTTGTAACAAAGACATAAGAAAGTTTTCTTTTGGGTAAAGCTAATTTGTAAACACAAATGGCCTGCGTCCTCCCCACCCCAACACAGAAATCTTCCCATCCTTTGTTTCAGTGGTGTTGAGTGCAGACTGGGTCCCAGCCTCTGCTGCCATAGTCTTGAACAGTCTCCCTTGTTTAACATTGTGAGTGCCAATTTGGCTTAAATACTTTCAATTTTCTACCCAAAGTAAGACTCCTATCTTATAATGGTTCTTCAAGTGAGATGTCAGAAGGAAAGTAATCAGACTTCAGTAACTTATATTATATGAATTACCAATCTTCATCCTTGACTATCGTAGGAGCCTCACTTATTTTCAAAACAGCAGTGAATTTACATGGATTTCTATTTCTTCTCAAGCAACTTAACAGCAAATAATCTATTTCAGGTAATTAGGGATACTTTGGGCCAACAAAACAATTGTGGACCGTCTTTCAAGACTTTAAGCCCATCACCCTCAATTTCAGCTACACAGTGGAATTAGCTGGGGAGCACTAAAAAAAAAAAAAAAAAAAAAAAATGCTGGGTCCCATCCATACGACTCTGGTTTCCTTGGTCTAGGTGTGAGCTGGACATAAGGATTTTGAAAATTGCTTTGCTAATTCTAGTTTGTACTCAAACTTGTGAACATCTGCCTAAGACTTTAATAGTTTTTTTATATCACCTCTTCTATTTTGGAATTCACCTCTTTTTGGTAGTCCACATTGGGTCAGACACTATCTAGAATCTAGATCCTAAAATAAATGTGGCATGACCTCTGCATTTCAAGGAGCTCTCAGAACAATGGGAGCCAGAACAGAAATAGCTGCAATACAAGAAGGACTAGAATAGAAGTTTATTCAGAGCATAGTTGTGGAAACACAGGTGAGGCAACAATTAAAATTCTCTGGGGATCCTGTCTGACTTCATTAGGCCAACTAGGTATTCATGCAGAAGTGCAGCCAGAGGATGCAGGGAAGATGCCAGGCAAAGTAAATAACAGGAGCAATACCCAGGGACCAGAAAAACACCTTTCTCTCAATGTCTTCAAGGTCTTTGTTATTGCTGCTGCTGCTGCTGCTGCTGCTGCTGTACATTAGTCTAAGTTAGGCAGACCTCTTGGTTAATAAGAGATCACATTTGTATCTTTTAGATCTTCACTTCACTTTTTCTATCAAGTTTTGTCCGAATTGATGGGTCTCAACACTGATTTATATTAAAATCATGAAGAGTGTTTGGTAACAACAATAAATAACATTGATGTTCTATCCTCAAAGAGAGTCTGATATTGTTATTCTAGAGGGTAGGTCTGGCTGTTATTCATTTTGAAAGCCCCACATGTGGTTGACTACCAATAGGCAGGAAGAACAATTGGGGGGGCACATAGTAGTATTCTCAAACTGAATTGTGGTGATGGTGGCACTACTATATAAAATTAGTAAATCTCACCAAACAATAAGTGGTTAGGTTATATACTATATAAGTCATAAAGCTATTAAAAAATGTGGCATATGTAATGTGGAAAATTAATCACTCAAAAATTCCCTAGGCTAAGCCGGGCGTGGTGGCGCACGCTTGTAATCCCAGCATTCGGGAGGCTGAGACCAGAGGATCCGGGTTCGCCGCCAGCCTCAGCTACCTAGTGAGGCACTCCGCAACTTAGTGAGACTCGGTTTCAAAATAAAGAATAAAAAATGGGGCTGGGGGTGTAGCTCGGAGGTAGAATGCCCCTGAGTTCAATCCCCAGTACCGCCAAAACAAAACAAAACAAAACAAAAAAATTCCCTAGGCTGATTAATGTGCTTCTTTGATTAACAAGCCCAGGCTGAAATTCTAACAGCTCACAGATGTGGAGGTTCTCAGTACAGTGATTAAAAACAGTGTAACTGAGCAAGGAGTCCTCCCAATCACAGACCCTCCACAGAAAGACTACTCAAGTGCTCGGCATGCCATCCAAAAGAATGACCACCCCGAGTCCTAAGTTGCAGTTCACTTAAGTATTTCACTGTAACAGAGCAATTTCTTTTAGTGTGTCTGTGGTCCTGGGGATTGAACCCAGGGGCATCTACCTGCAAGCTACACCACCAGCCCTATTTTATTTGGAAACAGAATCTCACTAAGTTGAAGAGAGCCTCACTACGTTGCTGAGGCTGGTCAGGAACCTGTGATCCTCCTATCTCAGCCTCCCAAACACTGGGATTATAGATGTACACTTAACAGAGCGATTTCAAAGCTTTTAATATATTATATTTTTTATTGTTACACTGAAATAACTGTTATGTGCTATCTGTAGTGTAGTTTTAAAATCATAAATCATAAAAATACGTTCATTTTAAAGATCTCTTTGAGAGTGATCTCAGGTGGCTCAGGCTACAAGAATATTATTTTTGTAGAAACAGTGGAATAAGAGGGCATTAACATTTCTTAATTATACATAAAGCTCTAAAAGAAAGGCAAAGGACTTCAGTTTATTAAGTTCATTCACCAGAATGAAATTAAACATTTACCCTGACTTCTAAAACTGGTTTTTATGGGCAAGCAAATCTGTATAGTTTATACAGACAAGATATAGCTCAATGTCTCCCTAATCTTTGCCAACTGGCCATTCATAAGTTCTTTAAATGCAATAGAATCAATGTCAAAGAAACATTTAAATATAGTCTGCATGATTACAAGATAACACAATCATTTGAACTTTAAGTCCCTTTCCTCTGAATAGTTTGTGAATAGGAATATTTTTTTGCCGTGCACATAACTAATCACACACATATATATTTACATGTATGCATTGTATATATATGTGTGTGTGTGTGTGTGTGTGTGTGTGTGTGTGTGTGTGTGTGTATTGCAACACATCTAACTAAGATGAACAAATTAGTCAATGTCAAGTCACAGCATAATCCAAAAAGCAAGTTCAAACTGAGAAAACAAATGTGGAAAACTTCGTTTTTTTAAGTTAAGGTGTAACATAAACACTGAATGAAGAGTAAATATCTTTTCTTGATTCCTAGAACATTTGTTGACATTGTAAATACCTATCCTAATGTTGTCTGTCCTTAGACAGTAAAAGAATGGTACCCCAGAATTTGGGGACATAAGAAAGTTGTTCTTTCAGCTTTTTCTTTAAAACTCAATTCATAATGATGGAAAGCAATAATTCCCAGACTAATCCCCTGGAACAAAGAGCTGTAGTATTTCCTAAATCTTGTTTAAGAATTTACATAAAAAATGCACATAATTTTATCTGGTCTGTCCCTTCCCTATACTTCCCTTTTCCCTCCTTTGTATCACTAAGAACCTTACTATCATACATGGGGAGGTATAAGGGGAGAGAAAGGGTAGGTATGGGGAAGGAAACTATGTGAATGTATATTATTATGAATCTCACTATCACATACAATTAAAATGTTTCTTTTTATTTTGGGGTGCACAGATAAATTTTATTTTTAGAATTCCCTTATAGTTAGGTATTGTCATGAAACTGGGTTCAGGCTGATTCTGGGTTCTATATTTCTAGGTCTGGCATGTAAAAGACATTCTGTATGATCTTTGACTTACTATCTCTTTTTCCTATCCAATGTCTGAGTAGACAGAACCTTGAGGTCTTAGAGACTAGAAAAGCCACCTAAATATCTATACTTCTATGCATTAGACTGTTGTGTAAGCAATAAATGAATGAATAAATAAATGAATATTGTGTTAAACTACTAATTTTTCTATTGTTTTATTGAAATAATTAATCTGCTCTAATACAGAAATTGATTCAAGGAGTAGGAGGCTCCTGTAATAGAACCTAAAAGATGTTGGCCTGGCTGGTATTAGCATATTGGAAAGCTAGGGATTCTTACTATGCAGTATCTATGATAACTTGGAAAGCAGACTCTGCTGCAAATGAGAGTTCAAATATAGGCAATGGGTTGGGAAACAGATTATTATCAGTAAATTGGTTGTTATTGGTTCCATTTAGCAAGATGCTGGAGGAAGAGGATCTGTTCAGGTAAGATATGGCTGATTTGAAAACAAAAATGAAAGAGTCATGCAGTCATAATTTATCATAGCTATCTTAGAAAATGTAAGATATTTTAAATAAAAACTTGAACATAAATCCAGAAAAACTAAGATTAAAATGATCTATAATCCCCCAAATGAAAATAATTGATAAAAGCTTCTATGTTCCTATATCCAGGAATTTATACACTATGCATATGCATACAACATACACCATGGATCATACAGCACAAAGAAATTTGAAACCTAACTCCCCCCTCATAGTTATTGTGAGCAAGTTTACATTCTATTCTTTTACACAACCACTTTGTATGGCTTTATTTTATGTCTATTACAACCTATTAGGCCAATAATTTATTACTGGTTATTTCTTATTATTAACACTGCATAAATGAGTATTTTGAGGGCCAAATATTTCATTCTTACATATTTCTAGAACTGGAATTTCTGGGTCAAAGAATATACACATTTGAAAACTTTACATATGCAATGGCATTCTTCTAGAAATTTTACTAATATATGTTGCCAATAGCAGTATGTAGGAACGTATGTTTTTCAAATTTGTTTGAGTAATTTTGCATCTTAATCTTTGCCATTAAGATTGTAAGTATAACCCAGATGACAGGCCTTACCAGTCTGTGAATGCAAATGGAGCCACATTAACTGCAATGTCTGTATCAGTCAGGATTAGGATGAATGAAATGGTCAGGAGGCCCAATATAAAAGAGGCTTAAAAAAGAGGGAAGTGCATTAATATCTCACCTAGATGTTTAGTTCTGGGCTAAAATGGTGTCAGCCACGAGCTCAATAATATCAGGCACCTTGACTCTGTCCTGTTAGCCTTTATGCAGTTGGCCTATGACCTCCCAGCCCCTAAATGGTATCATCTGAGTTATAGGAAGTAGAATGGAATAGAAACAAAAAGGAAGGCAAATGGTTTACTTGAATTCTTAAGTAAAAAGTGGGTGAAATGCTGTGCTATACTTCCTCTTCTGTCTCACTGGACAGCATTTGGATACTGGCCACCACAAATTCAAGAGAGACTGGGAAATGTAGTCAGCCCTCTTTCTGAAATATTTGTGCTCAGGTGAAAGCTTTATTGCTATGGAGGGTGCAGAGTGTATTTGTTTAGTAGGGCTTCCATAATAAAATATCATAAACTGGGTGGCCTCAAGAACAGAAATGTGAGCCGGGCGTGGTGGCGCACGCTTGTAATCCCAGCATTCGGGAGGCTGAGACTGGAGGATCCTGGTTCGCGGCCAGCCTCAGCTACCTAGTGAGGCACTCCGCAACTTAGTGAGACTAGGTTTCAAAATAAAGAATAAAAAATAGGGCTGGGGGTATAGCTCGGAGGTAGAATGCCCCTGAGTTCAATCCCCAGTACCGCAAAAAAAAAAAAAAAAAAAAAAAAAAAGAACAGAAATGTGTTGTCTTGCAGATTTGGAGCTTATATACCAAAAATGGAAGTATCAGCAGTATTGGTTCCTTCTGAGGGCTGTGAAAGAAAACTTGGTTCCAGGCCCCCCTTTTTGGCTCATAGATGATGTCCAAGTTTTCCTTTTTTTTTTTTAATAAGAACACTAGTCATATATAATTACATCCCATGCTAACGACCTCACTTTAACCTGCTTACCTCTTTCAAGACTCTTATCTACAAGTAAGGTCACATTCTAATGTTCTGGCTGTTAAACTTTTAACAGTGAATTCTGGGAGGGGGAGGATCTAATTCGATTCATGATAGAGAACATTTCCATAGCTCACAGTTTGCATTTTACTTCTATACCTCTTTCTCTTTCACAAGCATCCAATCCACCATCAATTCTACAGATCGTAGCTCCAAAATATATATTGTATAATTCTACTTGTATCTGGTTCTCATTGGCACATCACCTAAGCCTCTGGAATTCTATAGGTTGGGGATGCAAACTGGGTCATATTAACTTCAACGTTCATGTTAGATTTAGTCTGGAAAACCCTTCAAATTGGTTCCCTTGCTTTTTTTTTTTTCTTGCTTTTTGAGACCTATCTTTCACAGTTTATCTACTTTCCAGAATCCAACCATTTAAAAATGCAAACCAACCTGGGTGTGTTGGTGAACACCTGTAATCCCAGTACTTGGGAGGCTGAGACAGGAGGATCACAGCAAGACTCTCAGCAACCTAATAAGACCCTGTTTCAAACAAAAAAATAAAATAGGGCTAGGCGTGTAGTTTAGAGATAGAATGTTCCTGGGTTCAATCTCCAGTACCATAAAATGAATGAATGAATGAAGGAAGGAAAACCAGACCATGTCAAATTGCTGACTAAAACCCCTGCCCTCGCCTCTGACATCATCTTGAATGCCCTGGCCTTGCTCCCTGCAGTCCAGCCACACAGGACACAGGCCTTCCATCATCTTGAATAAGGGAAGCTTTCTCCTGCTTCAGGGACTCTGCATTCTGCCACCAACTCTTCTTTGCCTTCATGTCACCTTCTCATCACTTGTACCTTAGCATAAATGCCACTTCTTAGCAAGATGTTCTTTGGCTGATCTAAAGTATATTTCTACCATTTCTCTGAATTATATTACTGTTTCATTTTCTCAAAGATACTTGTCAAAAGATGACATTATCTTGATTTCTTATTCTTTATCTAATAAGCACCCCTCCTCGTCTGAGGCTAGAGGATGTTACTGTCCACTGCCTGTATTCCTAGAGCCATCAGAGTTCAGTCAATAATTGTTGAAAAATGAGCGAATGAATGAATCTCCTAAAGCATGGTGCATAAAACTCCTCCCTCCTATCTCAAAACAAAAAAAATCCCAATGAAATAACCTGAGAAAGAAGCACCAGGTCAATACTTCTCTAAACATTAATGCTGAATCCCAGTTTCAGCTCAGCAAGCTCACAAGTGAGGGCCACCTAAGATCTTCTGCATCTCTCACAACTGTGATCACTTACATAGTCAGTCTGTACAGATCTATATAGCAGGCTGGATGGATCAGAGAGGCAGATCACCTTCCTAAGGTAGGGACTGTCCAACCCTCTACCTAGAAGGGTAAATAAGGAGACACTGGATTTCTAGAAGCTGCTAACTTTAACCAAGAAAAGAAGGCAACTTGGAAGGGAATCTGATAGCATTTTCTATGTGCTAGGTCAGACTACATCTCAAGAACTTTACATGTATGGACTTACAAAAGCCCTATAAACTGTATACTGTCATTATAAGTAATTTCACATGAGGAACCAGACACAAGAGAGGTGAACTCGCTCACTCAGTATTACATAGATAATAATTTAGAGAGCTGGGATTTAAACTCTAGCTCTAGAGCTCACGTTCTTAGCCATTACTATAAATGAGATTTGGGAGATGGGGACCAGAATACACTGAGTAGAGATGGGAATAGAAGCAACAAACATAGGACTTAAAATTTTCTTGAATTAGATACATAAAAACATGTTCTTACTAATCAAAAGGCAATTATTAAGTGCTCTGTCTCTCAATTTGTACAATAATTTAGAAGCTATATTTTTCATAGTTAAATTTTGTTACATCCCCCTTCCAAAGGAAAAAACATTTTCTTCTTGATACCCAGTGTTCCTTATTTAGGTTCCTCAAGGACCTGATTTTGTGCCATCCCTTCTGCCTTGACTGGTTTGCCATTCTGCCTTATTAAGTACCCTGTTATGTGGCCTTGGGCAGCCTCATCATGCCAGCACTGCCTTTCTTTCCTCAGCAGGGGCAGTGAAGTGTGCAGACTGAGGCCACTAGCTCTGGACACAAACCAGTGACACATACTTACCTATGTGATCTTGGACAAGGTACTTATATTAACTTCACTACCCTCCTATCCTCCTATGTAAAATGGGGATATACCTACCACACAAGGTTGTAGCAAGGACTAATAAATGAACAGTTAGGCATATACTAAATGCTCAGTAAATATTTTGTCTCAGTTACAATATATGAAATTTAGTTTTTTTTTCCCTTAAACTTTACCCATCAAAGGATTTACTAACAGACTTTCTACTCATGCTAATTCTTACCTGGGGACAAAATGTCTTAAGACAATTAAATTTCAGCTGGGGCAATGAGTGTTGTAAATATTCAATCTATACTAAGATCTGGAAAGTGGCACATATTTTAAGTATGAAATGAAAATTTAAAAGAGGAAGAAATTGAGCCGGGCGTGGTGGCGCACGCTTGTAATCCCAGCATTCGGGAGGCTGAGACCGGAGGATCCGGGTTCGCGACCAGCCTCAGCTACCTAGTGAGGCACTCCGCAACTTAGTGAGACCCGGTTTCAAAATAAAGAATAAAAAATAGGACTGGGGGTGTAGCTCGGAGGTAGAATGCCCCTGGGTTCAATCCCCAGTACCACAAAAAAAAAAAAAAAAAAAAAAAAAGAGGAAGAAATTGCTTTCACTTCCAAGAGTTGGAGCACAGAGTAGAGAAAGGGAATTTGAGCTAAAGCTTGAAGGATGCTACCAATAAGTCATTTTTCTTTGCATAACCTCAGCAGATTGAATAAAAACTTCCTCTTCCATAATAGGCTTCAACACTTTACATCACTTTCATTATTAAATTCATAAATTAAATTGAAATTCTAGTTCCTGTCTCTTGGTTATTGTGTGCTTTTATATGACAGGAGTTGTGGTATCACTACTGAATTTCTAGCACTTGATTAAATTAATGGCTGTAATAATCAATGAGTAGAAAGGCCTTTTGGCTTTAGTTTAGTCCCACAGTAGGAGTGTGATTCTAGAGTCAGGACTGATTTTTGTTTAATTTCAGGCTGTGTCTCTTACTTAGCTTGGGTTAGTAATTTTTATGGTTGCCAGATAAAATACAGAACACTCAGTTAAATTTGAATTTCAGATAAACAATGAATAACTTCTTAATTATATTCCGTGCAATATTTAGGGTATACTTAAAATATTATTCGTTGTTTATCTGAAGTTTCACATTGAACTGACATTTCCTTATTTTTTATTTGCACCATCTTACAACACTCAGGGCCTTTGGGAATTCATTTGTCTGCAAATGAGGTAAAAAACAGTCCCTCCTTAGGATAATCTAAAAAAAGAACCTTGCTCATAACCTATATCAAACCTATAATCTATATAAAATCTATATATTGCTCCTTGTCATTCATTCATTCATTCTTTACCTTCCAAATCAGAATATTTTAGTCGGAAACGTGTCCAAACTCTAGGACAATAAAATAGTTCTGGGCTCACAAAAATACAATGAATCGTTACCCATATTAGACAGTTTTCCAAAGAGCGATGGAAGTTTAGTTGAACTCTGAACAAAGTCACAAGCTGCATTGCGAGATTTCTAAAGCCGCCTTCAAAATAAGGGCAAGGGGGCGGGGTTAAGCAACCTTCCAGGAAGCTGGAAAGATTCCCCTAGATTTTAGAGAAAGCCCTGGGGGCGTTTCTGCGCAAGCGCACCAGGACTTCTGCAGCTTGACGCCGGCCCCGCCCCATTCCAGGAAGAGTCACGTGGGCGAGCCGAGCGGAGAGTCGGGCTCGACTTTGTCACGTGGTTCCGCCCCAGCTCCGCACCGGGATGGAGCCGGAAGAGGGGACGCCCTTGTGGCGGCTGCAGAAGCTGCCCCCCGAGCTGGGCGCGAAGGTGAGCGAACGCTGGCCCCCGGGCGTGCGGATCCTGCGGATGTGACCCGGGCGCCTTCGCGGTCTCCCTAGGGACCCGAGGAAGGGGCGGGATTTGGAGTGGCTAGCCCCCAGCTTCTCCTGGGGACCCACCCGGGGGTGCAGACGTGGCGCCCCAGCTGGGAGTAACTGCCCCAGGGCCTTTGCGTGCAGATGTGCACGACGGGGAGCTCTACCCTGTGGGCGGCCCACCTGCTTCCAGTGTCCCAGTCTCCGAGCACTCCGGGCAGAGTCCCAGAGTGGCCGCCTAGTTTTTGAAAGCGGATGACATGTACATGTCATTCATTCATAATCATACTTCCCAAACGCACCCCAGGCACTTGGCGCAGACTGGGGATACCTGGTCACCTGGACCAGAGCCGACTCTACCCCCTTGAGGGCGACAGAAGAATAAACAAAACAAAAGCTAAACCCCCCAAAAAAGACATTAGCCGAAGGAAATTAACTTCCCCACTGCCAGGATCAAAAAAATGCATCATAACTCTTTTTGCTGATTTTACAAAGGGAAAACTGAAATGTTTACTGAGGAGTTGAGTAACTTGCCCAAGGTCGTCCCGCCAAGAAACAGTAAAGCTAAAATCTGTGCTTAGGTGTGTCTCCTGGCTTGCCACTGGCCTGCTTTCATTCTAGCCACTTCTTGGATATGGCTCCTTACTGTTACTACCGTGGATGTTTATGATTCCTACATTTCTGTGTCCAGCCAAGAATCTCATCCCTGAGTGTCAGACTTCTGTCACAGTTTCTTCAAATTCATTGTGTCCTTTGCTGAGCTCCTCTTCTTTCCCCTGGACTGACTCCTTGCTCCCACAGCCTCATTTTCCCATGGTGGGAGGACCCCTTTTCACTCAATGTGAAATTCTGTATTTTGTTCCTGGCTCTTCCTTTTCACATTTGATTTCCTTCTTTTCTGCCTCCATATAGAGTGCTCTCAGTAATTTAGGATTCCATTATCTCTTGCTCATAAACCCAAGATGGTGGTGAGGAGAAAGGTAGGGGTTGGGCTAAATCTCTTCTCTCCTTATAGCTCCCTACCTGTTGTCAAATTTATGGAAATTAATATAAATATGTGCATAGGTTGCTTCTCATTAAATGTAGAGCCCAGATTAAGGTGTAGGTTCTTTTGCATTTTGTACAGGGACCCATAGGATTTGACTCCTACCCACCTACCTCTCCAGTCTTGTCTCCTCTCAACCTCCCTTACCTCCCAAATTGCTGGCTACCCCCAATTTAAGCAGTGGTGTTTTTCACTTTCCTCCTTGTGGCAAATGCCTTTCTTAAGGTCTTCTATTTACCTGGCCAGTTATTCTCCCTTTTCCCTACTTCCTCTTTGTGCTTCTTTGTACCTCTTATAAACTTCTATTATAACGCCTCTCATTCTAAATTACATCAACTTATTAATATGCCTGCCTTTTTATAATAAACTAAAGCTCTGCTATGGTAGAACCTTATTCTCAGTTTCCTCCTCTGAGGAATAAATGGGAATAATCACAATCCTTATCTCATAGACTTATAGTGAGGATCAGCTTGGTGACTAGTTAGGTGTTCATAAATGGTAACCTGTATTAGTTATTTTTCTTTGTGTTTCCATGATCTTATTTAATAGGAAATATTCTTGACTTTTTTTTTTTTTTTTTTTTGGTAGGGAGATTGAACCCTGAGGCATTCTGCCTCTGAGCTACACTCACAGCCCTATTTTATTTTTTTATTTTGAAACAGTCTCATTAAGTTGTGGAAGGCCTTGCTAAGTTGCTGAGGCTGGCTGCAAACCTTGTTACATATTTGTGAATGAATAAAACATTCCCCAAAACGTACCACCTTTATTTTGTTTTCTTCTGGAGTTCTGGGTTTTGCTTAAGCATGAGGATAGTATGGGAAAGATGGAATTTTGTAGATAAATTTGAGTGAATTTTAAATTGAATATGTTAGCTGATTTATGGTACTCAAACATTCTATCATGCAGTAGCCACTGTGTGGAAGTAGAAGTCACCAGTTGCTCATCTCTGTTGTCATATGAATGGTGTTATAGGGAAAGAGTTCTTCAAATGGACAGGAATACGCCTAGGAGGGAAAGAGTTGGAAGTCTTGCCACTTAAGTGTTATTTCCAAGTTATTTGGGTTCAAATGAAACTTTCATAAGGTACAATTATCTCCTGAGAAAGATAATCATATTAATCTTTGCCTAGAATAGTTCTCTCATCATAGGTACTCAATATATGTTGAAGGCTTGAATCATAGTAGTAGCGAAAATATGAATGATAAAGGTTAGCAATGTTTACTTTCTGCATGCCAAGAATGTGCTGGGAGATTTGTATTATGGAATTCATACCATAGGACAACTTCATGAGAATAGATGATACCCTCATTTTACACTTGAGGAAGTAGAAACAGAACATTTAAACAAAGCTAGCAAATTGTGCAAGTAGGGTTCGAACTTCCAAGTTTTGTTCTACAATCCTGTCTTCATCAATGTGTTCAGCTATACACTTGTTAAAATACTGATATTAAGGTAGGGTAGAGAAAGGAATACGGAAAAAGAAAAAAACTGTAGAACTATACTGAGGGCTTTCTTGGAGTAGAGCCAAAGAAGTAAATATGAATGTTGTAAAAATGGGGGCAAAGCAAAATGAAGGTTATAGAATTATAGTCAAAGACTTTGTTGGAAAAGTTATGCCCTTTGATCATTGGTATAAATATGATGGCTTAGGATCTTGAGTTGAAACTTTCATACTTATCATCTTCCTTTCAGAAATATTGGAAAAACAGCAGTGTACCTTTAAAATTATTTTGGCTTCTGAAGGTAGACATGATAAAGGAAAGTCTGGGATTTTTGTGGGGCTCTGATTTTTAATACAAATAATCTTAAAACTAGTTCCATTTCAGTCTCTGCTACCCTCACATATAATGGGGACTTTTCCCAATGTTTGCCACAAGGAGGGTTAATTGATTTTATAATGCTACCTATAAGTATATTTATTTCCTTTTTTCTCTCTAGCTTCTTCATAAAATAATTGATGGCTTTTGTGGCCGAGCTTATCCTCTCCACCAGGATTATCACAGTGTTTGGGATTCAACAGAATGGATGCACGTTCTGGAAGATGTTACCAAGTTTTTCAAAGCTATAGTTGGTAAAAATTTATCTGATGAAGAGGTAACTTCACTCTAAATTTCTATACCTAATAATAAATAATGTCCAATTTTTTAAAGTTAGTCTTCAGAGCACTATTATAATACAAGAACCATTGTCAGTAAGTTTGTTTTTGTTTAATCCTTTTAGTTGTGAAACATTTAAAGCATGTAGAATAAAACAGTTATGTAATCAATACTTATATTCCCGGTAACATGATTAAACAGCTTTTAACATTTTACTTTATGTGCTTCAGGTTTGTGAGTGTGTTTTAGAAATATATTGTTGCAGAGATAACCTAAATGCCCTTGTCCCCCACAGGATATGCTGTCTTCACCTAGAGATCCCTTTCATCAGGTGGTGGCCATGTTTTGTATTTTGTACTGTATGTTTCCTAAGTTTCAAATATTTGGAAATGTTTGGTTACCTTTTCTCATCAGTTTTGATATAATTACACAATAGGAATCATAAACAATATTAAAAGTTCTTCACGTGTTGTTTGTTTTGGTGAATCTTCCATATGCATTTGAAAATACTGTGTACTCTACAGTTGATAGGCATAGTGTTCTTTATGTCATTTAGGTTAAGTAAAAAGATAATGGTTTTCCAATGCTGTATTGTTACCACATTTTTCTTATGATTCTGTCAGTTACAGAGAGTTCCCTTAACATTTAATTATGAACAAAGATTTATCCATTTCTTTTTTTTAGAAAGGCCAAATTTCTATTCTGTATATTTTGAAGCTGTGCTATTCTATTATTCCATGCACACATTTTTTTTTTTTTTTGGCAGTACTAGGGATTGAACCCAGGAGCATTCTACCTCCAGGCTACACTCCCAGCCCTATTTTTTTTTTTTATTCTTTATTTTGAAACAGGGTCTCACTACGTTGCAGAGGGCCTCATTAAGTAGCTGAGGCTGGATCTGAAACCCGATCCTCCAGTCTCAGCCTCCCAAGTACTGGGATTACAAGTGTGTGCCACCATGCCCAGCTTACACAAATTTTTGAGTCTTTAATCTTTTTGTTGAATGGCCCTTTTGCCATATTTCTCTGTTTCTTGTACTTCTTGTCCTAAGGGCCACATTATTTGAAATATTAATTTGGCCATATCAGCTTCATGCTCTCCAGGAGTCTTGATTTCCATGTAGCATCATCAGTCAGCTGCGTTTCATTACTTTCTGTTTTACAGGAATTTGTCAGAACCTGTTTGCTGGTTATTCATTCTCATTTTATTCTTTACTTAGTTATAGAAGTATTTTTTTTTTTTTTTACTGTTATTTTAAAAGGTGTGTGAAAAGAGGGTAAAATTGTGTTTTTAGGTTTTAAGCTGAAAGGCCCCTTGATTTGTTTTTTAACACATATTTTTATTTCCGTAGACACTTCAACAATTGAATCAGTTGAATTCATTTCATCAAGAAACTATCATGAAATGCTTGAAAAGCAGGAAAGATGAAATCCAGCAGGTTCTGTTAGGAGAAATAGTTGATATTTCCTCTGCACAGCTACAGGACTTTGATTGGCAGTTAAAGGTGAGAATATATTTATTTATGATTATGTTTGTTTTCATTTCATTTCTTGGATATAGGGAAATACTTATTCTTTCTTATATATCTAAAATTTTTGCTATTTTGAAAATACACTCTTCCAGCCAGGCGTGGTGGGGCACGCTTGTAATCCCAGCATTTGGGAGGCCGAGACCGGAGGATCTGGGTTCGAGGTCAGCCTCAGCTACCTAGTGAGGCACTCTGCAACCTAGTGAGACCCTGTTTCAAAATAAAGAATAAAAAATAGGGCTGGGGGTATAGCTCGGAGGTAGAATGCCCCTAAGTTCAACCCCCAGTACCACAAAAAAAAAAAGAAAAGAAAAGAAAATACACTCTTCCAAGGAAATACCTAAGATTATTTAAGTCACTCTTTTGCATTAGCTCGGGCATATAGATATGACAAACAACATCTAAACCCTGTAATACTGCATTAATAATAAATTTAGAACTGTAAATCATTAAGAACTGTGAATCATAAATGATGGGACAATATATATTCAACATGTATCACTTTCTAGATTTTATAGCTTGGTAAATTGGTAAATATGATTCTGTCCCTGGGAGGAAAATCTAAAATGTGTTATTAAAGCAGCAATTTTAAAAACATTTTGAAAAGAGAGTCACAGTTAGCAGAGTTGGTAAAGAGCAATTTCTGACCAACTTTCTGTGCCTTAAAAAGTACCTTGCCCAGCAGGTTAGGAAGAGAACAAATGCCTTGTGTTTCTTGATTTTTGTTATGACTCTGGATAAAGTGCCTCATTTGTCTTTGTGGATTAAATGGAAAAAAAGTTGGGAAAATAACATAGATGGGTAAATAACTAGATGAATAACCACCCAAAGACAGAGGAGTTTATCTCAGCCAAGAAGAAAATCTCTGTGGTTCTGATCTTCTTTAACACTTTTATGAATATTATATTAAGCAAATTAGAGAGTGGCACAAAACTAGAGATGTAGTAAATATATGATATCATCAAAGTTTAAAATTATTTTCCATCTTTTTACACTGATGGACCAAATGAAGCAAAACCAGTCAGTGATGACCTAAGTAGAGAGTTTCATGTAAGTATTTTATTGTTTCCTAAGTATAAAACATAGGGGAGAGAGACTAATAGTAACATGTATAAGAAATATTTAGTTGTTTGGGTTTACTACAGTGTAGCTTAATTGATGTTGATTCAATTTTTAAAAAAAATTTTACTGGTTCAGAGTGATAGAAACATACATGCCCACAACACTTATTGTATGTTTCCTTCCGGTTCCCTCCCTATACATAATATGTTGGTTCAGTTTTATGTTTTGTTGGCAGAAATGCAATACCTCAAACAAGGGATAGTTCTAGTAGATTCAGTATTCAGCTGTTAAATCTTTTTAGTTTAATAATCGTTTTAGTTTTGGCTGCCACACTTAAGAGATGTACCCATCCAGAAAAGGACCAGGAATTTAAAATTGCTTTGAAACATATGACACCATATACCTTTGATAAAACTTAGTAAAAATAAGGAAAGTCATTTCAGTGAGGGAATAGATTTATCTTCAGTGACTCCAGATCAGGGCTAAGGTATATTGTTTGCAGTAGATGGGTTGGAATTTAACCTAGAGAAGAACTTAACAACTCTGAATATATGGAAATGATTTTAACCGCTTCCTAAGGTAGCTGTCTCTTCACCCTTGGTGATATTCAAGCATAGTATGAGAAGCCAGTTGTTGGAAGTATTGAGGAAAATTCTTCATAAAATAGACAACCAGAAGGTGAAGGTTCCAAGTCTCAACTATCAAGAGTCCTATTTTTGTGTGTGAAAATGGAAGAGACATGTGAGGATTTTATTCTGTAATTCCACAAGGGAGATCCCCTGAGGTTGCTTGTTAGGGAAGATGTCCCTTACAAGTAGTTTTTTGCACCAGTAGTATTTTGCAAAGGGTAGCACTTAAAACAAAAAATGTAGGTTTTTCTTGCTTAGATTCCAGGAAGATTTAATTTTCCTTGGCCTTCTCCAATGAAACTACAGTGTTTTTTTCAAAATGTATTAGTATCAGAAATACCATATTTGACTCTTCTAGTTCCTATAGGATTCGCACCCTTGGGGGACAGAAACTAAATAGTGTGGTAAATACATTGAGAGTTTTAGTTGAGTGCGTCTAATTGGAGATGGCATCTTGGTAACATTTATCAGTAATTTAGTAGTTAATTGATGAATTAAGCATATTAATTTTGATTTAATATCAGTATTTTTACTCTCATTTATCTTTATACATGAATTCTCTTTTTAGTTTCTTACCTTCTTCAAGAATTCTCAGTCTTGTTGCATTGGACTTAAGAATCACCCAAAGTTTTTATTATTTAAAAAAAATTGTGGTTCTGAAAAAAAGTATCATCTATAACTATATAAACTCAGATCTAGATATTTGCTTCTGCCACAGAACTGCTGACTGGCTGCCCATTTTACCTACCTCCTCTCTTTTATTCATTTTACTTTCTTTTTGTATCCTTTAAATGTGTGTTGTTTCAACATGGGTTTAATGTATTTCTTTTTTAAAATATACTGTTACTAAGCTCTGATTCATATTTAATATAGTCTCTTTTACTATTTATTAATTACTGTTTTCCTAATTTTAAACAGCTCGCACTTTCTAGTGACAAGATTGCTACTTTACAAATGCCACTTTTAAACCTTCATCTAGATGTAAAAGAAAATGGTGAAGTAAAACCATATTCTGTAGAAATGAGTAAAGAAGAGCTGCAGAATCTAATAAATTCTTTGGAAGCAGCTAACAAGGTATTTGTATTAATTCTGTCTTATAGTTTAAATTTTGATTAAATACCCTTGGAACAATAAAAGAAAAACTTATGGTTAATGTTTCTCTTTCCCCTGATATGTTAGCATGGAAAATATTTTGTTGATGTCTGGTCTCTAATTTTAGAAATTGAGTGATCACTTGTAATGTTTAAGAACTTAGCTTTTGAGTATAACTTATAAAGTAGTTATATTTGAAATATTAATGCTATTCTAATAGCTGGGTTTGTTTTGCTTTGGTGCTCATTAATGGTCAAAAAATGTTTTTACCTTGGGATCATGAAATAGCTTGATTTTGAAGAGTTTTTATGGTTACAAATTAGTTACAATCCTGAAAAAAGTGTCTTCTTTAACTGGATAAATGATAGAAGATTGCTTTTGTAATTCTCTAAGTACAGGACATGAAATATAACTTGTAGTTATTGCAACAAGAGGATTGAACTAATGGACATCTATAGCTTCACATTTACAAAACAATAGCCACTCCTATTTTTAAGAAGTGAGAAAAATAATGTTTAAAGTAGAAACTGTTGCTATGAGGAAGAAACAGAATAATGATCTTCATAAAAGTATATTCCTAGCTGGGCGTGGTGGCGCACGCTTGTAATCCCAGCATTTGGGAGGCTGAGACAGGAGGATCCGGGTTCGAGGCCGGCCTCAGCTACCTAGTGAGGCACTTCGCAACTTAGTGAGACCCTGTTTCAAAATAAAGAATAAAAAAAATAGGGCTGGGGGTGTAGCTCAGAGGTAGAATGCTACTGGGTTCAATCCCCAGTACTGCAAATAAATAAATAAATAAATAAATAAATAAATAAATAAATAAATAAATAAAATAAATAAAAGTATATTTCTTCTTTAATTCTCAGCATTGTCTCATATGATGTAGTCTCAGTGATTAAGTCTCAGTTGTTTTTACCCACCTCCCTAGTCGATATCAATCTTCTTTGTCCTACCTTTTTAAAACCACCATGAACATCAGCTTCTTTCCACACTCTGTGGTTGCTTGAATGAACATTTCAATGCTTTGATGATTTGCTTGCATGCCCAGTAACCAAACTGGTAGCTCAGGCCTGGCTTGCCTTTCCACAGTGCTAAATATGTGGAAGTGGTGTGTGGTGTGGCTTGGTATGAATGCCGAATATTCTGAACCGCAGATCTGGGCACGCAAGTGCCATCAGTGCCTGTGCTCATTATTCTCCATACCTTTCTTCAAGGATTTCAAAGTATTCATTAAACATATTATCAGCATCATTCTGAAATAACCTGACATTTCGCCTCCTCTGTTTGTGTTTTAAGGTGGTTCTGCAATTGAAGTAACTGGAAATGATGAGTACCAGCGCAATCAGATTTCACCGCTACAGCTGATATGGCAGAGAGAATACTGTGTGTTCAGAAACCTTGCGATGTATTGACTAGCTCTGCCAGGCTGAGAAAGCAGCAGTGTTGAGATTAGAAAGATAAAAACCTATCAGTCTCCGTAAAGAACAGGAAATTACATGGTTGATAGGAAATGCATAAAATGAAAGATGAAAAGGCTATAGTAGCAGTTTATATTTTCATAATGATTGTTCTGTCTCATTTATTAAATATTTGAGAAATCTTTGTAGATAAATAGTTTTATTGAAAGCTAAATATAGGTTCTAAAGAAATGTAAACCTACAAAGCACAAATCTACTTGAATGTTACTTAAAGGATTATGTGAATAGGAAGGACATGTATTATGGATATATAATTAACTTGTGATATTTAAGATATAACTTTTTAAAAGAATGTATAAGCTGCATTTATAACTCAGGAGATTCTGTATCCTATTCATATTTCAAAAAAAGATTATAAAATGTAAAATTACATAGAGAAAAGCTCTTACCATATATGAATAAGAAAAACAATTCTAAATTTGAACAATTTTAAGTTAATTCCAGAAACTCAAATCTAGAACACGAAAAAATGAAAATACCCTTATTAATTCTGCATTTCCATGTCCGGGAGACTATGCTCTGATAAAAAGAATAGGTGTCATTGTATAATGTGTATGTTGTTTCTTAATATTGAATTTAACATTTTTGGATGTTAACAGAGTCATTGGAAAACAAACCATTTTTAACCTCGACTAACTTTAAAAATGAGCATTCTGAACAAATAAAGGGTCATTTTTTTATTTTTATGCATTGCTTTATTTCAAATGACTTTCCATGTAACTCAGTAATCAATGATACATAATTAATTTGTGCTTGTTATTTTCAAGCTTTGTGCCTCATTAAATTATCAGGCTATATTTGAGATGTCCAAAACAATTGTTAACAATTCTCATCCTACAGTTGAGGATACGCTTAAAGAGTTTTGATAGATATCTGAGTATGATTTAAAGAGTATTATTCAAAATGTGTCTGTACTCTAGTGCTGGTCTATGAACTGTGTGTTATAGGGCGGCGATTAGAAAAAGAGATTGGGCCAGAATGTACATCAATATACTGCTTTCTTCCTGAGAAATTTTGGCTACAAAAAATATATATTAGCTGAAGTAAACAGCGTGCTTAGTCTGGTTGGTTGATTTACCTTCTTGTACAAGTTCCTTAGGTCATTGTAGACCCAGAATACTTTTCAGACTAGCACTCGAAGAAGCAGCACCGACCTTGGGATCTCTTCTGAATTGCAGCTTTCCACCCAGAATTTCTTTTACAAGGAAAATATCTTGCTCTACCCCCTCTCACCACATGGTATCATTCCATTGGCATGTTCAACAGCTTTATTGAACTCTGGCATAGTGTACACTGCCCTTATTCAAAGTGCGTAATTTGATAAGTTTTGATGTCAAGAGAGCATCACCACTGTCAAGACAGTGAACGTTGATTACGCCTGAGAGTTTTCTCCTATTTCTCTTTAGTTTCTGTCCCTGCAACCTTCTCCCCAGGTAACCACTGATCTGCTTCCTTTGCCACAGATCAGTTGCATTTTCAAGCATTTAGTATAAATGGGATCATACGGTACATACTTTTTTCATTTTGTTTTGTTTTGGGGATTGAGCCCAGGGCCTGGTGCATGCTAAGCTTGTGCTCCACCACTCAGCACAGCGTGTACTCTTAAAGAAAATTGGGCTTATTTCACTATCATTTTGAGTTTTTTCCAAGTTGCATATGTCATTAGTTCATTTCTTTTTGTTGTTGAAATTATTCTGTAGAATTCTGCCACAATTTATCTTTCAACCTGTTGATAGGTATTTTAATTTCAAGTTTTTAGTTAATATAGGGAATGCCATGAACATTCTTGTTTAGATCTTTGTGTGGACATGTTGAAGTTGAACAAAAGTGTTAGATTAACTTAGCTCTGTTTGCTTTTATATTGCAAAAGGTTGTAATATGCAAGTACAGGGCCAAACGTGGGCTGTGGAGTTTGGCATCTGGCTCCATCACTTGCCTGGCAATTACTTCTGATTTGTTGAGCTTCCGTATTTCCAAGCCTTATATGGAAGCTCAAATATGGAGGGGGATCTCATAACTCATGGATAAACTTTATTTTTCACAAAATATCTATGAATAAAACTCTAATGTTATCTCCAGAAAGAAAATTGGCCAAGCTGAGCATCACCTAGGAGTTCATGGACATTTTGCATAACAGTTTCTAGTTTATTCAAGTCAGTGTTATAAAAGAAGGGGACATGCTTTCAAGTAAAATTTATGAGACATAACCAAATGGACTAGATAGACTTTGCTTGGGTTATCATTAGGGAAAAATAGCTTGCTGTAAACAGGCATTTTGGAGCCAGGTGTGGTTGCGCAAGCCTATAATCCCAATATTTGGAAGGCTGAGACAGGAGGATCACAGGTTTAAAGCCAGCCTCAGCAGCTTAGCAAGATCCTGTTTCCAAATGAAAATAATAAAATAGGTCCAGGGGTGTAGCTCCTATGTAGAATGTCCCTGGGTTCAATCCCTAGCATGAAAAAAACAACAACAAAAAACAACAAAACAAAAATAAAGACAAAAAATAAACATTTTGGAGGCTATTATTAGTTTTGTTAGCTATTATAAATAGTATAATGGTTAGATTTTTTAAAATGTTCATAACTTACAGAAATAGGTATAACGAAATGACAAAGATAAAAGATTTATTTTTAAATACTATAGAAAAAACTCCCACCACTAATTCTATGACCCAATTGTACTTGATAATTTTAGGCTCCCGATAGTTGTAGAAGTTGGGTGGTGAGTATGTTTGAAAATTTTCAGAATCAAAAAGAAATGATGCAGTAAACTCAGGTGAAATAATGTGGGTACCCTAGTGGAAGCACAGATACATTGACTACACAGATGTACATTCCCAGATGTCTAAAGGACACCCTCTTGCACACTAGCTGATGGCAAAGTCTATCCAGTTCTGTCTGGGCCTTTTCCTGCTTACCTTGTCATCACTGTAAGTGCCTAGATCTGCTGGTTTGCTCTAATCTCTTCTATGTAGTTGAACTTGCCTTCTGAGGCTGTGATGATTTGATAGCTATCATTGCCCCAGCTTTTTCTCATTGCTCTGGCATGATTACTAATTAACTACCAAATTAATAAACACTGTTTTTCTTTAAGTTTAGGAAGTACCTGTCTTACTTAAGCTTCTTACTAATGCCTCAGACCCCAAACATATTACACATATATTTGTTCTTTTTATTTTAATGTAAATAAAATTGGATGGCCATTTGCTTCTCCCATTATACAACGAAGTCTTCTGGAAATAGTTGCCAGCATTGAATGCCTCCAAAAAGTAGCCCTGAAGTCTGAGGCTCAGCTGATAAAGTGGTGACTCCCAGTTGTTTTGTTGGATGGTTGCTGAAGTTGTTCCTGGACTTTCTAAAAAAGTCTAAACTACTCTACTAACCACCCATTAATAGATAAATGAACTTTACACCTTTAATCTGTTCATTATTTTATTGTGAACACACTCTTTCTGAAGGGAGAGAATGAGTTTGGAAGTTGGAGGTCTTTGAAGAAAGATTGACAAATAGACAAACTCTAATATTCATATTTACAGTGGAGATTTTAAATGAAATTTGACACAATGTACCTCACAAGTGGATGCTATTAAGTCAGTTTTAGGCATTTTTTAATAAAAGACTGTTCATTTCTTCATTTTTTCTCTAATATATAAGCGCTTGATTGTTTAAATGTTTGTAAGGCATTTCTTAAAGGATATTAAAAAAAAAGGAGTACAGAAACAAGCTCCTGGAAAAGTGCTGGTATCTCTCTTCCTCAAATTGTTGGTTTATCCTGCAAAGAATTTCTTTAAAACTTATAATAAAAGCTCTCAAGTGGTAGATTCAGAAGAACTCTAAACCTTTTTAAAGATTATAAAAAGATGCATCTGTAATCTTGAATGTCTTAAAACAGGACAAAGTAAGCTCTTAATGTAGGCATTTTAATTAAAAAATTTATTTGTGTTTTTGAAATAAACAAGCCGACATAAATTGTACATATTTACAGCAATAAACTACATTTCATAAGCCACACGATTTTATAAGTACAGCCGGTGGTTTTTTAACACCAGCCATTCACATGTGATTTCTTTCATTTGCTGCAACATTAAAACTTCATAGTACCAAAGCAAACAGCAACTTATTTCATAGCAAAGCCACACAATTAACAAAATACTGAGTGGACTACAGTCAGTCCTGTGACTGTTGGGGTATCTGTGAGTCCTGAAATCGAGAGCACAAGCATTTCTTGTGTCCATACCTGATCGCATGTAAATCAGTTTTGCATTGTACAAGAGTGCACAATTAATTACTCCATGAATGATTAAGAATAGAAAAAAGGCCATGGAAGGGGAAAGGATCAAGAATTGGAGGCCACTGAACAGAACAGTTCCTTATCTACTAATTCACTGCTTAATGGGAAATCTATGTCTTTTTTTTTCACATGTATAAATCACAGTCTACAGGCTTCATGGATTTTTTCCACAGATAGATTTTGAGATAATCCCATACTTTAAGCACATAAAAAGGAATTAATGAAACAGTTGGAACACTTTAATCAAATCCCTAACTGAATGTGGGTACAAACAAGCACACACTGTATGAAAGTTTGATTTCAAATGTAAAAAGCAGCTACAGAAAATCACAACTATCATTAGACAGAATGGCAATTTCAATCAGAAAATGCAGCATATATTAATACAAAATAGAAAACTTGAATTATAAAAGTAAGGAGTTCATCTTTTCCTTTCTTGGCATTTGTTAAAACCTGTCATTTCATTTAAAAAAAAAATTCTACAGGTTTCCAGAAATACTCATTCTTGCCATTTAGCTTCTTTAGTGGTCTGGTAAACATACAAAAGTATTACCTGCTTGTGTAAGAAAGAAAAGGCTTATGTCAAAAGAGCAAAAGAGCATTAAAATACTGTGTTTCTTGGCAATGAGAGAAGTTCTGCCTTCTGAAAAATAAAAGAGAAAAAGAAAGGAATTCCTTTATTTACAAGAATTGCGTAATACCAGTCAGGCTATGGTATTACCAGTCAGCTAAATCACATTTGGTAGGAGGGTAGATAGCAAAATTGATTAGTGGAGACTTAAAAACACAAGGAATAATACATTTAACATCCTCTGACATATTTGGTGAGTTTAGCGTAACGGATTTTGAGAGGCAACAGAAGGTGTGTACTTCTTTCCCTATGAACGTAGCACCTGCTTTTGAAAGCCCCAGCTATTTAGTACAAGATTCTGTGAATTGAAATAGCAGAAGACTGGTGTGGCAAGATTGGCGAATTTTTGTATTCAATCAAGTTTTAGGTGAAGTGGTAGCCAAAGAGGTGTTCCATTGCTGGCAGGATGATCATTTCCTATTCTGTAGCTTAATGAGTCCTGCTTTTCTAAACCTCCCAAATCACTGTGTAAAGGTCTTTGCTTCAGGTTCAGTCCCCTTGGGTAAAGACAAGGGGAGTGAAGTAATTACTCAGAGATGATGGACACCCAGGAGGCTTTTTCAAGGAAGCCATCCTCACCCCAGATGTTCTTCTCTCTCAAAAACAGTTTCATTTGTATTTAAATGACATTAAACTTTCAATTTTCAATTCTATTAACCTTTTAAATGACATGACAACATTATTTCACATTAGCTAGTAGGCTTCCATCACAATTGCACAAAACTGCCTAGTGGTTAAAAAAAAAAGTTTATTTAAAAATGTCAAAGAATTGTTGGCTTTTCTAAATGTTTATATAGTTGGGGATTTCCAAAAACCTCACGTAATCTTGACTTTGTAATATTACATGCCACATGGTAGTTTTTGTCAAGAGGGGTTTTGGCCCTCTTTAAGATACGGGGATGAACAACACAATATATCCGTATAGAATCACATGCATTCCTCTCTTAGAAAAGTTGTGTGTGTTCTGAATATGAAAGGTCACATGGATATATAATTCTGTTTTCTACGACACTACAGTGAGTTAGAATAATATATGGGATTCCCTAAAAATGTCTCAGGGACAAAAAAAAGTGTCTCACTGGTACAAAATATAGCTTATTACAAGCTTTATCCAGTGAGTATTTTTTTAAAATTTAGGGAAACACATTAACAATGAGTTGGTAAAAGAAAAAGCAGATACAATAATTCAGTGTATTTGTATATATAGAAAAATATGTTATCTAGTAAAACTTGGGCAGCTGGTTGCCACTCTGAGGTAAGGCTTGTAAATTATATACTTCTTGTATGCAAATAAGTAAATATGATACATAATAGGAAAATAGGAATGTTAATAATTTAAGGGGCTTCATAAAAGGTATTTGGCTCTACATAACTTTTTATTTAGTCTTGAGAAAGAGTGATGAATGCCAAGAACTATTTAATCCCTCTTAGATAGTTCTACACATTCTATTCATGTCTTGGCAGAAATAGAATTTGGTATGAAGTACCTCTAAAAGTATTCTCTTAGAATTTGTATTGGAATGTTCCACTGATAATGCAGTCTAGTCCTGACTGCAAGAATATACATCCCATAGAATCTAGATTCAAAAGGCTTTTAGTAAGGCAAACATGGATAAACAAGGAAAAAAGAAAAGTTTCCATAAGGGGAGAGCAGTAATAATTAGGATGTAAAATTCAATTCTGACAGAACTGGAAGAATCTAGAATGGCAGTGTTAGGAGAATTCTGTTTAGTTATACACAGTGAAAAAAAAAATCTCAATGACCACTCTGCACAACACCAACCAGGGTTCAAATGTAGCTATGTTTTTAATTTATTCGGAGGTTGTAGGCATAGGTTCTATGGGACTGAGATAAATTGGGGGAAAATATAGAGGTCATCTGTCCTACAGGTATTATCTGTAACCTTAAAATATGGCCTGTTATAGAAATGTTTTTCTATTGCCACATTTACCATCCTATATCATTTGATTGGCATTTGTAAACTTCACCATGGACAAAATTGATGCTTTGGACAGTACAAAGGAATTAGAAAACAGGGCATTAACTCTTAAGGACCTTATACTTTATTGAGGAAGGCAGAATATTTACAAAAATACTGAAAATATATAAATAATGTATCTATTTTGATTGGACAAAGCGGCTACAGGAATTGAGGGAATACTAGCAGAAGAGAAAATGGAATGAGGAGGGATGGTCACAGATGGGTTTTGGATAAAGTTGGTCTTATTGATGTGGGGCTAGGAAGAAGAATATTTGGACAGTGGAAATGAAGCATAAAACTTCAAACAGCAGGGAGAACAGTTTGAGGTGTGGCTGTTTGGAGCAAAGGGTAGGGAAGGTCTGAGGATTAATTTCTTGATTCTGCATCAGGAGAACAATGAGAAATAAGGAGCAGGAGTAGTGAGGAACACAATGGTCAAATGTCATAAGTGATACAGAGTGAGCTAAGACCTATTTTCTCCAGTGTTAATATTAAATTTATTATTATTTTTCATACCTTTCAGGCTCCTGAGACCCCATAATGCAAGTGACTGTATAATTTATTATTTTGAGAATAAAAGGAGGCTCTTTTTTTTTTTTTTAATAGCAGTACTGGGGATTGAACCCAGAGGCATTCTACCTCCAAGCTGTACTCCTAGTTCTATTTTTTATTCTTTATTTTTGAAACAGGGTATCACTAAGTTGTGGTGAGTCTCACTAGGCAGCTGAGGCTGGCCTTAAACCAGGATCCTCCGGTCTCAGTCTCCCAAGTACTGAGATTACAAGTGTGCTCCACCACGCCTGGCTAAAAGGAGGCTCTATTAATAATTACACACGGGTAATTGTCTCAGGTTTACTGGGTCATGTGGTCACTTCACATTAATGTTAACCTATAAGCACTGGGAGCCTAGCGGGCTATTCTGTTGTTCAAGCTTTCCTTCTACTCTTTCTCTTAGAGAATAGTGAAAGGCTTTTTGTGTATTAGGTTGGGAAGGGAAGAGAAAGAAAAAAATAAAACTGGACAGACTGTCTCCTGGGTCTGGGATCTGGATTTGGTAGGGAGAGCTTCCCACTAATCTTTGAACTACTCAAAACCTGAACCATCAAAGGCAGTGTGTTAGAGTAGAAAGAAATGCTAATCACATCTAAGTAAGTGAACTTTCATTTCTGTCATGACTGTACTTAAAATATTTCCCAGATTTAACATTAAGGTTAAGTGAAAGTAGGAGGAGCCAGGGGATGGAGGTAAAAGAGAGTGGGTAACAGAAGTTCTAAAGACCCAGAATCTTTTACAACTAGATGGGAAGCTGCTTCTTGCCTGAGAGCTCAACTCAACCTGCTAGTCCATTTTCAGGACACAGACAGTGGTGGGTCCAGGACTGGGAAGGGCACTGTGATAGCACTTGGGTTTAGATGCTGCCTAGAAGTTGGCTTTTCTATCCATGAAGGAGTTTCTTGGCTTTTCCTTGACTGAGTTACAGAAGATAATTAAGGACATATACATCTTCCAGAGATCTGAAGTCAGAGACCAGATTGCACTGACTTGTATTATCTGAGACTCTCTTAAAGATGCTCTTAAAGGGAAATATTGTCATATAGAACATTATAAAATAGCAAAAATTTCCCACTTGCTTGCCTAGCTGTGAATTTGATATATTTTAAAAAAAGAATATAAAGAACAAGCATTGAGTTCACTTCACTCAACACCAAATGGCTTACTCTCAAAGACAGGCTGCAAGGTTTGTTAGTATATGTGTGGGGCTACGTTAGCAGAGGCCACAAAGCTCCTGCATCTTTCTCTTCACTTCTCATGGAAGTGAACTTCTCTAAAATTATCTTTCAAAGTTAGTTTTGGAAAAGAACTCATGAAGTGGCATGTCCAGAGTCACACCCTGGGTGGTGGCCAAGACAAAACAAAAGCCATGTCCCCAGTCCTAATTCCAAGGTATCTTCCATCCACTCTGCTTCTCTCTCCCCAGCATTTAGCAAATGTATTGATAACCTTTCAAGGCTAGACTGCATATTGTTTGGTATATATTTAGAAATTCTCTGGTATATATTTTGGAGAATTCTCTGTTCTCCAAATCTATAGAATTGCTGTAAGGAGGAAACAGATGTTCTACACAATTTTATAGTGGCAATTTGGACAGTATGCATTATGAACTGTCCAATTACCAAATATATTTAAACATTTGCTAGCAGACTGAGGGGGCACAGGTGAAGTGATGTATCAAAGTAGAAATCTGTAATAGGAATAAGGTATAGAAAGAGTGAAATGGGTCAAATTCCTAAAGAGTAGTTGTAACCAGTAGTGTGCTACTGGGTGGAATAATAATAAGTTACACAATTAAGACTGAAGGAGGGATTGAATAGACAGATTTGATGTAGAAAAAATGAACACAGTGTGAACTCATCATATTACAACTATAAAAAGTTGGCCTTATCTTCAAATTCTGGTATAGATAATATAAATTTCCAAAGGTTTGAGCTAATGATTTTTTTTTTAATCGGGGCATTGTAATCATACATCTTGATGAAGTTGAGAGTGGGCTAATGATTTTTATTTCCACTGTATTCTAAAATGAGCTGGGAGGAGGTTTTTGTAAACACATGTACTCTTTACATAAGGAACAGAAAGGCAAAAAATAAAAATAATCCAAGGCAGTTCAGAGGAGGCTGTTATGATTACACAACTTGCCTCCAAAGATCTTTTAAAGGCAATATGAATAGAAATTGAGAAAAATATTAAATTACATTTTTTGTGAATTAAATTGAGTATATACAATATAAGTTCAAAAAAGTCAAAGCTTTTGGCTGTTTATGGGCAAGATAGCTTATGAGGTTTAGAAATGAGAAAGAGAAATAAAAGAATTGATATTATTGGTTTGCATAAGGCAAAATGGTCTACAGTGTGGGAAGGAATAACTACAAAAGATATAACCTATTATACACAAGCCAAAATTACAAAATACACACACATATAATATTTTAATAATTTGCACATATAAAAATATATTGGGAAATGTCTACTCTTCCCTGTATCTTTTCAAAGGGAAACTTAGGAAGAAGCAAGAGCCATGTAGCAATACTGATTGCTCCGTTCATCCTTTGACGTTCAAATGGAACCGTCTTAGCCTAATGAATCTGTGACCCTGTATACCTAAGGCAAATAAATCATGTTTTTGGTCTCTTTTATTGGCTTATTTTTATTGATCTATCTTTTTACTTGTCTGCAGGACAGAAAGTGCAGGTAGAGTTGTTTAGGAGAATTTTTTTTCCAAGGTGTTCAGAAATACCCCTAATTTGTCCACATTGAATTCCTACTAAAGCTTCCTGACATGTCCCAGACAGGCAAGGGCAAGGGATGTGGCAAACATTTAGGAATGGGTTGTGAACCCTGTGGTATGCTAAGGACTTTTTAATTAGACAGAAGAACAAAAAAATGAACAAAATACCCCACACACGTTAGACTTTTTAAATTTGACTAGAAAATTCTTACTATAGGAGAAGTAAAAACAAACACAAAATCCTTGTTTTTCTAGGAACTTGGCATTTTGTAGTTGGCAGTTCTTTTTTTTAAAAAATAATTTCTTTCAAGTGCTTGACTATGTAATTGCAGTCTCTAATAATTATGTTTTCTACCAATTTCCTTGATTTCAGTTATTTAAAAAAAAAAAAAAAAAACTCAGTGAAAGTAAAAGCCCAATATATTTGTGACCTACAATTAACCTGATTAGTCCAAAAAAGGGCAATTTTAAAAATTTCAATTGGTGGACCTTAGTGGGTGCAAATTGTCTCACAATGATGGCTTCCTGTGTATGCTCTCCCAGCACTTCAAATGCAGACACAAAAAGTCCTATCTCACTCAGTTTTTACCTCCAAGAAAGACTCTGTTCCCTCTAACACATTACTAAGAAACTAATCTCTGTCCCAGATTCCTTAGATATTCTGAATTTCTGTGGCTAACCATCGTCCTCTCTGGGACTGCCAGTTTGCATGGAAACACATCTTATGGCATGATATCCCACCATTCTGAAGACTTTTTCAAGAATACCAATACTTGAGGGAAATATATTTGAGAACATTTAATTACCAGACTCTTTTAAGCTTAACTAGCACATATTACACATATTCCTACCCCCAGTTGAAACATTCTTATTTTAATTCCCAGTTTATACCCAGATTTCTCTTTACCTTTAAAAAATAATGACATGGTTACTGCTGAATCTTTTGGGAATGAATCAGTCAGTCAGTGTTATCCAGGCCATTTACTATCTCATTTTTTGTTCTTTCCTATAATTTGGCCATTTGTCTATTCACCCTGATCAAACTATCCCTTCTATTCACTTTTATTTTTATTGTTTAGAAGTTCTGGGTAAAATGACGAAATAGAAGAAGTTAGAGGCTAAAGCTATCGGTGCAAATGAAGCTTTGGAACACCTGTGGGTTTTAAGCATCTCTTCCATTCCTGATCCCCTCAGTGGCATGGGTAATTCAGTATCTGAAGATGTGAATAGCTGCAGATGACTGATAATAATGCATCTACTTTTCATGGCCTGGTTCAGGGAACAGTTTGCCCTGGTTCCTGTTTCTGCTGGTGTGCTGTTACTGGGCCCCACAGGCTTGCAGCCCTTTCATGGCTGCCCCTTTCGGTGGGGTAGGGGTGTGAGGTGGTGATCACAGACACCTGACTATGGCTTACAGCAGGGTTACACAACTGCACACACACAGAATGGCAGAGAAAGAGCAAGAGCTGAAGAGATTTCTGGTTTGGGCCCAAATCACTAGTCATTTCACTTCATGAATAAAAGCAAATGCTTTATAAGCTTACATTATTTACAATGCTCAGATTTTTCAAATATCCACCCAAAGCTGAGGACCACCACGTGACAGGGAACAGTTCAATGAACTATGTACAGAATTTACAAGGAAGTTTACATAATAGTCTACATTCCACGAACAAATTTACCTTTGCATTTTCTGCTTGCTTTCAGAAAACATGTTTTTGTTTTTCTGTTCTCTTTGCCCAATAACTGCTGATTGAACCAATATAAGCAAGTGCTTACACATTCCTTTTTGCCTCCAGGGATATAGTGTTATATTTCATTTAGGAAAAAAGAAATGGTGGCATATCACCTTTTGATAAGCTACCATTCAAAACTGTCCATATAAGAAATCTTGGAAATTCTTTCCGTCTAGAAGCATTATATATATACATTTTTTTTATGTTTAACTTGGCAAATTATAATTTAGGTCTTTCCTAAATGCATATTTATAGAATAGTCATTGATCTGAGAAATATGGAATTTAGTCGGTGTTTCTATGCATTGTATATAATAGATTTTTTTTTTAAGGAAAGCCTATTCTTGGACCCTTAAAACAAAGTTCATCCTCTGCATGACATTTTTTCTCTTTGCACTTTCAAGATCCTTTATTGACTGTAATATACAGTAAAGATGGGGAGATGAAAACACAGATCATTCAGTCAGCAGAAGTACCAACCAGGCTGCTGTTTCTATTAGGCAATGGCAAGGATGGAGGCAAATCCTAGATAATTCCAGCAAAAGCATGTCTTTACCTGGATCTTTGCCTCGCAAAGCTGGTGAGCATAACACACGTCACCCCTGATATTTTTGGCCAAGGAACATGAGTAGAAGGAATGAGCATGTAATCATCATTGTCATGTGAAGGGTGGGATTTCTGCTGCGTCTACACAGCTTAAGTCGATGCCACAGTTAATGACACAGTTGCTGGACTGTGATCCTGGGCTTCCCTGGACGTGACAATGGCACAAGAGAATGAGCCTGTGCAATTTCAGACTCTTCTGCCACTTGAGTAATGCAGGGGATTATGGCTATTTTCATGGCAAAAACAAAAACAAGAACAGAAAACAACTCAGTTAAATAGTAACCCTTGTATAATGTAATCCAAATCTTTCAAGAATGGAGGCCAGTGTGAGGGCCCTTAAGAAGTGTTACACAACTTTTATGTTTTATGTACATCATTTTGGACAAGACAAAGGGAGACAGACAGCCAGAGAAGCAAGGCTGCTCTCCCCATGCTCTGTTTGGCCTAGGAGGGGCAGATTTAGCCAGGAAGGGAGCTAAGGGAGGAAGGATTTGGGTGACAGATGTCCAGAAGAAAGAAGTGGGGACAGAGGTCATTAACCAGAAACATAGCAGCTTCTCCATTTTTCTGGTTGCTGTTGCCTCTAAAATCAGAGTTCTTCAATAGGATTTGCATAATAGTGGCTGTGATTCCCTCTACTCTCCAGAGGGTGACACCGTTTTGTGCCCAGTGGGTAGATTCAGACTTAAGAATTTTACATTTTACAAAGGTTAAGATATAAGATTTCAAAACGTTCTTTTTTCTCAGAAGCTGCTTTATATCTAAAACTACAGCAAAAAATTTAAGCACTTCAGAATTTAAAAGACAAGATAAAAATAATAATTAAAATACAAATTACCTCAGTCTTTTCCAAGAAGAATGATCTAAGCAGATAAATAAAGAGAAATTGTTTTGTTAAGGAACACAGATTATAGACATTTCCTTTCTGATTTAGCATCTTATCCTTAAAAGCTTTTTAAAGAGCTGTGACATCAGAATGATTCATTTCTGTTAGGCACCAACCCAAAATTTCCCTTCCCGTGTTTAAAATAAATGGCTGCACAGTGGTTCCTGGGTGGTCATTAGGAATATTAGCCTCACAATCACTGACATGGCCACAGTCCACCCTATTTGGGCAATTTTACAATGGCAAAGCATTTCACCCTGCTAAGTGACAGAACAAAGTTTCAAAAGAGATGATTTCATGCCCCCAGGCTGGAGATTACCTTGACCAGGGGAAGTGTGCTCATTTAACTGAAAATCTAAATAAAAAATTGGTCCCCATAAACCAAACAAATTCCTTATGAAACCATTGAGATAATTTTTCCAGTTAGAGAGGAGTTGTGTGTGTGTGTGTGTGTGTGTGTGTGTGTGTGTGTGTGTGTGTTACCAGAGATTGAACACAGGGGCATTCTACCTCGGAGTTACATCCCTAGTCCTATTTTTTTATTATTTCTTTTGAAACAGGGTCTCACTCAGTTGCAGGGGGCCTCACTAAGTAGTTGAGGCTGGCCACAAACCTGTGATCCCCCTGTCTCAGCCTCCCAAGTGTGCGCCATCATGCCCGACTAATGAAGAGTTTTTAATATTCCTACTTATTTATGTCTAATTATCTTTGGTTACCCCTATTCATTTATTTGGGGGTTTTCTTTTCATTTTGTTTCCTAAAAGAATATCTCATAGCTCTCTCTCTCTCTAGGGCTCATCATCAGAAATCCAATCTTTTCTTTCCAATTATGACTGTAGTTTCTGGTAGCTCACACTAGTCTTCACACAGATCCTCCCCACAGCTTCAGGGAGAAAGCCAAGCCATTAGATGAGGCAATCATCCGTATTATTACTTCAACTCTTATTTCCTATTTATGGGTCAGGTGACAAATTGCCTCCATCACTGGTTGGTCCATTTAGGGTCTCACTCAACCTTGAAAATGAACATACGGAATTTTTAGATACTCAACAGAAAAAAAAAAATGAGGTTTTAATGACACAATATGTGAAGAATCTCAACTGTAGCTGGTTGCCCATGTTTTGAGTCGTGTGTAGCATTACTGAAGGTCATGGAAACCATGACCCAGAGTAATCCATGAGCAGAGATAAGGCAGAGCAGGAATGAGAGTGTTAAATGAGTGTAGACAAGGTCTGCACTTCAGGGGCTGGTGCACAAACTTAAAGGCTCAGTGCTTTTGTCGTCATTGTTGTTTTTGTCTGTGGATTTGCTACTTTTGAAGATTTTCTCAAGATGGAAATCTGACTTTGGAGGAGAATGTCACCACCATGGGTAAGTATGCATTTCGTGGACCATTCGTTCCATAGTTTGGAATGCAGAGCTCAGAGAGCAGAGCCATAATGTGCCAGCCGAGACCTGTGTGGCTAACTCATAACTCACCACCAATAGATACTGCTCCCTGGAAGGCTAAGAAATATATACTATTTGATTTAAGATTTGGCAGTTCAGATAACTGCCCAGGCACCCATTTCACAGCACATAAGTCTTGCCTTCCTCCTGGAGAGGGCAATTTTTTTCCAAGGCAAAGAGTTGCTCCCAGCCCCCTTCTTCAATGCCCTCACCATCCCCACCCCACGGATCCTTTCTCTCACTCTCTTTGGAGCAGGAACTATGAAAATGTGATGGCATGGTTTCCTGGCACTACATCAAGGGATTCCAGGCTAGTGAAGTGCATTCAGCACTGCTCATTGGAAATGGTAAGAAAAATGATCACTGCCACCTGCAGTCTTTATTCTCAAGCAGTTAAGAAAAATATTCTTAATGGCTACCAATTTGACCAGCCTGGATTCTAAAGTTCATTGAAAAAGTTGCCTGGATATCTAAAAGAGAAGCATTTCTAAGGATCTACAGCCTAATGGTGAGGCAAATATGGCAGGCTGAGTTGGCATTACCATAACCAGCCCTTGCTAATCCTTCCCTCCTCTCCCATGGAGCTGAGGAGCCTTTCTTATGAGGGACTTGGGGGGGCACTTAGAGTGGAGGGGAATCTTTGTTTCTTTTCTGGCTTCCCTTTTTCCCCCCTCTTCCTGGAAATCTGTAACTTGTCAATGGCTTTGATTTTTTTTTTTTTTTTCTTCTGAGATCCTGGAATTTTTTTTGTTGTTGTTGTTGTTGTCTGTTTGTTTTTGGCAGCATGAGATTGTTACAGTTTACCAGGAAGCAGTACAGGTGGACAGTCAGGTCCTCTTTTCACTTTCATTTAAAAAATAAATTAAGAAAATTTAGGGCAACTAGGAAAGACTACTAAAGATAACTATATCTAACTCCTCTCTTTGTGTTGTTGTTGTTGTTTTGTAAACATGACAATTGATAGAGCTCTTAAAGAGCGATAACCTGGACCACAGTAGATTGGAAAAAAGAAAATAGTTGCTTCTTTTTTTGTTGTTGTTGTTTGTTTTTTGAAGTAAACATGGTGCAGTAATAAAATTGATATGCAAGGCCTAAAACCCAATGGATGGCTGAATCTCTTACCTCAAAAAACACAGCAGTATCGCTGTTGGGGACCTGTGGGGTTAGAAAATAAAGAGAAGAGGAAAGTAGTCTAAATGGAACCTTTAGGACAGATCTTAGTGTACGTAGTAAAGCCAATACACGACGTTAAAAAGAGAGAAGGTGATGGGGAAGAACATTCGGGACCACTTGTCTATGGAATTCACGTCCGTCAGGTCGGGGATTTTGACTTTGAGCTGGGAGGCGCGCCGGCGGATGCGCCCCTTGCTGGGCACCCCGTGCCGGTCCAGGGCGCGCCCATAGCCCTCACGGCCGCTCAGGGGCTTGCGGTACTGGATGCTGGCGCTGTCGTACGAATACATGGTGGCCTTGGGGTCGCTCACGCCGGTGAGCACTTCTGAGCCGGTGGTCTCGTTTCTCATTTCCAGGGTGTCAAGGATGATGTTGCCGTGGGCGTCGACCTGAGGGCAGAAAAGACACACTCAGGAACCACTGACAGAACTTCCACTAACCTGCTACTGATAATGTTCATCATTCTTGATACACATCTGGCTAGAAGCAAATAAAAGTAAAAACTCATAATGCACCTTCATAATCATTAATATCTTGCTAGCCTCCAATATATTTCTATTCATACATACTTACAAACACAGGTGTATCCATATATTTTGCTTTGCAAACCTATTTTACTTTTGTAGGTTTTTTTTTTTTTTTTTTTTTTTTTTTAGCTACTGGGGATTGAACCCAGGGGTATTCTATCTCAGAGCTACACTTCCAGTCTTTTTATTGTTTATTTTGAAACAGGGTCTCACTAAATTGTGGAGAGCCTCACTAAGTAGCTGAGGTTGGCCACAAATCCTGATACTCCTGTCTCAGCCCCCAAGTACTGGGATTACAAGCATGCACCACCGTGCCTGGTTTTACTTTTGTAGTAGTTTTATGAGCAAGTCTGGAAGGTACATCTTTTTGTTAAATTGTTGTGCATATCTTGTTGTGCATATCCATACTTATCTCCTAAATTGCTAGAAATAAGATTAATGGGTCAAAAGATGTACCTGGGTATGCCTTTGTTTTTCTCTGTTGCTTTCTGCCATTCCAGTGATACCTAACCCAGGTTTCCTGGTTATTCACTAGGCTGTGCTCATGCGTACACTTTTGGAACTCCAGTATATATGAATAAGTTTTGGCCTACACATTATATATGGAGGATATGGAAATACATTATGGTCAAGCTGGTATATATTGCAAACTGATTTATCTGGAAGGTACATGGCTCATCCAGGCACATGGATTTGAAATATTTCATTTCAGGGTAATGAACTTGTAGAAAAGGCTCATAGATTTTATTGGTCAGGCCACTTTTGGTGTCAGAATCTAAGAGCTGAAGCAGAACCTAGAGTACAAGAGATTAAGGACTGAACTGTTGGCAAGGAGGTACAGTAGAGGCAGCTGTGTTTAAAGCTAGTGTTAATAGCACTGTGTCCAATTTACAGTAAATGCTTTCAACACTTGTTGGAAGGTATAGGTATCGGTAGGGAGGCAAATGAACCTGGTGGAGAAGAAAGAGATCCAGAAAAGCATAAGAGGAGGCAAAGATAGGTGAGGGAGAAAAGAAAGGGACAGATCTGGCGCATGACAGTGTACACACAGCGCAGACTAGAGAGGACTTTGTGAGTGTCCACCATGTGCCTAGCATAATGGTGGATGCTTCATAAATGTTACTTATTTATACTTACAACCACTCTTTTGTATAAGGCAACTGAGACCTGGAAGAGTTAACAAACTAGCTCAAGTTTAGTCACTCAGTAAGTGACAGACCTGTGATTAGAACACATGCCAGTCTGATTCAATGTTCATCTGCTGGAAAGGACTACTTCATAATTGTTCACTTCTGCTATATCCTATGGTAAATTTAATGATTAATTTGACAGCTTTAAGCCTTGAGTTGGTTGGAGAGAGAAATGGTGACTAGATCTTGTCTGTATTCTGCTCTCCATTCTTATATTATCATTTTCCTCTATGAAGCATTTTGCTCCAGTCTTACTGGGTTTCTCAGTATGCCCTGATTTACCTCTATTGGCATTTAAAAAAAAATTTTTAGGAGGTTATTATATTTTGTTGCTACTAACCCTATTTATTAATCCAACTGTATAATTTATCTCCATTATTTCTTTTCATTATAATATACATAAGGTTATCCTAGTTCAGCAGATGGGGAAACTTAGATTCAGGTTAAGTAAATTGTCTAGTATTAATAAGCACCCAGTTTGGGATTATAATGTAGAATGTTCATTATCTCAAATATCATTTTCTCCCCTCTTTGCATATTAATCAAATCAATCTCTTTTATTCAAGGCTCAATTAAAATCCTACCTCCTCTATATACTTTTATATCTTTTCTGATAATAATAACCTCAAGAACTTTCTTCAAACATTTCTTGAGTGCTTTCTATTGTGCCAGATATGGCGTTAGGAATCAAGGATGTATGTTGAGCAAAATTAGCTTCCTTTATATATAAAACCTTAGCACTGAGTTTTAGAGTAGAATTCACAAAGTTAGAAACCTACAGAGACCAAGAAGCATGAAAGTAAAGGCAGGTGAGTATAAATAATTGGGTGAAGTTAGGGAGTGGTGCAGACTATGGTGAGGCAAATGTCTAAAGAGCACATCACAATTCAAGTTCCATTGATAACTATAGATCCTAATGCTGCCAGAGTTCTCTTTGCGAGGGAAGCTGAGGATCTAGAGTTTTATTTGAAGTCTCCATGGAAAGTTGACTCAATATTGAAAAACTGTTCTTCAGGCCAAACAAAACACATCTTGTGTTAGATTTTCCATTTGGATAGCAAGTTAGAGACCTCTAGTCTTTTCCATTCACTTTCTTTAGCACATATTACTGTGTATGCTATTGATTTGTAGGTTTAAGCCCTACTTTCCCACCCTGAGGTAGAGAAGTGCTGGAAGATAGATCAAGAAGCCTGGGCTAGGGCAATACAATAGAAAAGAAGAGGAGGAACTGCACCAGAGAGGGCTCTGTGAAAAAGAATTCAAATCAAAGTAGAATTGATATGATTGGATTTACCAAGTATATGTGGGGGGTTAAATATGTTTGCTATTTTGGCTAAATTTGTGACATAGTGGGACATCCTGGTGGTGGTGGCCAGCTAGTAATTGTAAATATAGTGACATCTGGAATGATTTCAGGGCTGAAGCTATTCATGAGTGGGAGACAGGCATGGAGTTAGTGAAAGAGACATTGATAAACTAGAGAGACAGTAGCAGAATAAGAGAATGCAATGATGGAGAACTCAAGGAGGGAGGAGGGGAGCCAAAGGGAGAGAGTGGTCAACAGTGTTTCAGAGAGAACACAGGGCATTTGTGGTCTCAGAAAAAGAGCTGAAGCACAACCTAGGTAGCAAGGGATGAATGGCTGAGTTGGTGGTGAGGAGGTGCGGGCAGTTTTTACAGACCTCCTTTTTTCAAAAGATGGTAGTTGAAAGCAAGTAAAGAGATAAACACTAGCTCACACATGTCAGGATAGGGTGTCGAGTGAAACTAGAAGAGAGTTGATGGGGAAAGAAGGGTTGATAAAGGCAGATTTCATGGGAATGAAGAAGTTAAAGATGTGGAAATGTATTGATTGCCTTCAGAACTGAAAACTCCACCCATGGAACACTCCACACATGGAATGCCTTCAGAATGAAAACTCCACACATGTGAGTGGTAGGGACATCTGATCTGAGGGTGTGCTGATGTTTCCTTGAGGCTGGGTAATGGAGAAGGTCTTTGGAGATGGGGATCTAGATGCAGTCTATAGCCTATAATGTGTGTGTATGTGTGTGTGTGTGTGTGTGTGTGTGTGTGTGTGCGCGCGCACTATATAGTGTAAGCCTATGGTTGAATAAGTACAAATGAAAGTATGTTACCAAGGATGATAGGATTAAAGTGACAAGGAGCAAATTGCTGAATTCATTGAGCAGGGAGAAGAACTTTACGAAAGGAAGAGTAGCATACTGTGAAATAGTCAAGAAAAAAACATAAATTATGGAATTTTGTCCTTTAGAGATAATTATCTCCTTAAAGATACATGACTAAAGTATAATAATTGGAGTGACAATGAATAATGTTTAACCACATGCCAAATGGCACAGTATATACTATGGAAAGGGATTCACAGAACATTCCATGAGAGGATGAGGATGATATGGAGTCTTAAAGGACAGGTAGATGGCTTAACAAGGATGGAAAGTGGAATATTCTCATTCTGGCTTTATTTTTAACTGCTGAACAATGAACTTGGATGAATCTGGATCTCAGTATTCTTATGTATAAATGGAAGGTTTTCCCTATGTAATCTCTAGAGTTTGTTTCCAATGTTTGGCAGTCTTTGATTATGGAGAACATTACAGGTGGAGGATATAACATTCTTTAAAACAAAAGAAAACATAAAACTGAATCTTTTTATCTGTATTTCATGCATCACTAAGTAACATTATTATGAATCTGTGCTGATAATCAAGTTGCTAAAATTCAGAATCAGCCAGTGAAGCATGCCAATGCTTCTCATTAAGCAGAAGTTATGGCAAACAAGGTAAATTTCATTAACATTGGTGCAGTTTCAAATACACCTAAGATTGCATAAGGTTTATTAGTTGTGCAAATCCCTCAAAATATTGCCCATTATTGAGCTATAAATCATAGCTTTAAGTGATTGGACTTATAAATAATGAATCCAGTTGTGAAACCACATCTAAAAATTCATTTCATTCCTCTACAGTAAAATCAGCATTACCTTCTTTTTAAGACAAATTTGAGAAAAGCCATATAGAAATCCATTTCTACTTATAGTCTCTTTCCTACCCAGTCTGTGTTTGATGGCATACTTGTGTATTTCTGCTGAAGTCTTACATTTTAGCTCCACCCTCTAACTTTCTGCTGCTGGCCAAGGGAATACATGGTAGCCATAGGACTGATGGCTTCAGCAAGTTTCTAGTTTGCTGTACACTAACCCATGTCCCTTGGAGAAGAGTGGCTTTCCCTTCACATTAACTATATAAGGGCACCTTATAAGGCTTTCCAAAAATATAAATTAGGAAAATGGTTATTGTTTTTTCATATCTTCAGAAGCAGCAAGAGGCCTTGTTGTGCCTTGCTTCATCTGTTGTGATAAAAGGCTACTAAGTTAATGAGGAAAAATCAACATCTGAGTTGAGTAAAGATCTGAATTGACTATGATCCAAACATTGAAAAATTTCAAGCCTTGAGGTGGAAGAAATTGAAGCAAATGAAATGTTAATGTGCTGGATTTTTAGGGTAGATATAGACTGGTTTTCTAGGGGATTGCTGATGTTGAAATAACTATTCCATTAGATTATCATAACCTGCTCCTCTTGTTATTTTGAGGGGGTACTGGGGATTGAACTCAGGGGCGTTCTACCTTCAAGCTATACCCCCAGCCCTATTTTTTATTCTTTAATTTGAAACCAGGTCTCATTAAGTTGCGGAGTGCCTCACTAAGTAGCTGAGGCCGGCCTCGAGCCCGGATCCTCCTATCTCAGCCTCCCAAATGCTGGGATTACAAGAGTGCGTGACCACACCCGGCTTCCTCTTGTTATTTTAAGAAAGGAAATTTCTACTCCAGTTCCCAGGAGAAAAGTGAAGGCAGGATCAGATCTGGATTTATTGGGCCTCCCCTCTTACTGTTGTGCACAGATCTATCTGATGAGTAGATTAGTGCGCATTGCTTCCTTCCTTCTTTTGGAAGAAGGAGGCAGGTATGCTTTGCTCTGTGTTTTCTGGAATTTTCTCTTGTTAAGGATCTGCATGTGGAACTCTGCTACCCTTGTTGTTAAGGCCTATACTTGCTCATCCGTTCCAGTTTCTGGAGAGGTAAGTCTGTTTAGCATTGGAAGAGATGACTGCTACATATTAACTATATTCCTCAAACCAACATAATGAATTGATTTTTTAAGTTTAGAGCGTCACTGAATCCAAATTTAGAGAAAATGAACGTTAAGGCTTACAGTTCAGACAAATGATCTGAATGCATGTTTTTGATGACTAAAAAAGGGAAGCAGAGAATGTGGCTTTAGATCTGCAGCCCCAAGGGATTACTAATACTTCACCCTCATCCCAACCCTTATTAGACAGGATTATTTTCTGTGCTGCAAGAGGTAATTTTAGGTGGAACATAGATAAACACTTAAAGTGTTATTAGTTCATTCATTTACTTCCTCATTTATTCAGTAAATATTTAGAGTCCGAACTATGCCTCAGGCACTGTTCCAGATGCTGATGAAAAAAAGAAAAAAAAAAAAAAAAAAAAAAAACCAGCCCCTTATATTCAATAGGACATTATGTCCTTCATTTTAGAAATTCCAAGATCTCCATGAATAAAACCCTTCAGGTTGTATTCTTCTGCACAAACACTGAGACCCCCTCCCTCCTTGCATTAATTATACATGTTTTATTGGACAAATACTGTGACCTCTTCAAATGATGGTAATCAGGGTTCCCTCCAACAGCCTTTTTGCAGTTTGGTCTCTGAGGTCTACCTTCTTGCTTGCTGAGCCTCTCATCTCTTAAGGTCAGGAAACTGGTCCTGGGGCCAGCTCACCACAGGCTAATCTTGGGGCCTGGAGGGGCTTACATGTAAAAGAAAGCCTGATATTTTAAAGACCTGAGAACAGGAGGGATAACCAGTTTTTGGTTGGTGAATGCTCTCCTTTCTTCCTGCAGTGCAATATTTATAAACCATGCTGACTTGTTTTCAAATTCTACGTCTGAGGACAGAACAATCCTAGGAATTTAGTGGTGAAAAAAAGCAGACAAGGTTTTTTTTTTTTTTTTTTTGTGGTACTAGGGATTGAACTCAGGGGCATTCTACCTCTGAGCTATACCCGCAGCCCTATTTTTTATTCTTTATTTTGAAACAGAGTCTCACTAAGTTGCAGAGTGCCTCATTAGGTAGCTGAGGCTGACCGCAAACCCAGATCCTCTGGTCTCAGCCTCCCGAATGCTGGGATTACAAGCGTGCGCTACCATACCCGGCTCGCAGACAAGGTTCTTGAATTGTCAGAGTCTACATTCTTATGGGGACAACAAAAATCCTCTTTCTTTCCCCAAATCAGGTGTTCTTATAAACAAACAAAGCAGTTCTGTATATTTCTCTTAATTTATTTCAAGGGCTGTGTGTATGTATGTCATATCTAAACTACATTATGACATGAGACCAATGAACCAATAAAAGTGTACATATATCAGCACTCTTGATTATATATATATATATATGTACACTTTTATTGGTTCATATATATATATGGAGAGAGAGACTGTAAAAATATTAGCCAGAATGATCTATGATTACCACACCATATCTATATCTATGCCACACCATATATATGTATATGGTGCCTTGCTAACTTGGTGATTTTGTGCAAATTTTTCTTAACATTACATTCATGCTCATATTTCATTATAAAAAATGGGAAATTCAAAGTAATTCACATTTCCTTATATTCTTTTGGAACTTCCTACAAAAGAGCCTGTATGATGGCTTTGCATGGATATGTGAAGACACTTATATCTCAAAAAGGTCAAGGCAACATTCTGTTTATGTTTTGTTTTGCTACTAGGGATTGAAACAAGGGGCATTCTACCTCTGAGCTACATTCTCAGTTCTTTCTACTTTGAAATAGTGTCTTGCTAAGTTACTAAAGGTCTTGCTAAATTGCTGAGGTGGCCCTTGAACTTGTGATCCTCCTGTCTCAGCCTCCCAAGTACTGGGAATACAGGTATGTGCCACTACTCACAGCTCAGAGCAACACTCTTGACTTTCTCTCTCTATATCCAAGGTGTTATTTCCTGGGAATGTCCCATTAGAATGTTGCTCCAGAAGAGCAGAAGCTGTCTTATTTGAGCTGAAAACAGTGCTTGGCATATGGGAATATCTGTTGGGAATGAATGAGTAAATAATAGTATAGGGAGTAAAAGGGCACAATCATTAATTTTATGTGTCAACTTGGCTGGGCTATGGTCTCTAGTTATTTGGCCAAACACTATTCTTGATGTTGCTGTGAAGGTGTTTTATAGATGTGACTGCCATTTATTGTCAATTCCCCGAAGTAAAGGAGATTAAGCTTGATGATGTGAATGGGCCTCATGTAATCAGTCAACAGTCTTAAGAGCAAAAGCTGAAGATTCTCGGTGAAGAAGAAATTCTTCCTCAAAACTACAATGTAGCCGGGCATGGTGGCGCACGCTTGTAATCCCAGCATTCGAGAGTCTGAGACCGGAGGATCCAGGAGGCACTCCGCAGCTTAGTGAGACTCGGTTTCAAAATAAAGAATAAAAAATAGGGCTGGGGATGTACCTCGGAGGTAGAATTCCCCTGAGTTCAATCCCCAGTACCGCAAAAAAAAAAAAAAAAACCAAAAAACAGAAAAACAAAAAACTACAATGTAGAAAAGCTGCCTGAGATGCCAGCATGACCTACAGATTTTGGACTCAGGATTGAAACACAAACTCAGCTGAGTTTCCAACTTGTGGCCTGCCCTGTAGATTTTAGATTTACCAGCTTTAAAAATTACATGAGATAATTCCTTAGAATAAATCTTTTTTTATATGCATATTGGTTCTATTTCTCTGGAGAAACGTGACTCATAAACATGGTATAACAAAAATCATGGAGGTGGTTATCAAATGACTGGAGTTCAGAAAACTGTGTTGTGATGGCCATGTTTCTTCCCTGGACAGAAACCCCAATCTTTCCCTCTCTTTCTCTCTTCCTCCAACATCCCCAGAGTGCCTTAGGCTGTGAAAAATGTTGTAACTCACTGAATTTAATTGTTTTGTATATTTTCAATGTATAAGTATAGCAGAACTCATTTCAATGTAATTGAAATAAAATATAATCTTGTTTTCGGTGGCAGTTTTAAAGCTCCATTGAAGAATACCTCCAGGCTCAATATTCTTTGCAAAGTAAGTTATTTCCTTCCCTCTAGCCAGTTGAAACAGATTCATATTTATGGAGTAGTTCTGAAGTACAGCACAGGAAGTCAAGGGAAGTGGTGCTGGCTGCAGAATGAGTGGACGCACAGTCCTCAAGAAGCCTACAGTCTACTTAATGAAGTTTTCCAGTGAGAAGAAAGACTCCACTTTAGAGCAGAGAAGAAAACTTAATGACCATAACTTCCATTTCCCCCTGCCTCTCAAAGAATGTCCTACAATTGTGCCATTGCTATCAGTCATCTGTTTTCATCATGGCTGCCAAACTCTGATCCCTGGAATCCTGAAAACATTTTGGGGGTGGGAGGTTATAGAGGGGGAAGAGGGAAAGGGGACTGGGGAGGATCTTCTCATGATTTGCTTATTTCTTAGCATGTCCTGACAGCTAATGGTAGAAGTGGAAACAGAGAAGGAAAGAGGATAGAGATAAAATGAAACCATTGGCTATTTTCTAGAATACTACTCAGTTGGATAAAGTTTTTCTGGATTCTTTTCTTTCCTGCATTTCTCCCTTGTGTTGGCAAGTCCAAATGGCTCCACTTTCAAATATATCCTGATTCTGACCACTTCTCTCCAGAATCACCTCTTGCTTCATAATTGACATTCCTTATTCCAGGATTGCGGCCTGGTGGTCTTTGCTCTGCATAGAAGCTGGAATAATCTCTTAAAAACACATAACAGATGATATCTCCTCTGCTCAAATCTTCTAACTACTCCACAAGTCATAGAGTAAAACTTTAATTTTTCATCCTATTTCACAAATAACATGCAAATTGGGCAAGAACAATCCAGGCTCAGCAGGTAGGTGAAAATGCCCTGGCTAACTTCTCACTATTTTCTTCACTATAATTTTCATGAATCATGGAATTAGTATACATTTGTCAATTATCTCAACTGGAATATAAGCTCCAGAAGGACAGATGCTCATCACTGTAGAGCCTCCCTGTCCTTCCAAAGCAGGACCTGAGATACTCCTACAGAGGGACTCTGTAAATGTCTGCAGAATGAGGAACTCTGAAACCTAGACTTTGAGCCATCTGAGCTCTGAGCTTCAGTGGTCAAGAATGCATGGGTGTTAGAATCTCTAGGATTTCCAGGGTGATGCCTCTCAGACATTAGTTTGCATATGAATCAGTTGGGAAGCTTGTTAAAAATTGAGGTTTGAGTTCCTTTTGTTCTGGATTAAGGTCCTCTCAGTCGGCATTTTACAAAGCATCCCAAGGATTTTGTTGACCTGTCTGATTCCATTCTACCTTCCTTTGACAACACTGCCTTTATATTTCCTTGATATATGTGGTTGAGTTTGGCCTGATTGCATCTTCTAAACTCCAGGGGCATGCAAATGGCCCAGACCTGAGCATTTAGTGATTTTCACCTTCCTGGTTGGAAATATTGGCTTTTTAAAAAAAAGAAATTAATTTTCTATGAATATATACTAGTTTATACTTTAAAAACACTTTTGTTAGTGCATTGCAATTACACATCATAATGAGGTTCAATGTGATGAAAACATGCACGCACATAGTTCTTGGAAGAATTGACTTCCTCATGAAAATATGACCCAAGTTGGCACAAAAACACTCAATCCTAGATCTTTGTTTATTGAAACTATTAGATATAAGAAAGTACTTTTGTGTTAGTATTGTAGATCTTGACACTATAAAATTAAAACCTTGGGGGTCAGAGGAAAGGTTCTACTCAAAATAAAGCCAAAATATGTACGGTACAGCAGAATTAAGAGATGAAGAAGGATGCTTTTTTGTTTGTTTGTTTTGGTGCTGGGGATTCAATGCAGAGGCATTCTAGCTCTAAGTCTGATTTTAATTCTTACTTAGAATTAGGGTCTCACTAAGTTGATGAGGCTGGGTTTGAACCTGCAATCAAGAGAGATGCTTTTTTTTTTTTTTTTTTTTTTTTTGCGGTACTGGGGATTGAACTCAGAGGCATTCTACCTCCGAGCTATACCCCCAGCCCTATTTTTTATTCTTTATTTTGAAACCGAGTCTCACTAAGTTGCAGAGTGCCTCACTAGGTAGCTGAGGCTGGCCTCGAACCCGGATCCTCAGGTCTCAGCCTCCCGAATGCTGGGATTACAAGCGTGCGCCACCACGCCCGGCTAAGAGAGATGCTTTTTGATAACATTGTTTGAACAACTGCATGTAGCTTCACATGAAATTAGAACCATGCCTGGAACTTTCAGTTGTAGGCTTGGATAAATATCTGCTCTTTTTTTTTTTTTTTTCTCTAGCCAGTTAAATTTCCATCTCATTCATCAAAAGAACCTTAGTTGTTTGGGTGAAGAATAAATGGATAACAACAAGAGACAGAGAGGGATGGGAGAGAGAGGGACAGAAAGAGTGGAAGAGAAATTCTTGGCAAGGAAAATTAAACTATTGACGACTTTGGAGATAAGGTAGGATTAAACCAAGGCTAGAGAACAAAAAAATGAACCAAGCCCAGTTTATGCAGGAGTTTGAGGGTTAAAGAAGATTATGAACTATAAGCACAGGGTGTCAGAAATTCTGGATTTTTGCAGAATTAACTATGCTAAATCAGAGTGGTCAAAGTTTCATCAACGACAGGGTAAGTGTTCCAATTGTCCTGAAGGCAAGGCGGTGAAGTGGGGTTGGAGACTAGCAAGGCTAATGAGGCTAACAGGTATGGAGCTGTTACAAAGTGGGCTCAAGGATATAGCTGTTCATCTTTACAGTTCCCATCTTCACATACATTTTGTATTCCAGAATTCATAATAATGTGTAGCTGACTTACATTTGGAAAACTGATAGTTTGGGTGTCTCTATACAGAGAACAGGAATGAGAGAGAAGAGTATCAATCTGATTCTGAAAGGAGAAATTCTATTTCTTCATTGTTGGAGTTGCACCTGCACATTTGATATGAATCTCTGGCAGACTCTCCCCAATGTCCTTCATGACTTAGAATGACTTTGAGTAGTCTCTGGTCACAGACCACCCCTGCATCCATTTCATTTATTTGCAGATGGCAGGCACTGTGTCTGATATATACAACTAAAACAGTTCCAGGTTAGTATAAAAGTATCCCAGAGGTGGCTTACTTAAAGTCTTGTTGTGCTGTGAATCTATCTTTCACAACTCTAAATACCATCCCTAGTTTCAAATGATGCCTGAGGGGTTCATGAATCTACAGTCTTTATCACCTTGGAGATTGAAACTCTCCTAATGTCTGGATTCAGCATCTGTACTCATATAAAAAAATGGCTTCAGTGCAGCTGGTAGAGATATAAATCAATATAAGGCTCGTACTTCTGAAGCTGCAGTGCAGATGCCCCTTGACCTGACTGCCCAGCTGGGGCTATCAAAAGTAATGTGTAATAATGAACAATGCTCCAGGATACCAAGGCAGACATAGGGATTTCTCAAATGAAAATCAACTGGGACCAGAACAGATATGTCATTTAAATTTAACTTTTTACAAGCATCTAAATGGGAAGAGAAGGATCATTCAACCATCATATTAAAGGGAAAATACAATGTTTTCTATGTTTTTTAATTTAACCATAGGGTACCACACAGTCTGCATTATTAATTTAACTGCTAGAGATTATGCAATGAATAGGTGAAGTTTGTTTATTGACACACTCTTTCTCTGAGCCCCTTATCCTCTGAGAAGAGAATAAAGAAGTTAGGATTTTCCAAACCTAAGCAACTTCAGGGATGATTATAAGTTGCATAAGATGCTAACACTATTACTATTCTATGTAAATATGAAGATGTTAATAAAATCCTAACTATAATATGCCTTTAAATATTACATGAAATTCTATATGACACAGACTCAGAAAGAATAGCAGAGGTTGATATTAAATGTGCTTAAAAATAAAAAATCAAAGAGATAGGAATAGTAAGATAGTCTGGGGCAGAAAACTAAGTGGACTATAGTCTCTCTCTCTTTTTTTTACTTCTTAATAATAGATACGAATTTTATAAAACATTATGATGTAACACTCAACATCTTGTGTGGTCTCTAAAACCAATCTTCATTGAAGAGACTGAAAGTTAATTCATCCATTTGACAAGTACTTCTTTGGTATTGGTCATGTTCTAGCCACTCCTAAGGAAAGAACAGTAAATGTAGTAGAAAATTATCCTGGTGCATATGCTTGGGAAGTTTGGTTCTAGTAAGGGACATGGATGGTAAAAAATTATTATTACACAAACCAACATACTGTAGAAGTTCTATGAGAGAAAAGTGCAGGCTCCCATCTGAACAATGAAATATAAATGGAGAATGGGCGTGTCAGTTAAGGCATCCCCAAAGTAGCAGCATTCATGGTAAGAGCTGGTGCAACTGAGAACTTGAGAGAAGCCTAGTATGACCTTCAATTTTGCAAATCCTTTCTTTGGTTGTATATAATGTGAAATTAATCCATCAAATGAAATGTTAAATTCTGTGATTTACATTGGTTCTTTATTACAGTTTCAATTATTTTCTGAAACTTGGCTTTTTATGTGTAATATCAATCTTTTCCTACAGATTTTATTGTTAACTTTTATTTTTAAATTATTATAAATTCCCAGAAGGTTGCAAAGATAGCACAAAAGGGTCCCCTGTACCCTTCACTCAGTTTTTCCTATTGGCTATATTTTATATAACTTTTGTATAATAGCAAAACAGGAAACTAACATAGATATAAAGCATGCATAGTTCCATGTAATTTTATTACATATGTAGATTTGTATAACCACCACTGAAATCAAGATACAGAACTATTCCACTATCCAAAGATCTCCTTCAAACCGTCCCCCTTTTTGATCAGTCATACCCATCCACTCTCTTTAGCACCATCACTAACTCCTGGCAATCACTAATCTGTTCTCTCTCTCTCTTTTTGTTATTTCAGGAGTGCTATATAAATGGAATCATATGGCATGTAATTTTTTAAGAATGGCTTTTTTCTCACTCAGTCTAACACCCCTGAGACCCATCTAAGTTGCTGTATGTATCGATAGCCTACTCCTCTTTATTGGCATAGTATTTCATAGTATGAGTATACTACAGTTTGTTTACCCCATTCCCCTATTGCAGGATATTTCAGGTATTTTGTATTTTGAGCTATTTCTTATGAACTTTTAAATATATTAATTACCGTTATTTTATACTGCATATCTTTGAAGCTAACATTTGAGGCTTTTGAAGGAATGTGCCTATTGACTAAATCTTTTCTCTTGACTATGATCACATTTCTTCCCAGGTATAGTAAATTTTTTACTATATCCTGGATATTTTACATGATACACTGTGGAGACATTGTATTATGTTATCTCCTCTTAAGAATTTTGGGTTTTGTTTTGGCAGGCAGTTATATTAGATATATTATTAACATATCATGTAGAATATGTAGCCTTTTTGCTGTTGTTGTTGTTAGAATGAGTCTGTTTTAGTTGTGCCTTAAACCATGAGGAATACTGTATTCTTTAACTTAGTCTTTACTCCTAAGGTGTGATCATTTGGAGATTATAATGACAATCTAGTGTTTGCCATACCCCTAAATAGGCTGGAATCAAACTCCAAACTCTTGAATGCCATACGATGGATAGCAACTGAAATTTCTGTCTTTTATTTAGTCTTTAGCTATTCTTCTCCTCTGAGATTTTTGGCATTTTACCTACACATTTTTAGTTCAAAGATTTAAGGGAACTTTATACTCAGCTTTTGAGTATTTGCTATGGACCACTTTTTGATAATTTAAGGAGCTCTGGAAGTAACAAGACCTATGGTTTGACTCTTCCAACAAATAAGACTGCAGTTTTCTGCTGAAGTTCCCTTGTCCTTCCTCTCTCAGACTTGGGAGTGGTCGTAGAGGAAAAACACACCTTATGGTTCACTTTTATTGCATATATAGATTTGACTTTTGACCCTCGAATGTTTTTAAGCATATAAAAAATTTCTCAGTGTTTATAATTTTTATCTATAGGAAGGTTTGAAACAAAGTATTCTGCCTTAATATTCTTTGTTTTTGAAATTTGCCAGTTTTGTCTATTTTTCTGGGAGAAGCATTTACGGAGTTCCTAGCCTAGTTTTCTGTAGTTTGATTCTAGTGTGTGATTTTAACCAATGTGCTGTATGGCTTCATCTCTACTTAGGAGTGCCTGGTATGTTTGCTTTAGTTCTCTCATTTATTTATTTATCAAGCAGATCTGGCATCACTACATTACATATAGTTTTACAGATATCTTCGAATAAACAATAATTGCCTTGAGGTTGAGTTCAGGCCTACATATGTATTATGGTGTAGATACAACTTAAGCATGTCTACCAGTCATATGTTGGGAGCTTGGTTCTCAGTGTGGTAATGTTGGCAAGTGGGGCCATGAACAGCTGGGGCCTGGTGGGAAGTGGTTAGATTAATTGAAAGCAATGCCCTCAAAGGGATGTGGGGCCCCCAAAATTGCTCTCTGGCTTCCTGCTTTACAATGTGATCACTTTCTCCTGTGGGCCTTCCCACTGTCTACTATTGTGGTAGAGTCAGCACTCTGCTGTTTGGACTTCTAGCATCCCAAACTATGAGCTAAATAAACCTCTTCTTTTCATAAGTCTAGACTGCCTCAGGTATTTTGTTATAAAATTACAAAACTGAATGATGTACTATGCTATTCATTTATATAACCCTTAACCTAACTTTTTCAGTCATCTTTTCTCAAATATATAAAATGAAGGGTTGGTTGAGTCTTATTAACGATAAAGTAATATGCTATAATTTTTTTCTGCTATGACAGCCCAGGTACCATGCTGCTGATATATTTAGGGAAATTATTATTAGGAATATTTAATGCATTACCTGGATTTTATTCATCTCCAGTTTGTTCTTCTCATTAGCACTTTGGTCTTGTTTGCTAGCTCCCTTTTTCTGAGGGCCTTTCCCAAAGAAGATGTAATTTACAAAGGCATATTCCAGCAGAGCCAGGAACACAAACACAAAGCAACCCATCAGATAAATATCAATAGCTTTGACGTAAGGGATCTTTGGCAGGGTCTCCCTGAGGTGAGTGCTGATGGTTGTCATCGTCAGCACCGTGGTGATTCCTGTGAAACAGAAAGACAAAGCTTAGCTGATGTCACCTCTGTGAAGTTGTCCTTTTCAAGATGGAGGGACAGATGCCACTCCTTTAAAGATGCCCCAGGAACATGATAGTAACATGATAAGCCACTGGACAAAAGGGCACACCTTTTGAAAAACAAAACCATGGGCTCCTTCCACAGTGCATTAATAAATCATAAAACAGAATGCATAGTTAATGGAGGGTTGATAGCATTTAAAAAAATGCACAAAGGAGAAAGAAAAACAGATGAAAAGTCAGATCACAATTCCTTTGGAAATCTACCATCAAATGTCCCTCATTCTGTTGTGTGTGGCCACATTTACTTTCTTCTTTCTCTCAGTATTTCACTGATCTCCCTCCTAATCTGTCCTTATGAATCTAATCCCTGCAGCAGCCACTATGAAATTAAAAGTTGGTTACCAGTTTGAGAAGATCTATTTTATCCTATGAATCTGGAATACACACAACTCATAAGATCAGCACTACATTTTAAAATGATGTTTTATTCGTAGTGAGGTATCACTAATAGAAGAAATATATGAGAAAGTTGTGATTTGTGTCAAATATTTGATTAATGTATTTTCTAGATACAATATAGTCTTGTTGGTTTAGTTTTTCAAACATTATCTCTGCTTTCTTGATTCCAGATCCTAGAACAAATTAGCTTCCTAATGTGAGGATAAGCCTTCTTAAAAACAAAATCTAGATTTGTTTAAAGAGTTTAGGGCCATAAATGTACACAAGGTGTATTGTGTTTTATTTACTTTTTTAAATATATCATTATTAATAGTATAATGTTTTGTGTTGATTAAGGTGATAAGGAAATAATTGGGAAAAACAAGAAAAGAAAAAAATAGTTACAATCTTGTGTAGTTTGTGCTGCAATTTCAGTATTATATATTCATACAGTATATTACAGCTTTAAACATCTACAGTTATAAATTATTTTCTATGGCTATCATAATAACCCACTGAGTATTATAGGGAAAGTATATTATTCCTGTTTTATAGCTAGGTAAAAAGAAATTTGGAGATTAGGTTATTTTGTTATAGGTCACCCAGCTAGAAAAGGGCAAAAAAGTAAGATGTTAAACAATAGAACCTCAAATAAGCAGAGCTATGAGAAGGTAATACCTGAAATTTTCAGGTAATACCTGAAGTTTTTTAAAAATAAATTCTAGAAGTATGAAATGGACAGAAAGACAAAGGGAAGCAAGTAAAGGAAATGGAAGTCAGCAAAACAAGAGAAGATAGTTCACACTTGTTTGATAATCAGGTTATTCTAGATACACAGATTCTCATTTGACTATTTAACTCTGTGAAGAATATATAAAATAGAAAGTGCAGACTACCACACAAAATGGTTCAGATCAATGATTAAGTAAAATGTGCTGCAGGAGGACCTCAGGTTCATGGTCAGCTTCAGCAACTTAGCGAGGCAGTCCACACTTAGTGAGACCCTGTTTCAAAATTAAATAGGATATAGCTCAGAGGTAGTACCAGAAAAAAGGGGGGGGGGGCTGGAGTGATATGATATGATATTATGCGTAGTCTTATTTATTTCTTTGAAGAAAAACTTTAAATTTTATTTAATTCAATTCTAGTTAGTATGTTTGGCAGAAATGAATAATGCATTTACAAATCAACTAATCATATTTCAGCTTTTAGACTGGTGTAAATTTTTAAGCAAAAAGGGTTGCTAAGTGGAAAAAGGGTTACTAAGTGGATGCCTTTTTTTTTTTTTTTTTTTTGCGGTACTGGGGATTGAATCAGGGGCGTCCTACCTCCAAGCTATACCCCCAGCCCTATTTTTTATTCTTTATTTTGAAACATGGTCTCACTAAATTGTGGAGTGCCTCACTAGGTAGCTGAGGCTGGCTGCCAACCCGGATCCTCCTGTCTCAGCCTCCCGAATGCTGCCAAGTGTGCACCACCATGTCTGGCTAAGTGGATGCCTTTTAAAATTACATATGTTTAAAAATATTTCAGGTTTACATCCTAAAGAACAGATTTAGCCAGCATCTTTCTATGCTGATATCCCTAATATCTTTAATCAAGCTATCATCTGCTTTGAATATAGGAATGTAAAGATAATCACAATTCATGGACTTGCTAATTATTTTTCCCTGATGGAGACTGAGCATCAGCCAGTGTTTTTCCCTAACCATAGTATATACACATTGTCTTGATCACATTAAAAAATATGTGCAGATGCATATGTATAATACAATAAACTATTTGTTTTCTTTAGTCTCAGAATGTTTGAAGGTTGATAAGAAGCTGCAAACACTTCACTTTGAGTCTTTTATACCCAGCCACTAGAAATGGGATGCAGAGATGATGATTAATTTAAGTGTGAAATGATATGCTGGTCATTTAATCTGATTCAGTAGTCTCAGAAGAGAAGAAATATAATATGTCATCCTAGCCAGAAGTGATGCTTTTGCATGTACACGTGTGTGTGTGTGTGTGTGTGTGTGTGTGTGTGTGTGTGCTCAAGCATGAGAATAAATCTCAGAAAATGATTACTGAATTAGCTGAGGATCAAATAATGAGAAGGTGATGAAGGGAGGGAAAACACCCTAATGCACATGATGTACTTTCACAAACATATCAAAGTCAATCACTAAACTGAACTTGAGAAGGAGGGAGGGCGAGGGAGTGGGACAGGAATTGGGGAAGGGTTAAATGAGAAATGTGTGCATGTACGCCTTTTTTAGCTTGTACCTAACAAAGTTGTATGATTACAGTGTGCCAATTAAAAAATAATATATATATATAAAATAAAATACATGTTTTAATAACATCTTAAGAAACAAACAAAAAATAATGAGGAACACCTGCACATGTCCATCAGACACATCTTACACATTCGAAGACTCCAAGAAACCATTTAGTCTCAGATATAGGCTTTCAGCAATTACTCAACCATGGCAAGATTAATTCTGAATTTTGTTCTGCCAAAAAGGAAACTATTTTTATTCTATCTTGATCACAGATCATTAATATAGCTGATGAATTATTTGAGCTTTATTCAATATAATGAACTCCATTTAAAGGAGACACAGTTGGATATGTTTTAACCCTAGTTAATATTCCAAAGGATAGTATTCCTCAACAATTGATGTAGCTTGTTAATAGTCACAAGGTTTAATGTGTTCCAAGTCTATTTGAAAATAATGAATTGTAACTGTTTTCCACAGTAAAAAGCAGAGAACAAAAAGAAATGGGCAAAAATTAGTGTAATGAGAATTTTAAAATGTATCCTGCAAAGCACTTACATAATTAGAAACATACTTTAAGAATTTTTTTTGTAAAATGCTAAATAGATATTACATTGTAACATAGTCACCATAAGCAAGATCATACTTAGATGTTTTATATCTAGGTGCTCTTCTGATAATCTAATTCTTTGGCTTGCTATAAGCGAGTTCTTGTCTATGATTCCTAATAGTGGTTATTTGCTAGAAGGCACAATCCATGAACTCTGCAGTACTGGGAAGGCATTACCTAGTGCGACTCTGGCTGCAGATGCATCATAGTTGATCCAAAAGGACACCCAGGACAGGATTGTGATCAGGGTAGAAGGCATGTAGGTTTGCAAAATGAAGTAACCAATGTTTCTCTTTAGACGGAAACTAAGCGACAGTCGTGGATATGCCCCTGAGTTGAAAAAGAAAAACAAATCCAGTCATCACTGGATGGCAGCTACCTTCTTCCTTTCTCAGCACCCGCTTTGGTGAAACATCCTCACCTGTGGTGAACTCCACCTTCTTGGACACCATCTTGTAGTCTACAATTGAAAACTGAGGAAGCTCAATTTTATTAACTCCAGTTACTGCTCCCTCTCCTCCATTCCAGTAAAACTCGATGTCATCAGTGGTATAGCCATCTGAAATGAAGAAATACAATCTAGTTACATAGAGAGGAGTTGGTACAGAAATTCATTTTGAAGACAGGGAACAAGAGGGAAGATTCCCAGCAAATGGTGGTAAGGTAGCATTGCTTTAAATTAACATGGCATCTAGATTTCATGTTGAATGCTATTTCTGATGTGTTGGTAGTGGCTATATTGAGAAAACAGATGCATGTGGCATCAGTGGACATAAGCTCTGGATCATTTAGTGATATCCGCTATCACTGCTGCATATTTATTTTCACTGTGTCTAACAGTGGGCACTCTGATTAAAGTGAGGGATGACTGAATTTCTGGAAGTACCTAACAACAAAAACAACAGCAGCAGCAACAAGTAATAATAATTGAGCCAGGTATAGTGGTGCATACCTATAATCCTAGTACTTGGAAGGCAGAGACAGTAGGATCTCAGATTTGAGGCAAATCTCAGCAATTTAGCAAAGCCCTTAGCAGCTCAGTGAGACTCAGTTTTAAAATAAAAAATAAAACAGGGCTGGGGGAACAGCTGAGAAGTAGACTGTTCCTGGGTTCAATCTCTAGTATGTCCCCCCCCCCAAAAAAAAGTTAAAAAATAATAATTGATCATATATTTGTTAAAAGGGGAACAGAAAAGATAAAGAGATGCAATACAATGAAAAACAAGATTTGTACATATCTGTTAAATGATCAAGACATTTAAAAAGAAATATGTATCTCTTTTAGAAAAGTAGTCAAGCTTATACTCCGTGTGTGTGTGTGTGTGCGCGCATGTGTGCATGCGTGTGTGTGTGTGTGTGTGTGTGCGCGTGTGTGTGTGTGTGTGTGTGTTAGTTACTAGGGATTTATCCAGAGATTTTCTCCTTCTGAGTCACATCCCCCGCCCTTTTCATTTGTTTGTTTGTTTGTTTGTTTTGAAAGAGAATCTTGCTAGATTGCTAAGTCTCACTAATTTGCAGAGGCTGTCCTTAAACCTGCAATCCTCCTGTCTCAGCCTTCCAAGAACTGGAATTATAGATGTGCACTACCATGCTCAGATATACTTATATTTTTTACTGTAGCTAGTATTATTATAGTTATAAATTTTGATAATACTTTAGTATCTCCATATTTATGAGGGCGATCTTTCTCTATTTTACAGGGAATGTATGGAGGATTGTGGCTAGCCATAGAGGAGTGAAGCTTCTGCTGTTCAGCATAGGAAACCGTGCGGATGGTCTGTTCTCATGCTCCTAGTCTTCGTGCACTTGCTGATTGGGTTATGGTCATGTATAAGCATAACCTGTATAACAAGAATGCACGGACATGTGTAGAAGGGTAAAAATAATTTATGGTGTATTTAAGACCATATTTTTCTCCTTTTACCAGTTAGAAACAAAGAAGACCTTTTTAAGTTTTTTTTATATACTCCAAATAAAAAAAAGTATCAAATGTTTTCCATTAGAATCACTGAGGCTTGTGTTTCAAAGGTAATCTTATAAGCTCTTTGTAGTAGACATTTTGCTGACCTACTTTTGATTAAAACAGTAACATATTTTGAAGAGATAAAACATGCTTAAAATTTGTTAGTTGAATGCCAAGTGCCAGGGGGTCACCACCAAGATACTACATTAAGAATGAAAGAAATTTTAAGCTCATCTCACCTCCCCCCTGCACTCCACCTCCATTTTTTTAAAAAGGAGAAACAAAGCTGCTTCAACTTTACTGTTTAAACAGTTCTGACTCCTCTTCAAAAAGCTCTTTTTTGAGTTCTTATCCTTGAACATAAGTTGTTTTGTATTAGTTACTTTTTGCCACCCTATAAAGGCTACTATTTATTGTAAGACATTTCAATATATTTTATTTCCCTTTAAACCACCTCTTTCTAGGTCCAAAAACTTTACCTCTCTCCAAGGGGTATTCTTCCATATTTAATAATCCATCCTACAATGACCAAAGCGTAGACACAGAAATAGAAGATGTTGATTTTTAGGTATATTTGCTGGTATCTGAGAGGCCGTGAGACCTTCTTTACCTACTGGATTAAGTACAATCTTCATAGGACTAATTAATGTGTTGGAGATTTATGCCAAGTTTGGGTATGACTTATTGATACAGTTCTTAACATCTCCTTGAGAATCTTATAGGACCTATCAAGAAACTCCACAGATAAAAGATAGATAATTTCTATGTCCAATAATGGAAAAATTGCTGTTAATTTTAGACTCGCTATGTTGACTAAGAGTAGATTATAGCCTCAAGGTGGTCTTCGAACTGTAGGAACATAGGGAAAGACTATTAAGCACCAATTAGAGTTGGGAGTCACAGAGGGTTTGCAGTTTGGGGTTGAGTGGGGAGTATGGAGCCTCATCAGCACCTCTTGTCATCTGCCACTTCTGCAGAGCAGCAGAGTACTTCAATGTTTCATGTAATAACAAAGCTGTAATATGACAACCAATCAATGCAGATTTTTAAAGAACAACATTCCCCCATCATCTGCAGTCCCACTTTCCATGGATTTAGTTACCCACAGTTAACTATGGTTTAATAATATTAAATAAAAATATTCCAGAAATAAGCAATTCATAATTTTTAAATTGCCCATTGTTTTGAGCAGCATGATAAAATCCCATCCTGTACTGCTCCATCCTGCCAGGGCATGAATCACCCCTTTGTCCAGAGTGTCCATGCTGTGTTGTATATACTATCCACCCATTAGTCACCTGATAGATATCTCAGGTATCAGATTGACTGTCATGGCATTGCAGTGCTTGCGTTTAAGCAAACCTTCTTGAGAGAGAATGACAGAGACCATGTTCACATAGGTTTATTACAATTTACTGTTATAATTGATGCATTTTATTAGTAGTAGTTGTTATATACTTATTGCTCTAATTTATAAATTAAATTATACCTTTATCAGAGGTACATATGAATAGGAAAAACATAGTATCTATAGGGTTTGACACTATCATATTTTCTGGCACCTGCTGCAGGTCTTGGAACATATGCTCCTCAGATAAGTAGGGACTATTGTGTTCAGCAATTCATGCAGTCAGTGGTCTCGGTCTTTTTTCCAAGCTCACTTGCACTTTGTTTAACTGAAAATCGTTAGGCATAGTGTTCAAGGCACTGAGATAATTACAGATGATTTTGGGGAAAAAAGAATGCTCACTCCATTTCAGGTAGACGCTTGAGTTCCCATGGGAACAATAATGGCAGCTGGATCCAGAGTAAAGAATAGAGGCCTAGGAATACACTATTATTCAAAGGTTACACAAGAACATTTTGCCACAGAGAGAGAACATCAATTTACTCACACCTAAACAACCTATTTACCAAAGGTTTTCCTTTATGAACCAGTGACTTCACACAGCGTCTCAAAGCCTGAACACTCTGATACCAATGATGTTGTTTCCTAGCAACAATAACTACACAGAAGCTCTCAAAATTTCCTCTCAAGCCCCTGGGGACTTCTTAGTGGTTCAGAAAGTACAGATAAAATTAAGTTGATGTCAATGGATAGAGATTCATGGAACTAGTGAAATGTAGAAGTATCTGGATGTTAGTATTCTTTGTCATATGAAACACTTTATTTTGGATGCATTTTGTTATCTGAAAATAAAACTTATTTCCTGCTGAGCTAAATAGAGCTAGGGGGATGGTCAAATACTGCACTCAGATGTGTTTCAGACAATGTAGAAATGTATGTTTCTAATCCATGAGTGGGCAGAAGTAAATATATTTCCTTTTGCGGAGAAGCCATAGCAACATAGCAAATTTGATGGTGTGGGTGTCGATTGGTTTAGACAAATCCTTATAATACCATTCTCTTTGCTAAAGTGATTGGCTCCAGGTTAGGCAGTAATCTAGGTTGCTATGAATTGAATGTGCCCCCGAAACTCATGTGTTGGAAACTCGATTCTCAAAGCAGCAGTCCCTGGAGATGGGGACTTTAAGAGGTTTGTTTAAGTCATGAGGTCTCTACGCTCATAAATGGAATAATACTATTACTGTGAAGAATACTACTATTCTTTATTGCAGGAGGACCAGCTTGACTCCCTCTTGTTCTCTCATTTGCCTCTATTTTCCCTCGCACCACAGGTTGATAGTCAGAAGGTCCTCACCATTGCCAGCTTCTTGATCTTAGACTTCCTGACCTCTGGAGTTGTGACCTAATACATGTTGGTCATTAAAAATCATTTAGTCTTTGTTGTTCTGTTATAGCAGCACAAAACACATGCAAGTCTAAAACATTTACCTCTCATCCAAATCCCTTGGTCAAAAATAGGCACTTGACCCAAGTTGATCCAGTCCTAGAGAAACTCAGCAATTCTGTTCAATAGTTGGAGAAAGAGGATTTCCCTCTCATTTAGCTATTGCAAAAAAGAAATTCTTTGTAGTAGAATTTGAAGTGTGGTATTGTGATACCTCCTGCATGGTTCTTGTTGCTAACAATTACTAGTAGGCTATCCTGGGCTTTTTGTTGTTCCAAATGAATTTAAGGACTGATTTTTCTATGTCTGTGAGGAGTGACCTTGGTAATTTCATGGGTATTGCATTGAATCTGTAGATGATTCTTGAGAGGATGGCCATTTTGATGATATTTATTCTGCCTATCCAAGAGCATGGAAAATCTTTCCATCTTCTAAGGTCTTCATCAATTTCTTTTTTCAACTTTTTATAGTTTTCCTTATAGAGGTCTTTTACCTCTTTAGTTAGGTATTGACACAAAAACAGACACATAGATCAATGGAGCAGAATAGAAGACTCAGAAACAGACCCACGTGCTTACAGTCAATTGATTTTTGACAAAGGAGCCAAAAATATACACTGGAAAAAAAGACAACCTCTTTAACAAATGGTGTCAGCAAAATTGGTTAACTATATGCAGGAAAATAGAAATAAACCTCACTTTCTCACCCTGCACAAGAGTCAACTCAAGGTGGATCAAAGACCTAGAAGTCAAGCCAGAGACCTTGCAGCTACTTGAAGAGGGCATAGGACCAACACTTCCACACATAGGCACAGGTAAAAATTTCCTCAACAAGACCCCAAAAGCACAAGAAACTCAAAGGAAGATCAATACATGGGATTGCATTAAACTAAAGAGCTTCTGTGCAGCAAAGGAAACCATCAAGAACCTCAGCAGAGAGCCCAAAGAGTGGGAGAAAATTTTTGCCAGCTACTCTTCTGATAGAGGTCTAATATCTAGGATATACAGAGAACTCAAGAAAGTCACAGCTAAAAAACCAAATAACCCAATCAAAAAATAGGCAAATGATCTAAATAGACACTTCACAAAAGAAGAAACACAAATGGTCAATAAATGTATGAGGAAATGTTCTACATGCTTAGCAATCAGAGAGATGCAAATCAAAACTACCTTGAGATTTCACCTAACTCCAATCAGAATGGCAATCATAAAAACCTTGAACAACAACAAATGCTGGCGAGGGTGTGGAGAAGTGGGAACCCTAATACATTGTTGGTGGGATTGCAAATGAGTGCAACCACTTTGGAAAATAGTATGGAGGATCCACAGATGAATAGGAATGAACCTACCATATGATCCAGCAATACCACTTCTGGGTATCTACCCAAAAGAATGGAAACCAAACTATCAGACCGACGCATGTGTATCTATGTTTATAGCTGCATAGTTCACAATTGCCAAACTATGGAACCAGCCAAGATGTCCATCAACAGATGAATGGATTACAAAACTATGAGATATGTACACAATGGAATTTTACTTAGCCATAAAGAAGAACAAAATCATGTTATTTGCAGGGAAATGATGCAACTGGAAAACATTATGTTAAGTGAGATTAGTCAGTCACAAAGAGTAAAAAAGCATATGTTCTCCCTAATATGTGGATGCTAGGGAGAAGATGGGGCATAAAAGGGTCTCCAGGTGAAAAAGGAGAAACCCTAGATAATCAAAGAAGTTGACTTAACTGAAGGGGATGGACAGGGCGGGGGGACCCAAATGCACATGATGTACTTTCACAAGAATATCAAGGTCAATCACTAAAACTGAACTTGAGAAGGAGGGAGGGTGAGGGAGTGTGGTGGGAATTGGGGAAGGGGTTAAATGAGAAATGTGTGCATATATGCCTTTATCGGCTTGTACCTAACAAAGATGTATGATTACAATGCACCAATTATTATACAAAAAATTAAAAAAAAGAAATCCTGAATGGAGGATGAAAGGTCCAGACACAGGACTTGCCCTTTTAGTTGCACGTAGTTAAAATGTCCTAAGTCACACTCAGGATCAGCATTTCAACCTATTGAAACAAGTACCATCGTCTGCCACTCCCTAATTCCCCCTACTCTTTCCATGGGAGGGGAGAAATATTAGGAATTTATCAGTATCTCTGCCCTTGTATTTGTGTAGATCCTTTGCATTACAGATTTAATAGATATTTGTGGTTGTGCATCTCAGCAGCCAACAAGAAAGTTACCTGGGTCTGAGCCTTCCCATGGCTCCAGATCTGCTACAGCAATTATTTTGAAGCCTATATTAAATTCCTTTTTCATCCATCTCTGCAGCTCCATGATATCCTCAGTAACAGCAAATAAACCACAGGAGCCAGATTTAAAAAACACTCTTACAGTTAAATACAAATCTATGCAACTACTCACTTAGTGGTTGACTCCTGTCTGATGGTCAGAGTGGTCATTTAGTCCTTAGGGATAGTCACCTCATATTTTTGTCAATCAGCTGAATAGTTAATTAGGCTTTTTAGATAGTTGTTAAAGAATACGTCCTCATCATAAGTAAAAAAGAATCATTTTCTTGGAGCGCATCCATCATCTAATCCTTGTCTACTCTCTATATTCATAGAAAACAAACTCAGTAGGTTTTCTACATAATAGCATCTCTTATGTTTTAGATCCTGGCATGCTTCCTTTCAGTTTTTTTCCCTGCAGGTTCTGGTTCTTGTACATGAGAGTCTTAAGAAGCACTTTTTATGCTCTGTAGTTTCCAGTTTGCTTACATATCCCTTGAAGTATCGCGCCTCAAACTGAGAGTTAGTCATTATACCTTATTTTTTTTTTTTTGTCCTGCCTTTTTTGGGGTCATCTGTCTCTGCTCTTTCTTGTGCAGACCTACACCAAGGATAATCCTGCCCTTGTTATTAAGCCACTGATATGAGGAACTAAGTACCAGAAAGATTTTGAATTTTCCATGTTCTCACCTTTGGGATCTTACAGGCAAGCATGTTTTCTGAAGTTTCTTAACATCCCTTGAAAAGCTTCTCTATTTCTGACCAGATCTAAAACCTAATATAAGGCCAGAGTACTCAGGATTCTCCCCACCCACTCAAGCCTTGGCATCTGCTATTTTTGGCCAATATGTATTTTCCCAGAATGACTTTTCTAGTGTCTTTCTCCTTGCTATCTGACAAGCACACTGCATAGTCCATTAATCTTTGTTCATTCTAGATCATTCCTTTTTAAAGACTTAGAGCTCAATCATTATATTAAATATATTGAAAGGTATTCACATTTCATGTTAAATAGAATTTATATGTTATTATAAATTATTGAATTGCAGTTGACATACTAACATGATATTGTATTAGTTTAATTTTGAAAATTTCTTTATCTATTTGGAGCAATAATTTAAGACCCATGGAGAGCTTGTAGCACATTGACATCTTTTTGCCTATAGTAACTGATGTTTAAATGGCTTGGTTAAACTCTGGATACTAACAGGCTCTGGGGTGACGGCAAAGCTCTCCTGAGCTTTCTTTTCTTGTAATATAGATATAGAGATAGATTTTTTTTTTTTTTTATGATCAGAACTCCTGACTCCTGACCTTGATCATGGCCCATTCTTACTTCTAAATTGGCTAACCACCAGTAATTTCTCAAGACGAAATTGTCTGCCGGGTAGGACTTCATGTGACAGGTTATACTCTTGGTCTACCCAACTGTCCTTCCTGGGGCTAGTTCCCTGTCTAACTCTATTTTGTCCGTCTCTCCCACTTTTCTTGCTCCATGCTGATGAGTATGCTACATGCTCTATTCCAGTTCTGTCCAACCCATACTATTCTTGGTGTGAGTTGCTAGCAAAAGATCAGGACTTTTCTTATTCTAGGCGCTGATCTAATAAAGCAGCACAATTAGTTTTTGCAATACTCAATGATTTTTTTCCCCTTTTAGATTCAAGTATATGCTCTAATATTGTCCTCATTAAGTTGTATCTAATTCAGTTTGACTCACTGTTTTAGTCTATTGAGTTTCATGTTTGTTGTTTAGATACTGATTTACTCTTCTTCTAAGCTATCTGAAATTTGAAAAACATGTCTTTCATCATAATTCCCTGGATTGAAACAATTGTGGAATGGCATAGACAAGGCAAGCCCTGTAACACTCCTGGCAATATCCTTGTAGGATGATCTAAAAAAACGTGAAACACTTTGTGGAGTAACACCATCATTTATCCACTTAATATTTGCCTTATCATTTTAGACCTGAGTCTATTTCTCTGTATTTTTTTTGCGGTGCTGGGGATTGAACTCAGGGGCATTCTACCTCTGAGCTACACCCCCAGCCCTATTTTTTATTCTTTATTTTGAAACCGAGTTTCACTAAGTTGAGGAGTGCCTCACTAGGTAGCTGAGGCTGGCCGCGAACCCGGATTCTCCGGTCTCAGCCTCCCGAATGCTGGGATTACAAGCGTGCGTCACCACGCCCAGCTTTATTTCTCTGTATTTATCTCATCTTCTTGACTCAATTTTTCAAGTAAGAAATTGCTGTATGGTTTTGACTTGTGTTTAGAGAAGTCAAGTTGCCTCCATAGTTACTGATTCCCTTTCTGTGGGCTAGAATCCTTCATCAATTGACTGCATCAATTTCATTGGCCTACAAGTCTGTAGAATTTACCTTTCTTATCTTTTGGAACAATGTAAAGTGGATTTCACTCTATTGATACCAGTAGTCATGTGGTATGCTTACATCACAGGCTCATGATAAAAACCTCCTCCATAGCATCTAACTTCCTTTAGTAAATGCTAAGGGAGCTATATTACAATAAAGTCTGTAGGTGCATATGTTTCATGGAAATTATTGGTCAAACATCAGAATTGAGGTTGCCCTATGGTTAAAATCAGTGAGGTAGTAAAAGATATCATACCTGGAAATGCTAATCCTATTATCAAATATTTGTCTTGATATGTTTGCTACCAATAAAAACTTCAAAACAATAGCCTGTAACCATCTATATTTTATTTATCTTAATAGTCAAAGGAAATAATTGGTTATCTCTGAAAAAAAACCTTATCTATCTATTTCTGTGGTATAATAAGATATATGTATTCAATTTTTGTTCTCTGTTCCTGACACAGAGCTCCTAAATCCCTTGCGATCTCCTGGGTGCTAAGAGCTTCTTTGTTCTAATGAGGTGATTCTTCTGGTGAGCCCCTAGATAGCTTCAGGATGGAGGCAAGTTGCCAAAAAAGACTGAGTCTTGATTAGACACCTGAAACCTTCTGCCACAGCCCCAACTCCTGGGGAAGGAGGAGGGGCTGGAGACAGAGTTAATAATCAATCATGTCTCCATGATGATATCTTCATAAAATCCCCCTAAATGCTGGGGTTTGGAGAGTTTCTGGGCTGGTGAACACATCCAGGTGATGGGAGGATGGCATATCTGGAGAGCACTTGTCAGTTCTGCACCCTCATTCCCACCCAGTCACACTCTGCCCCATGCATCTGCCCCACCTGGCAGCTCTTGAATTCTATCTATTATAATAACATCATAGTAGAAAGCAAGCTTTTCTTCTAGTTCTGTGAACTATTATAGCAAAGCATCAAACAGGTGAGCAGGTTTGTTGGAACCTCCAATTTATATCCAGGTCAGAAGGAGGTGTGAGTCACCTGGGGACCCAAAACTCCTGAAGTGAAGGCAGCCTTGTGGGACTGAGTCCTAAAACCTGTGGAGTCTGACACTAATTCTGGATAGTCAGTGCCAGAATTGAATTGTTAGACATCTGGTTGATGTCTGGAGAGTAGAAGAATTGGTTAGTGCGAGGAAAAATCTGCATTTTTGGTATCAGAAAGTGTTGTGAGTTAAAAACAGTTCAAAATTTTCAATTTATATTACAAATCATGGAGTTGCTTTTATTTTTTTCTGAGATACTTATGGTCAAATTTTCTTTTATAGTCTTTTACAATGTTTATGTTTTTTTGGAACTGGGAATTGAACTTAGGGACAGTTTACCTCTGAAGTAGACTCCCAGCCATATCTTACTTTTATTTTAAAACAGTCTTGCTAAGTTGCTGTGGGTCTCGCTAAGTTGCTGAGACTGGCCTTGAACCTGAGATCCTCCTGTATTAGCTCTGTGTGTACTGGGATTATAGGTGTGCACCACCATGCCAAGCTTACATTGTCTATGCATTTAATGAATATCCAAATTGCTTGCAACTACCCCCTTAAAAAATTACTTGGGTGAAAATGGGAATAAATTGTGACTGTTAGCTCTTGTTCTTAATTTTTGCCAAGATCTGGTACAACCTTCTAAAAAAGATGAATTTCACACTACTGAGACCAAATAAAGCATATACTCCTTGCAAAGTTGTTGAGAAATCTCTTGTTTCAAAAACTATACAACTTTTTACTTAATCTTGCTGTCATGGAAAGAAGAAGGCCTGGCCCTCGGATGAGGTCAAGGAGTTATTGTGATTGGATGTCTGCCAGTAAGTTTCTCTCTTGTTAAAATCCTACTTTAAAACTGGTTGGTTGTAGGCAAAGTCATTTATATTGGTTTTCTCCCCAAAGTGGAATGAACACATTAACTTGGATGTATGAAAAATAATTAGCCTTATAAGCAGATAATCTAAACAAGTGTTTCAAAATGTTGCTTAAGATTGTTAAAATCTGATATTAAAATCTGATTGTTAAAATCTGATTTTTAAATTCTGATATTAAATCTGATTTTCTGATATTAAAATCTGATTGTTAAAATCTGATATTAAGATAGGGTGTTGAGAATGCCTTATCTATTTGGAAGTTTTAAAGTTATGCATCATTGGCTTGTTGGAAAGAATAAAAATAAAATCAGGCTTAGTCTAAAGAGAGGAATCACTTCTAATTTTGATAAGCACTTGATATGCCAAATGTGCCTTTAATTTTCCAAAGCATAAACTACCTTTAAGGACCATGAATCAAGAAATAGAAACAGAAATCAAGGAATTATCTAGATAACTTACGCTTTATGCACTAGTTTTTTGAGTCTAAAACCCTAGAAATGATCTCATCTGTCTAATTTATGACATTCACTACTATATATATTGTAGTTATATACTTCTGAATATCTTTATGGTATTTTTATTTTAGAGTCATGGCATCATAGTTTTATTGTTTGTGAACCCACCCTTGAGTAATTATTGTGTTTTGTTTTGCTTTATATATATATATTTTTATTTCCCTACCTTTTTTTTTTTTTTTTGGTGGTGGTGGTGGGGTCCCCTTTCACTGAGAAATTTTGATGATACAAGGTAGTGATTTGTAAATTAAACACATTTAGAAAATCTACTAAAATCTAAAAACACCCCAAACCAATAAAAATCAGTCATAGTAAAATGTGTATAGTATGTTGCTAAGCAAAAACAAATATAATAAAAATAAATGTATATGTGTCTACCTAATGAAGAATACATAAGTAAATAGTTAATAAAGATATCCACTGGATTTAAGAATATGAATAACTTTTAGTTTCAAAGATTTTATATGGTTAACTTACAGCACTTTTTAAATTAAAACACTAATAATTTATTTTTAATGTTTTAGAAATTGCCTAAAACATAATGGGAAAGTTAACATAAAATTTGTGAGAATTACTTAAGTAACCTCTAGAGGGCGCTCAAGATCTTTCAGACTCAAGAGTCTCCAGATGCTATCCATTTTGTTCTTTACAGTTAAGATATAGGAGTTTGAGGTTTTTCATGATGATTTTAACTTTGGATCATTGATTATCACAGGTTTTTTAAAATCATTTATATTAAATGATGCTGTAACAATTAAGGTTAATACACCGTGTCACAAACTTATTTTTCACCTAGGAATATTTTTAAAAATATGCAAACCTAATTGATTACTACAGTAACTATAGCAAGTTTACCTGCTTGATATACTTAATGCTTAATTATAATATTTTTTCTAACATCTCCAAAGGATAGTCTATACTATTTTAGCTATGTGTATGAATAACAAAAATCCATGTGCTGCAAATGATACAAATCTCTTCTCATATTTGTTATGATTATATGCAGCTAGTTATTAATCTACTTGCTTAGATCTTGATTTGTTTCAGGGATAATCTATATTTTTTAGTCTCATAGCCCTTATTCACTCACTCTCAGATGACATGTAGTGAAGCCCAGTCCATTCAATCTCTAAATTGGCTACTTTTCCCCATGTGCAGATGCAAAGTCTGTGGTCCCTGCCCTGGATTTTCATAGATGTATTGCACACTACCTATAGTAGTCATATAGTACTAAGCTCTTGTATCGAAAACATTTTTTTAAAATAAAAAGGTGGATTTTATTTCCCAACAAGATAGCTGTTGTCTGGCAATTCTCAGTTCTTTAAATATCCCACGTTATTTGGATCTCTGCTAGGATCAGAATGGACAGACTTCACAACTAAGAAGCCACAAGCTTTTGTGGTTCACAAACTATTATGTGTTCCCGTATAATTTTGGCTTTGGGAATCCATGTGAATCGAATGTTGTAGAGGTGACAGTTCCAGTTGTTTTTCTGTATAGCTTATCTGCACTCCTTCCCAAGTGCTAGATTGGTGTCACTGAGGTGAGTGTGGTAGGCTTGTGGGGCACATTAATATCTGTGTTTCTAAAATTGCATTGTGTCTGGGTATGACAAAAAAAAAAAAAAACTTATCTGATTATTATTGGTTTGGCTGGAATGGATTTTTCACTCTGTGTAATTTGGCAGTTACATTGATGAAACATGTGGCTTACTGCCATTTTATTTATGTTGAAGGCTTTATTTCTGGTGCTCATGAAATAGAAAGACAGGCAAATGTAAATTCAGTTTTAGACTTGCCTGATATAGAAAAAATTGGGAAGAACAGGTAGGAAAGGGCATTATTCTGTAGTTAGGGTCCAATCTGAGGCCTGGGGAAAAAAGTGGCGATTATCATTTTCACTTCTCAGGTAGAGAAAATACAAGTGCAGACTTTCATGACCTGATTGGGAAGGCTGAATGCTTCCAAGTTTCTATCTGTGGAAATGGGGCCAATAATCTGTGCTACCTGACTCATAGGGAAGATAAAAAAGGTCATTCTGCAAAGTTACAGCTGCAGAGTGCTTCTTAGAAGCAATCAATCATCAAAACACTCAGAAGTATTATGCAAGCGTCACATGTTGCCCCAGGACGAGTTTATAGCAGGGGTCCTAAACCCCAGGTGATTTCTACTACCAGGAGGCACTGGGCAACATCTCTGTTTGGTTGTCACAACCTGGGGAAGGGTCCTACTGGTATGTAGTGCGTAGAAGTCAGGGATGCTGCTAAACTTCTCACTGTGAATGAGAGAGTGGCCTGCAAGAAAGGATTATCTAGATAAAATATTGATAGTGGCAATTTCTAGAAACCTGGCCCCATAGTTCACAAATGGCAAAGTAGTCTATGTTAAAACCATTTGTGGCTGAGCATGATGATGCATACCTGTAGTTCTAGTACTTGGGAGCCTGGCTCAGGATAATTGCAGACTAGATGCCATTTCCAGCAATTTAGCAAAACCCTCAGCAACTTAGAAAGACCTTATTTCAAAACTAAAAATAAGAGCTGGCATGTGGCTCAGTGCTTAAATGTCCTTGGGCTCAATCCCCAGTACCAAAGCAAACAAATAAAAAACAAACCCATTTGTATTGGTGATATGGTAAGCAGTGAGTAATGATACCTAGGTTCATTGTAAGGGAATAGAACTTTTAGGAACAGAAGATACAGAGTCATTTTGAAATCAAATCACAAGTAGCATGTCCTTACTATAATACAAATACCTTATCCTCTCATTCCCCAGCCCAGACAGTAAAACCTTGGTCATGCACTCCTGGGGGGGGGGGGTATTCAGGGGAAAGGGTCTATTGGAGAACCAGAATAATAAACATGGTAAGTCCTTTACTCTTTGTTTAAAAATCTACTGGCCTGAAAGTAAGATAGAAAGATGTTCACACATGCAAAGTATCTTAAGAATTCCCTTCACCTTGAACTGTCTTAACTGATATATTGGTTAAAGACTCTTCAGGGAAAAGAAGTAAAGAGAAAAGAAGAACCTTCTGTGAATATGAGAAGGCCTCTGTTTATCTGTCCCTTCAAGGTGTTCTAATGTGGGAGTCTGATGTTAGGTAGTCTCTTTATTGTTTTGTGATATTTGGAATATATAGATAACTCAACAGAATAAACCATATAATCCTATTAGAATGGGTAAAGATCTAAATAGACATTTATCAAAGAAGGAATACAAATGGTCAACAGGCTTATGAAAAAATGTTCAACAAGCCGGGTATGGTGGCGCACGCTTGTAATCCCAGCATTTGGGAGGCTGAGACCAGAGGATCCGGGTTTGTGGTCAGCCTCAGCTACCTAGTGAGGCCCTCCGCAACTTAGTGAGATCCTGTTTCAAAATAAATAATAAAAAATAGGGCTGGGGGTATAGCTTGGATGTAGAATGCCCCTGAGTTCAATCCTAGTACTGCAAAACAAAACAAAACAAAACAAAAAAAGTTCAACAATGCTAATCATTAGGGCATGCAAATCAAAACCACAATCAATATCACATCACTCCAGGAAGAATGGATATTATAAAAACAGAAAAAAGACGGAAAATGTTGGCAAGGATGTGGAGAAACGAGAACACTTGCACACTCTTGGTGGGAATGAAAATTAGTACAGCCACTGTGGAAAACAGTATGGTGATTCCTCAAAAATTTGAAAATAGAACTTACATGTGATCCAGCAATCCTACTATGTGGCACATATCCAAAGGAAATCAGTATATCAAAGAGACATCTGCATCCCAGGCTAATTGCAGCACTATTCACTACTCACAATATCTAAGAAATGGAAGCAACCTCAGTGTTCATCAACTGATGGATTGGTAAGGAAAGTGTGTTACATATACCTCAGGGACTACTATTCATCTATAAAAAGAATGAAATCCTGTCACTTGTGATCATATAGATGAAAATGGAGATTATCATGTTAAGTGAAATAAGCAAGACACAGAAAGACAAATACTCATATGTATAATCTGAAAAAGTTGATCTCATATAACTTAAGAGTAGAATAGTGATTACCAGAGGGTGGGAAAAGTAGGGAGAAAGGTGGAATTGGGAGGGTTTGATCAATGGGTACTAAGTCATATTTAGAAAGGAGAAATAAGTTTTGATGTGCTATTGCACACTTATCATTACAAAAATGATAGTGAGTTGTGTATTTTTAAAAGCTGGAAGAAAGGAATTTGAGTGCTTTCACCATAATAAAATGGTAACTGTTTGAGGAGATAACTATGCATGACCACATTTAAACATCATACGATATATACATATGTTGGAATATCACATGATACTCCAATAAATACATACAATATTTATGTTTTTCATGTATATTAAAATAAATTTTATAAAGTTCTGAGATCTGAGTAGAAGCAAGCCTCATGAAAGAGGCTATTCCTTCCACTATTTGGGAGAAGAGACAGGGTGTTCTGTTAAGGCTATGGGGTGCTGGAGACAGCTCCTCCATCTAAGGTTTCCTGTGAGTTTTTAATAATGTGGGAGAATTTAAGAGGAATCCTGGATCACCGTGTGCACTGGGGAAAAAAAAAAAACACTGTCCTGGAAGAGAACTCAGAGTCACCCCTTTTAAAGGATGACTCTTGTCAGGGATCAAAGCTCAGCCAAGTCTCAGCCACTTCTGGTTACTAATTTTCATTTCAAAAGGAATATTTTGCCAAAGATATCTTTCTAGAGTTTGGAGCAGTCAGTACTCCTGGGAATTCTTCGAGAAATTCCACATAAATATTTGTCCTTGAAACTCTACTGTTTGGCTATTCCTTCCCTGTGTAAGATTACCTTTAACTAAAGGTCTTACTCAGCAAGCAACTGCTTGTTGACACTTGGTTATATGCTCCATACAGTGGATTTTTTAAATCTGGAGTCAAGTAATATGTGTGGCCACAAGAGATTCCAGAGATGTTATAAAAAGAACACATATAGCAAATTAGAAATTCTGCTCCAGAATAAACCCTGAAAATAAAGTCTTGTAGTTAAATATCCTGTATTTGAAGTATCCATGTCTCCTTATGATCATAATTAAGCTTCCATTGGATTAGTATCTTTTATGGGTAAGATATAGACATGGGTATTTTACATACACGAGCACATCATTCAGTCTTTACAACAGGCATCTGGGAAGAAATTGTTATCTCCATTCTAAATATTAGAAAACTGAAGCTTAGAAAGTCACAAGTCAGCCGGGCGTGGTGGCGCACGCTTGTAATCCCAGCATTCGGGAGGCTGAGACCGGAGGATCCGGGTTCGCGGCCAGCCTCAGCTACCTAGTGAGGCACTCTGCAACTTAGTGAGACTCGGTTTCAAAATAAAGAATAAAAAATAGGGCTGAGGGTATAGCTCAGAGGTAGAATGCCCCTGAGTTCAATCCCCAGTACCGCAAAAAAAAAAAAAAAAAAAAAAAAAAAGAAAGTCACAAGTCTACAGTATTAGCGTATTTCCAAAATCTTTCTCCTCTAGCATACTACCTACTTTCATACTAGTTAGTTCATACTACTTGTTCATACTTTATTTAGTTTCATGTCATAAGAGTAATTATCCTATACCCTGGTAGACTGAATGATATGAAAGGGCTGATACTTTTTACTTTTGGACCTAAGCTAGCAATTTCTTGCCATAGTATAGTATGTCATAGTATACATAGTACATCTAATACTCTACTATGTACTCAGCTCAGTCAAGATTATGGGGTCAAAGATGACAGGAGTTGGCTAAATGGTTATTGACCTGTCTGCATCTCAGATTACATTACTAATCTGTACTCGAATATAATGAGGAAGTGTATGTGTGTGTTTACTGGGAATTAAACTCAGAGGCATTATACCTCCTGGCTATATCCCCACCCCTTTTTATTTATTTTTTGTTTTGAAAGAGTATCTCACTAGGTTGCTGAGAATCTTGATAAGTTGCTGAGGCTCTCCTCAAACTTGTGATCTTCCTATCTCAGCCTCCAAAGTACTGGGATTAAAGATATGCAACACCACACTTGGTTTATAATGAGGAACTTGAAGAGCAATACACAAGTCATTTTGGAACCATCACCCCAGAAAGAAAGACTTCAATACAGTTGTGATGTGATGGAGGGAAACACATGGAATCTAAGGTCTGGATTCTGGTTTTAGCTCTGCCACTGCTATTTATTACCTTTGGTAAATTGTAGTCATACTGATTCTGTACTTCCTCCATGAAATGAGGTTAATCATAACTACTTCATTGGATTGTGAGGATTAAATAATGTAATATATTAAAAAACTCAAACATTCATTGCCTGCCTACTGTGTCCAGGGATGGTTGTAAGCTTTTGGTATAAACAGATCAATAAAATATTTGCCCTGTCTTTATCCAGAAAGAGCTCATTACTAAGAGGAAGATAAAGAAATATATAGCCGGGCGTGGTGGCGCACGCTTGTAATCCCAGCATTCGGGAGGCTGAGACCAGAGGATCCGGGTTCGCGGCCAGCCTCAGCTACCTAGTGAGGCACTCCGCAACTTAGTGAGACTTGGTTTCAAAATAAAGAATAAAAAATAGGGCTGGGGGTGTAGCTCAGAGGTAGAATGCCCATGAGTTCAACCCCCAGTACCGCAAAAAAAAAAAAAAAAAAAGAAATATATACATGCAGTATGATGCAAAAAGTGATAAAATAAAGGAACATGTACGGGAATATCAAGGAAGAAATGCAACGTTTGTCTACTGGAACAAAATCCTAAGAGAAGAAAGCTCATCTGTCTTATATATACCGTAATACAGTCTTATGAAATATTAGTTGAATAAATGAATCATGGAGGTTGAGGAAAAAGCTTGGGAACAAAACTTGACTCTCTTTGCCTCGTCCAATTCCTCACCTCCTTCTCACTGCTCAGAACATGTGAGGCTTATTTGTGTTCACATACCTCCCTGAGCATCATCCTACTGAGATAGATCAGCAATGGCATCTTAACTATCAGATGCACCAGGTTCCTTTTAACCCATCTCACCTGAAATAGTAGTTGTGCTTGCTGTTACTGATCACTTTTTCTTGGGAACTCCTACCTCCTTTCACTTTTTTTTTGAGTGGATGTGTCTGGGTTCTCTTCTTGTCTTTCTCTGACAGTTTGCTGTCCTCTTGGAATTTTCTATCAAATTAAGACTAGGAATGACCCAGCTACACCATTCCTCAGTATCTTTCCAAAAGAACTGAAGTCAGAATACTACAATGACATATGCATGTCCTTGTTTATAGCAGCACAATTCACAATAGCCAAACTGTGGAACCAGCCTAGGTGTCCATCAACAGATGAATGAATAATGAAAATGTGGTATATATGCACAAAGGAATTTTACTCAACCATAAGAAAAACAAAATTATGTCATTTGCAAGAAAGTGGATGGAACTAGATAATATGCTAAGTGAAGTCAGTTAATTTCAGAAAGTCAAGGGTCATATGTTCTCTCTCATATACAGAAGATAGAAAGTAGGAAACAAAAGGGACACTTGAGATAAATGAGAAGAGAGACCAGTAGAATAGTGGAAGGAGATTAGGGGAGGTAATTGGGAAGGGAAAAAGGCTTGACGAAGGAAACAGTTCAAATAATGCTATGTCTATGTATCGCTATTAATTGCACTAACATGTATGGGGAAGGAGGAAGGGAGTGGGATCTGTAGGAAAACACATCAAATTCTGTATGTGTATATGTTTTTGGTATTATGAACTTCACTGTGATGTATAATTACAAGGTACCAATAAAATATATTAAAAAACATGATGTCCTTAGGGAATATCTTACTTTTCCTGGATCTTATTTCCTTTCTTGGGTTTTTTTTTTTTTTTTTTTTTTTGCGGTACTGGGGATTGAACTCAGGGGCATTCTACCTCCAAGCTACACCCCCAGCCCTATTTTTTATTCTTTATTTTGAAACCGAGTCTCACTAAGTTGCGGAATGCCTCACTAGGTAGCTGAGGCTGACCGCGAACCTGGATCCTCTGGTCTCAGCCTCCCGAATGCTAGGATTACAAGCGTGCGCCACCACGCGCCCGGCTGCTTTCTTGGTTTTAACTCTTAATGATTCCTAAATCTTATCTCTTGGACAGAATTCTCCTTCAATATTTAGACTCAAATTTTCAGCAGTCTACCTGTCATCTTCTAAGGAAATTCACTTGGCACATAAAACCAAAGAATGTTTCCCTGCCTAGTACCCTCCTACTGGTTCACAACACTATTCTTCATCTAGTGACTCATGGGAAACATCCTTGATACTTTCTTCTTGTCTTGCTTGCTGTGTGAGGTATTCTATGATTTGGTTCTTCTCTTCTTCCTGGACTCATGCAAGATCACACCAAACCCTTTGAAATGAGGTAGGGCCATGTCACTCATCCTGGTTAGTGGCAGGTGTTACTTCGGACCCAAGTCTGAGTCTCCACACTCCGTCTTCTTGCTATAATGACTCAAGATCTCTTCTTCTGGATGGTGCTTTCAGATGACAGGACCTCCATCAACCAGGCCAATGAGTGATTCTGTGGATCAGACCCTTCTATTAACTCAAGGTAGACATGTAGTACTAAGAGGATAAAAACCATCCTTGGGGAAAGTCATTGAGATTTTGGCATTCGTGGCTGCAGCCTGACCTCACTCTCCTAGATACATCAAACTCATCTAATACATAAAATTTTCTTACAGATTTTCATTTTTCCTATCTCTGTTATCTTATTTCTATCCATGATTGCTTTCCTGGATTGCTTCCACAACCTCCTAACTGGGTTCACTAACTTCTCAAATTTTGATCCTTTCACTCTCAGGCTGAAATCTTGTAATTTTTCCCTCATTAACTATAACAGTAATTTAAAAAAACTTGGTTCCTGGAATAGTTAATTTATGTTCTGGAAAAGGATTTTTTTCCCAAAAGACTCATTCCCAAGAAAATTAGGCAGTGATGCATATCATCCTGGAAGTTCACAAATACACATCAGTTGGATATTAAAATGTCATGTGAAAGAAGAAATTAGTATAGCTTGTTTTAAATGCCCCTTTCCCTGAATTATGGGACCCCTAGTCATTTTTAGAAGAATGCCTGTTTGCATCAGAATATTGTCATTGTGTTTAACTCTTTCTCAGGCTTATGAGGCTCTTTGCTATCACCCTCTATCTCTAGACTTCTTTTACTACCACCCTCTGCAACTGAGACTTCAGCAACATTGACTGTGTACAGGTCTTGCATGCATTCTACATGGAAGAAATTTGCCTTCAATAGTGACCTTTGCTTCAATACAATGCCATGGGCCCAGTCCCATGCAAGGCACTCTTACTACTCCTGGTCAACTTTTAAAGTCAGATGATGTTTGAAGCAGAAGGCTTCACATTAAGGCTCACATCACTTGCTGCCTTGACATCCGATGAAATCAGAATGGCCTTGCATGGCCTCACTGCAGGCTTTCCTTCCTATCTTGCTCCCAGGGATAACTGTCCCCCAGTAAATGACTCTCCTTATCATAGGGCCAGGAACAGTTTCTGCTTATCCCATAGTCATGGCTAGTCTTTCACTATTGCAGTACTTGGGAGGCTGAGACAGGAGGATCACAGGTTTGATGACAGCCTTGGCAACTTAGGGAGACCCTATTTCCAAATGAAAAATAAAAAAGGGGCTGGGAGTGTAGTTTGAAGCTAGAACAGCCCTGGGTCAATCCCCAATAGCAAAATATATATATTAGGTTTCCAATGGTTTCATCAGGGCAAGTAGACCCAGCAGATAGCTGTTTGTCTTTACATCAGGAACAGGCATGGACCATTGTGCCCAGCTCTAATTATTATTTTGAGTGTGGTCTAAAGTTTCCTATGATATATCCTTAGCTAAAGGCAAGTTACTAATTTCTTCACCAAATTATAAATTATGATCTTTATGAAACTTGATCATGAAAATAAAATTATTTCTGAGTGTGTGTGCATGTGTGTGTGTGTGTGTGTGTGTGTGTGTGTGTGTGTGTGTTTTATAATGTAGGAAATAAGGTTTGAGAGAATAAGGAAATTGGAGAGAAAGCAACTCTATGATATGTCCATATTTAAATTTATCATCCTTAGTTTCTTTGAGTTTAGGGTATAAAATGTAGTAAAAAGGGGAAATGGAGATTATAAAGATAAAATTCACATCTTTTTACATGTTCATCATCAGTCATTGCTCTTGAAGAAAAGCATTTTTCCTACTGCCACTTGATGGATGGTGATCTCTTAACTCATATCAGGCCTGTGTTTTCATGGCCTCAATCATCACAGGCATAGGAGGGTCCAGGTTAGGCCTGCAGAGGTTCAGAGCAGACAAAGCATGTCAGAATTACAAGGGAATTTGGAAACTAACTCCCTCAGTGTGCCAAGTGGAAACTAAGGCCCAGAGAGATTAGCAGACTTGGCTGAGCCCACACTACCAAGTTGGGGAATGACAAAATTTAAATTAGGAAAAAGGATTAGATGAGGATATGGATAGATTTGTCTATTGGCCTAATGACTATTGCAAACTGCTATCAGCTTAATTCTGGGGAATATAAATGTAACTGAAGAAATTACATATTTTTTGGGAAATGTGTGTGTTTGTGAAAAAGAAAAGATGAGTGAAGAAATAACAATTGCAACTGTGGTATAGACTCAACAAAAATAATTTAATGACTACACAAGTCCAACCCTTCATTTTAGGAAATAGTAAAACTAAAGTTCAGAAAGACCATGATTTGTTCACGATCATACTATTCAGTGGCAGTACAAGATCAAAACCCTGGTCCCCAGTACAATCCTCTCCCCTTTGATCTAACTGCTTGTATTCACTCTTTGTTACTATTGGGGGAAATTTTAATATCTATTAAAAGATAATAAAATTTTATTTCACTCAAAAAAAGAAACAACTAAATATCAGTGGTCATGCACTATGGTGACTGCTAACTTTTATAAAAACCTAGACTAAAGGTCTGAAGCAATGTGTAGTGAGAAAAGCAGATTTAATATGTAAGTAAGAAATCATAACCTAACTACAAGTATTTATTGCTGCTGGGAGTTTGGGCCTGATTTCCTGGAAGATTTGAAAGAGGAACTAAATTGTCCTAGAGCAAGATTTTTCACATTCTCTTGCCACTATTACATTTTGTATTGAATAATTTTTTTTGCCAGGAATGGCTATCTGGTGTATGTTATAATGTTGAGCAGTATCCTGGCCTCTACCCACAAGATGCCAGTAAGTCAACCCCTCTCCAGCTGTGACAACCACAAATGTCTCCAGACACTGTCAAATGTCCCCTGGAGGCAAAATGGATCCAGTTGAAGAAACACTGAATTGGTGCTGGCCTGAGCCCACAAGGGGTAGAAAGTATATAACACCAACTAAGTATGTGGCCAAAGGACTGCAGGAAGTAATCAAGGCAACTTGTGACACCCTTCAACCACAAACTATACACTAACTCTTATTTAGCCTTACACATAGGCAAGCTCGGATAGAGATCCAGTCACCAAATATATTCCTGGCTATTTTCAAACAATGACTTCAGTTTTCTGGATGGTAGTACAGGTATGATACTGGGCTTGCAGCCCCCACTCACAAAGCATAGCCAACCCTCTGCTACCCTGTATAGCCATGATTGATAGCCTGGTTCACCTTTAGGATGAATGCAAAGAACCTTTCCTGGTGTGACAGAGACTGTTGGATAGGAATTGGTTGCTTTCCACTTCCTTTTCCTAATAGTGTCATTTTGCTTCGATGCTTGAACAAGGACAATTGTTAATGGCCTGACACAGGAACAGGAAGTATTCTTTTGGAGCTAGCCACTTTCTTATTCAGGACCATCCACTTCCCTCCACACTGTTAGACAAGAGAAAGACTTGAGCCTTGTTTCAGTCACTGAATTTTAGGGCTTATTTGTTCCAGAAACTTAGTCTGCATCCTACCTACTATACATGGAAGCATAGTAAGAGAAACACTGGGAGATGATGGCTGGTGAAAGAACGGGGATTACAAAAAACTCCTGCACAGGACAGCAAAGAGACACCAGGGAAAGGCTAACATTCACCGGATCAGACTTCTCTAGCTTGTGTTGACTCATTTTGGGCGGAAGGTCAATTACCAACCAATTATCCTTTTGGGGATAGTGAAGTTCTTTACAAACAGATACGCAGATGACAGCAAAGTTATCCCTCTTCTGTCAAGTTGAGAGGACTGACTGCTTAGAGCTGCCTTTGGTAGATAGCATTAGCTATAAATTATTTACTGAGCTTCCATTTTTTGTCAATGCCTGGGGTGGTATCCTGATGTGGGCCACACAGAAGTAGACACGGTTTTTCCCTAAAGGTGGTTACAGTAAAACAGGAAAACCTGACCTATATAAGAGACACATTGGATAAAGTAGCACATGGTAACCTCCTCAGTAAGCAGTGATATCTCTAGAGAAGGTGGTGAGTTAGAAGAGCTGGGCGAGTGGCAGATAATAATAATGGTGATGCTTACTAATTATGTGGCATGTGACATGTTCCAGTAATATTCAGATAAGCAAGAGGGATCATCAAAGACATTTTAGGGACTTGGAAGGGAGAAAATCAGGATACACATGGTGGGAATATCCAGGTTGGCTGAAGAAAGACTTTGTACAATATGGTGAATGGGAGATGTCACACAACCTCAGAGGCACAGGTTATAATCCATTTACAGAGTCATGACCTAATGCCAAAAAGTCTCAGAAAACATTTTAAAAGTCTAAAAAGCAATAGAAGTTGAAACTCTGTAGCACAGAAAATGAGTAAAATTGTAAATCCTATGTCATAATTCTAACTGTTCCATGACCGTGAAATCTTGCAGCTATTAATCATGATAGAAACTAAAATCAAAGAAAAATATTGAATATCATCTCATGGAGGAGTCCACCTCTGCTCCATGATGTTGTTCTTCTGCTACTGAAGAATACAAGAAGATGTTTGAGAAAGTGCAGATGATATTTTCCCTCTTCTCCTCCTAATGCAATTCTCCTAACACTAGGCTTCTCTAATGGTGGATAAAATTGGAGACTCAGTTTGGAGCCAGAGTATGGATCTTAAATGGTTGAATTTATCCTATAGACAATGAGAAGAAATTGAGGCTTTTAAAAATCAGTATGTAGCATAATGAAAATGTCTTTATAGAGAAATTAATCTGGCAGCAGTGCTTAGAATAGATAGGTGGAGCACAAAACTGGAGGGAGAGATGCTAGTTAAGAATTTTGTTTGCAGCAATTCATACCCATGATGCAATTGTAGGGCCATTAGGAGACACTCTGTTACCTGAGTGAGAAACAATACATTTTTTTCTAGCAGAAATTAGCTTGTAGAAAACTCACTGGCACACGCACTGAGGATATCTGGGTCCTGGAAAAATTGCAATGTACAGATAAATTTGGATGAGTAGATGAATGTTAGCTAAAGCAATGGCATTGTGAGCCATGAATTTCTGTCAGAATGGGAACCCATGTGGAGCCTGTGGGTAGTTTAAGGGCACTGAATGTGAGGGTGGAGAATGCTGAAGTTAAATTTGCCTGTGACATACTTTTACCTACTGTGTCAACCAGGGTCCCAGCTGGAAACAGATGGTACTCTCATTGTAAGCAAATAGAGGAGTTAATCAAAGGGCAATTTATAAGCTTAAGGGGAGATCTAAGAGAGACCAAAAAGGAACAGAGGGACAGGTAAGTATCCTGGGACAAGCACCAGCTAGGGAGCAGATTCCTAAATTCCTGCAGGCCATGAAGGGTCAAGGGGAGAGAATAGTTATTGGTGGGCAGAATCTCAAGAGAGAAGCTGCAGGAGGCTATCAGGCAGGAGTCTAAGTAGAGTGATGGAATTAATCCACATCAGTGAGGGAACTACAGAAACAAATACCTTGACTCACTTTTCTCCCGTTCTTTAATATCCCATCTATGCCTCTCAGTGGTGAAATCAACCAAAAGGAAGTAGGTAAGCAAGCCCATGAGAATACAATCCATATGTGTTAACTTCCTAGGACACAGATCAGGGTGGAAAGGGTAGAGAGAGGTGGGGTGGGTGGGTGGGAGGTGGGAGGAAGCAGGAGAGATGTCTAATATGAGTCTCCTTGGTCTTGCCAATAGTGAAAGCTCAGGACTGGTAGAAGCAATTTCTACCTAAAATACCTGTCTAATGAGCTTTCTTTTAAAAATGAAAATTATCCTGGAAATGTTAAAATTTCACTAATTCAAAATTAGTGTTTATGAACTAATGGATAAACCGAGGCTACATTAAAGGGTAGAAAGATATTGAAAAGTCAAACAAGTAAGTAAAAAAGCTAAACAGATTCTATCTTTCACAGTTTTGCCTGTGGTTTGCCACAGGTAAGCTACTCTACCAAGGGTTTTGTGTGCCTCTTATTGTAAGCAGTCATTCAAGCTGAGCAATAGGAAGAAATTGTAATTTTTTTTTCTATTCTAAGTCAGAGGGACTTCCAGATGGAGACTGGAGACATGTAAGGTTGCACAGGAACCAAGAATACATTTTCCTAGAGCAGTATATTGGCTCCTCCTCTCTTTCCCCTCTTTGTCCTATTGCTTTTCTTTCCCTGTTACATCAAGACCACATTATATGGTACAATTCAGTATCTTGATATTATTTTAGACTTTCTTGTTGCCATGGAGTATGTTGATTACTTAATTTTTTCTTCTTTCTATTTTAGTGTGTTCTGCTTTATTTTTTAGAATTCTTGTTGTTTCCTTGTCTTTACTTTCTATCTCAAAAATTTTTTTCTAGTCCATTTTAAGGAGAAAACAAATTTTAAACAGTCTTTAAAAGAATTTTATGTTCAACTTCTAAGTATTGCTTTTAACTTGAATTTTCTTGTTTTAGCTTTTATCTTTTATCCCTTTAACTTTCATGTTTCTAGCTTTTTATCTCACTGGTCCTAGCCCTTTTATGTTTTTTTATTTATGCTGGTTTTATCTTTAATCTTTTATCCCTTACTTTCATGTTCTGCTTTTAAAAAACCTCCCTGGTTTTAGTCTTTCTTTTCTCTTCTTCTATTTCTTAGGTCATATTTTCATTGAACCTTATATTTGTAGGCAAGATTTTTGCTTTATTTTCATACACTTTTATTTTCTTTTTAGTCTTAATTATACACTTTGATTTACCTCAATTTAACTTTCTTCTCTGCCTTTGGTATAACTTTAGTATAACTTTCTTGTTCCTCATTCTTTTCTACTTCTTCTATTTCTTCTCTTTTTCCTTTATTTTGTAATAGGCTTTTGTGATTACAAAAAGGCAAAAAGTTTGAGACATGAAGAAGGACTATAAAGTAAATAGGACTTTGTGGAGGCCTTCCTTCCTCCCACTTTTTAACTATCCCCACAGGGGCCTCTGGGTTCATTGAAAGACAATCCCCCCAAATCCTCACTGAAGAATTCTGAAAAAAAAATTCTGAAAATGTCAGCCTGTTTTAGTTCTTCCTCTGTTGATTGAGGTTCTGATGCATGACGTCTGTACCTTGTGTTTTTAGACTATTTCTATCTCCGGTGATCATATAAATGTGTCATTGGGTGAGAAGTAGGTTAGGTCTGTTTCCTCTCTTGATCTTAGGACTGTTTCAGAGATCCTAGCTCATAAGATAGATTTTTATGCTGCCCTGATTCAGTGTTCTGGGAAGCTACCCATGATTCATCCTCATGTCTAGTCCTCCCTGTCAAGAGGAACACTTCTATAAGCCTCTCTTTATTTATTCTTTATATCCCATGTTGATATTCACTACCTCTGGTCCCCCAAGTACCCTTGCTGCCAGGTGGTCTGGCTATATTTTAGAGTGGACAGAAGCTGTAATACATCCTAGCTAGGTTGTATGCTGATAATCTAGGGGCCAGAATCATAGGTTATTTTATTTAATTTAATCAATTAATTTATTTTTTTGTGGTACTGGGGATTGAACCCAGGGGCATTCTACCTCTGAGCCACACCCCCCAGCCCTATTTTTTATTCTTTATTTTGAAACCGAGTCTCACTAAGTTGTGGAGGGCCTCACAAAGTTGCTGAGGCTGGCAGCGAACCTGGATCCTCTGGTCTCAGCTTCCCATGTACTGGTATTACAAGCATGTGCTACCATACCCAGCTCCCATAGGTTATTTTATAATAAGCCACTTTCTGCTGACTGGTATTCTAAAAATGACCTTGGAAAGTGGTCATGCTTCCCTCTTTTTAACCCTGGATAGCTGTTTCAGCATCTTGCAACCAGAAAGAAAGTAGAAAACAGAGAAAAATAATATGGACTGATTCTTAGGCCTGGGATGTTCACTTTTCAATCCATCTTCAACACATACAAAGCTTGTCTAATCCATATGGTTTTCCATGGTATAGGACATGATGGCCCATAAGATGAGCTTTGGAAGAAGACTGGGTCACAACTCTGACATTTACTAGTTTGTGCCATGACAGACAAGTTACTTCATCCCTTTTTGCCTACATTTCCTCATTTCTAAAATGGGCATAGTGAATTGATTAAGATGGAAGGTGTTTACCACCCTACCTGGCACATTATGATCTCTCAGAAAATGTGAAGCATTCATATTATTTAAGACTCAATTTAGGGATTTCCATCTTTATGAAATATTCAAGGATTGAGTCCCAGGCACACACACACACACACACACACACACACACACACACACACACACACATACACACACACACACACACTCTCAGACATACATCCTCTTCCTTCACTCTGGTTTTCAGTCCTCCTCCCGTGTGGCATCTTGTGCACATCTCTTCATGGCATTTACACATGTTAGCAGCACCTGTTTATACATGCTCCTTTCCTGCTATCTCCTGGGCATCTTGAGGCCAAGAGCTGCATCATAGTCACGACTGTATCCTCAACATCTAACACAGTAGCTGGTAGACAGTGTGGGCTTTATAAATATTTACTAAAGACGAAGAGTTGATGCCTGAGGACTTTTAAACAACTGTCTTTGGTGCATTAATGGAAAGATTCTCCTTTTTATTTCTTCAGTAGCAGACCAACCATATCCTACACAACTCGACCTCACTCTGTCTTCTGAGTAAATAGCTGAAAAGGAGAGGGGCCTAGAGGAGGGTGGTTGAGGCGAGAGAGAATTCATTAAGAAAACACTTCTACTAATGTTATGTACATATGCAAACTTATCAATGCCTATCTCCATATCATGTATGGAGAAAGGGGGAGTAAGGAGGGAGTCGGGGGAAGCCTCACCAAGTGTGTGTGCTTGTACGTCCTTATCATTCGGAACCACATTATGATGCGAAACTATAATGCACCAATAAAAGAGTAGTGTGCATATATACAAATGTGTGTGTGTCCAGAGTAAGAGATCATTATTAAAAGCAGAAGCAGCCTAGAATCCTGAAAAGTATGATCCACAATAAACTACCCATTTTTAAAAAATACTAAAATATTATAATTCCATGTGAGAATCACATTAATAGTCTAGAAATATGGGCAGCTTCTGAGATAAGGCCCAAAACACCATTCAATATTGGTCTCTTTTTTATTTTGCTTTAGTCTTGCAGACACAAGGAGCCATGAAATGCACTAGTTTCTATCTTGCCACACTTCTTGAGAGGCTGTACTGTATGGTGGTTATCTGCCTTGCCCCTGGGGCCAAATAATGAGGTTTAAATTCTGACTCCAGCATCCATTAGCAGTTTGATCTTTGTCAAGTTACTCAACATTTCTATGATTTCATTCTCTCGTTTATAAAATGGAACTAATAATAGTATTTATTCTCAAAGGGTTGTTGTGAAAAGTAAATGAATTAACACGTGCAAAGCTTTTAGAATAGTATCTGGTGCATAGAAAGTTCTCAGTAAAAATGGAAATCATTATTATTTCCTATCTGATCATAGCTGGAATCACCAGGGTTCTTCATGTGAAAGGGACTTTTGAGTCTCAATTATATGGATCTTGATTTAATGCTTCATTTTACTTTGCATGCAATAACACGTAATAGTATATGAAGAGTAGTTCTGAGTATTCAAATTCAGATTCTAAAGAAATACAGTAGACCCCCCATTGTAATGATAGGCATTTTACACTAAAATAGGAGGGATGCTATTTGTAGTACTAATTGTAAATGCATTATGATTTGCAATATAGAACTGTATAATCAAATCCATAACAGAGAATATCCTTGAAACCAGGATTTATCTGTATGAGTGCATTCTATCTTTAGAACCCAGGATTACAGACACATTATTATTAACACAAGCAGTGTCTTCCATTTTATTACATGAAATTATTTCCTTAGATATCTTAGTGGATTCCATTTTAATTTTCTAAAACAAAATATGTGGAAAAATTAACTCTGAATTGCAGGATCCCTTCAATAAACAGTTTTAAAAAAACCTATGCATAAAGAATAAGGTGACTTATTAGGGCTTTAAATCCTAAAAGTGATTTTTCTACTCTCTGTATTCTTTGTGTTTCATATAAAAAGCCTTCCTATCCTACATCACAGATGTCTCCATAGCTGCAGACTCCACTAGCACAATAACAAGCGGATTCTCAAGATTATACTGTGTCTGTTCATTTAAAAAAATAAAATAAAAGCTTTCCTGCAGAGAGTAGAAACAGCCAGTGCCTTTGTTGTGCATGGTGTAATTCTATTTGGACAAATTAGGTGATTCCTCCCTAATGTTGGTCAATGTAACAGGCTCCTAGAGTTAAATAAAATAGAAATTTATTTTTACTTTGCATCTGATGCAGAAGGCATACAGGCAGAAACACAGATCACTATTTTCCTTAAAAAAGAAATCACCATCTGTTTTGTGTAGAGACTAATATTCAGTCCCCATCTTACTGTGGCAAGCATTTTCACATTAGGGATTTTGGTCACAAAATACCCATAGTTTTTTATTTTTTCTTTTAAAGGAAATATGTAGGTATGGCTATTAACAGAAAACCAGAATAGAAATAAAAACACATTTTTTGTCTGAAATTTTTAATATGCTGAAATTGGAATTGAGAGCTAGCCCTCCAGAAAATGGTGTTAAAAAAAGTAAACAGTAAGGGATTGAAAATCTTTGTATAATCCTCACAAATCCCTGAAGGGTTTAACTCAGTAGCTGCACTATGTATAAATTTGTATAATAACGGTGCCTTGATTTTACAGAATGCTTTCAGAGCAATTTTCTCACTTTGGGTCATGTTTTTTTGTTTTGTTTTTGTTTTTGTTTTTTTTTTTCAACACAAAAAGTGTTCTCTAAGATAGTCAGGCACTTTGGGAAGCGGATTTAACTTTTAGGCCAATCAAGGACCATTTAGATTAAATGAACTAATGTATGTGTGCAAGCGCTTTTGAAAAGTACAAAGCTCTCTACAAATGCCAGAGGGTTTCGCTGCTATTAAATAAATGATAAAAGAGTTAGGTGGCTTTTCTAAACACTCACCTTCACTGGTGACTCCTGAATAACAAATTTCCAGATGAAAAAAAAAACCACAGATGTTCCTATTAGATGCTCACTGCTAAAGAGTGCACTTCTACTTCACAATGGTGGCTGCCCCCCTCAATATTTGAAAGCTTTGCAAAAGCTGTGGGATTACAGCCCAAAGCCATCAGTCCTTGAACACAAAGAATATTTTCAGAAGCCATTTCACTTTCTGTGCCATAATGCAGTTTATTTCATCTGGCTCTCCCAGTGGGCTTAAGTGCTGAGAAACCATACGGCAACTCATTCTTGTCATATTGCTTGTGGCAAACAACCCATTTTTAGGTAGCTGAGCATCATTGTTCCCAAGTATTTTGATTAGGATACAGAAGAGCTTGGTTGCCAATAATATTATAGTTACCATTTCAAGGAAGTAATAGGCAAGTCTGGTCTTTCAAAAGCTGAAGAGGACCCAAAACAAATCGCTCAAACTTGGAAATATCCCTGAGGTTACGTTTACATTACCTTTGCATTTGTGTTTATTGAAATTACTACAGTTATGCACTGCCTTATGCCCCTCCCACATTCATATGTTGAAGTCTTAACCTCAGTATGTGACCACATTTGGATAAAGGGTCCTTAGAGAGGTAATTAAATTAAAATGAGGCCATTAGTGTGGACTCTAATCCAATATTACCAATGTTCTTACAAGAAGAGAAAATTTGGACACTGATATTACAGAAAAGATTCTACCTCCAGACTGCCTTTGGACATTAGCTCTTCCCTGCCAGCCTGTTCTGCAGATTTCAGACTTACCAGCTCTCACAGTTAAATAAAACAGTTCCTTAAAACAAATCTCTCGATAAACACATCTTATTGGTTCTGTTTTTCCAGAGAACTCTGACTAACATAACTACCTATAGACATTTACATTTTGAAATACATGAGTGCAAACTACCTCTATGCCATATATTTGAGTTCAGTGGTTTAGGGAATATAGTCTTAGAGTTGCACTACTGGGTTCAGTCTTGGTTTTGCCATATTTTAGCAAAAGGTCATTGAGCAATCTCTAGGTACTTTAGTGTCCTCCTCTGCAAAATGGAAATGACTGGATGATGATTTAAGGATCAAAACACTCTTCCAATATTTGGGATTGTGACTTGTCACATCATAAGCTCCTAAGCTATGCTCATTATTCTTCTCATATTTATTGTTTTAGTTAGAATGCTTCGTTGTGAGCACTAGGAACTAAGGCTAGTTTATAAGAAAAGGATTTTATTAGAGGATGTTGAGCAGCTCATAGAATCACTGAGAACATCTGAGAACCAGGCTCTGAGGCCTCAATGGATGTGTGGAACTGGTATTATATAAACTCCATGGCAACTGTGATGGACATACTGGTACCTACCACCAATACCAGAACTGCTTTGGCAGCTGTTGCTACAGGGCTATGTTTGTCATGGTAGATTTTCCAGGCCTCTTTCTTTTTGGCATTACTAACTTCTTGACATCTGCAGTGAGTATGAATGATTGGTAGATCCTAGGTTTGTCTCAATGCTAGCTGCAAGGGGTATCAGGAAAGCAAGTAGCAAGTATTTTCAGTTTTGATAATGGGAGACAGGCTCTGCCTTACAAGATTGGAGATACATAGATATAGAAATTCTGGATGTTCAAGAAATACATCACATACATGAATGAATATTTAAGGTCTGTGGCCACTGGCCATAGAAATCCTTTTTACTTCTATTTTTTACAGTCCTATTTCAATCCCCTCTCAGTTTCATTTCCAACCACTGCTGCCTAAAATAACTCCCAGACTCTTGTTTTGATGTTCCTTATTTCTCTGTGTTAAGAACTTTGGTGTTATAAGTGTAAGGTGAAGGTTCTAACATTATCTTATGGCCTATGAAGATATTTCATTATGGCTGCTGGGAATACCTCTCATTACCGGAGAGAAACACATTAAAAAACATGCACTTTGGAATCAGAAAGAACAGGATTTGTATTCTCACTTTTGCTTAGCATCGTAGTGACTATGGGTAAGTTTTTTTTTACCTTGGGTCTCAGCTTCTCCACTTGTAAGACATGAACAGCAATAAATGACTGACCCTAAAGAATGTTTATGAGAATTGGACATAACATATGCCATGTAATATGGGATTGAGCAACAATGGAACCTACTGTAATAATTTCTTAGCCTTCAGGAACACCAAAAAAATCAATGAAACAATATTTGTATCTGTTTTCATTAGATTTGTATCCACAGAACAACAAATAAATGTCAATTATTGTGAGTGCTTCCTTTTTCTATGGATGATATTAATAAACATTACATGATGGAAACTTTCTGGGTAAAAGATTTAGCTTTAAAAAACACAAAAACTAGACTCACATCTTTTAAACAATTTTTATTAAAGTCAATGACCTCCTCTCCCATTCCAAACCAAACCAGCATCCTTATCACACAAGAAGCAGAAAGACTATATTACTTAATAGCATATATTTCCAATCTCTGAACTCAAGATTTCCCTCATTTCTCCATGGTCCTTAGTAAAAATGCAGCGACCTAGAAGGGACTGCAGACCAGACTGAGTGAATACCTGACTGGATATGGACAGCAAAGAAATATTTGCCTAAAACTTACTTCTTGGGAGAATCTGTTTGGAGACACAGAATGTTCCTGTACTAGCAAATTGACATCCCTAAATAGATGTCTTCGGTAGTATTTTTTAAAATTAATTTTTTTAATTGGTGCATTGTAATCATACATCTTTGTTAGGTACAAGCTGGTAAAGGCATACATGCATACATCTCTAATTTAACCCTTCTCCAATTCCCGCCCCACTCCCTCGCCCTCCTTCCTTCTCAAGTTCAGGTTAGTGATTGACTTTGATATGTTTGTGAAAGTACATCATGTGCATTAGGATGCCCCCGCCGCCCCCCCCATAGTATTTTTTAAAATTTTTTTACACCTGAAAACTAATGTGAACAAAACATGTCCATTTGTATATTCCTTTGCTGGTAAATTGACTTAATAAATGTTTGTGGAGTGAGGCCACTCCCAAGGTGTTTGTTGCTGTCCCTGCCGTGAAGTTGCTTGGCAGCATAGCCAGGCCTGGGCCCCCCAAACCATCACTATCCATCTGTAGGCTCCACTTCCAAGCTTTACTAAAAGAAAACCTTTGACTATGAGACCCAAAGGAGGAGGCTTTCATTTCCCAATTCACTGCCTTCTCATTCTCCTAGGCTTCTCAGACTTCAGCATCCATGGACTCAAACATATATGATCTGCCTAAGAAAGAGTATGCCTTACTTCAGCAGAGCAAGAACTATAATGATGACTACTATGAGGAGTTTCTTGACAACCAAGACTTATGGGAAGCCTGAGTCTGTGGGCATGCCCAAGGGCTTCCACCAGCCAGTGACTTCACTCTTAGATGCTGATACCTTCTACCACCAGGTGAGTGAAGACAATCTTTTCTCTTTTACTGAAGAGAAGGGCAAGGAAAGGGAACAGCCTATATATAGCCAGGTCAGTGCCTACCAAAGCATCATGAACTACTGTCCTGTTTCCAATTTCTCCAGGAGCCCTCTGGGCTTGTCCTATTATCCTACCTCCTCAACCTCTTCTGTGTCCTAATCTTCATAGTCTCCCTTCATGGCTCATCTGCCATACCATCAAGCCAGAAAAGCAGGCTCCCATGCCTGGTCTGAGCCAGGACCACCAGGTTCTACTCTGGGGCCAGCTTCTGCTTGCCTTGATATTTGCTGCCATCTTGCTTTTTGTCTAATACTGCATGCAGGCCAAGGAAGGTAACCCCTTTTGGATAGATTCTTGAGGGTCTTGGCTTCAGAGTCAGCTCTTATGGGAGTCAGTCCTGGCTGACTGTCTTAGATGTGTTTGTTAGGGATGGGGAAGGGTAGGGGCTTTTCTGTGTGTTCTAGCTTGGGGAGCCTGGCCTAGCCCAGGGCAATGCTTGTTCCCTCTCTCCTCATCCCAGCTTCCTCCTGCCAGGAAAGCAGCTGACTTGGACCCTTCAAAGCTATTTAGGCCTGGGTGTGTCTGCCTCTAGAGTCTCCTGGCATGCTTACCTCTGACCCTTAGGTACCAGGAGCGTAAGACCTCACTCCTACAGAGGAGAACATGGTTATCACCATGCATGTCTCCTGTTGATTGTCACATTGTTGGGAGAATTCACCAAAGGCCTCCCTGACTTTGTTTTTGAGGGCACACAATAAAAAACTGTTTATTAAAATTTTAAAAAAATTTCTGCTGGCACTAAGGACAGAAAGAGGAGCATAGATATGACATATTTACTGATGGGGTTTACAAATCAGTGGGAGAGTCAGACTTCAATTAAGTTCAGTCTTTTTTGTTAAGAAGTAGTGCTCATTCATCCATTCATGCATTCGATGGTTATTTATTGAATGGCAACTAGACTCTAAGTAGTGTGTTATGTGTTATAGTAGTAGACACTTTCATTACATGTTTATTATGTGTCAGGCCCTGTATAGCTGCTTTATACATCTTTAGTGCTTGCATCAAACCTATGAGGTACATCTTATTTTATAGATGAGGAAGCATGGGATTAGAAGGGCTAAGTTACTTGCTTAAGGTGACTCAACTGAAAAGTGGTAGAGCTGTGGGGTCTCTGACTGCAGGGTGCAAACTCAACCCCTGCTGAATAGCCTCTCAGGAAAAGTCCATCTTGTGACTCACACAGTTGATGAACCAAATGACTAGATCAATTTAAGTGTACAGCAGGAGAATTACAGCTCCCTCAGGGCCCTTGATGTATCTAATGGTGCTAACAATTTCTATAAATTAGGAAAACAGTAATTAGACCTACCGAGTTGAATTGAAATCTAGGGCCAGCAATAATACTGAAATAGTTATAGCCACAAATAGGGAAGCAAAAGCCATAGAAAGCAATTTACTGCCTTGCTGAATGACTCCAGGAAATCTTTAGAAGTTACTATTGCTCCATGTTAGTCACTAAAAAATTAAATAATACTATGCCCCACTTCTTATTCCTTCTAAGATTATTTTCATTTATGAAAACAGAGTCTCTTTACTTTAAAAGGAGGTGATCAACATCTGGAAAGGACAGTGGCAGCATGTAAGATGAGAGTTTGTTCACAGAATTCTAGACACTCAGAGATGTGTTCTTTGAGTTTCAAGATGATACTGCTATGATGACAAGTGCTGAACAAGAGAAATTCTGGAAGCCAGGAAGCAGATAGGCAAGTGGAAGCTGTCTTAGCATATTTAAGAAAAGCAAAACTTAATCTGGTGATGGGAAAGAGGTAGGAAGCACCCAAATTTCATTCAAAAGCCTCAGAAAGTCTCAGCAATTAAAAACACCAAGTACCCTTGGAAGTCAGGGTGACAAGTGTCCAATAATGGAGAACTTCAGATCTTAACTATTATATAACCACAGAAAGCAAGATAGGATAGCTGTATAAAAAATGGGAAGAGCTCTATGACATGATATAGGTGAATGCCTACATATATTCTTAAGTAAAAAAACAAGGTGCAGAATGATGTCTGTGGAATGTTGGTTAGGAAAAAAGAAAAATAAAATTATATATTTGCATTGATTTGTATTTGTATTAGAAGACGCTCAAAGAATAAACCAGGGACTTATAAATGGGGCAAGGAAAACAGTGGATTTGGAAGATATTGAGAGGCAATGTTTGCAAATTCTCAGTATTTACCTTTTGATTTTGTTTTATTTTCAAACTATGTAAATTCATTTAAAAATCCAGTGGTGCAAATCATGTGTCTGGAGAAAGGGCTAGTATCCAAAACATACTAAGAACTCTTAAAACTCAATACTAACAATCTAATTTACAAAGGGTGAAATATTTTTATAACTATCCCATTGAGGAAGATACAAGAATGACAAATTAGGCATATGAAAAAAAGGCTCAGCCCAGCATGGTGGCACATGCTTGAAATCCCAGTAGTTGGGAGGCTGAGACAGGAGGATCACAAGTTCTCACAAGTTCAAAGCCAGCCATGGCAACTGAGCAAGGCTCTCAGTAACCTAGTGAGACCCTGTTTACAATTAAGAAGTAAAATCGGACTAGGGGTGTATCTTGGAGGTAGAATGCCTCTGGGTTCAATCTCCAGGGCCAAAAAAAAAAAAAAAAAACAAAGAAAAAAAGAAAAAGAAAAAGAGGCTCAACATAATACTGGGAAGTTGCAAATAACAACAACCATGAGATATTACTACATATGTATTAAAATGGCTAAAATCCCAAATCTAGACAATACCAAATGCTAGAAAGGATATGGAAAAATAGGAATTTTCATTTATTGGTGGCGGGAATGAAAAAAATGGTACACACATATATATACATATATATATATATACATATATATATATATATATATATATATATATATATATATATATAGTACTATTACTGTATCCAGTAATCACCCTCATTGGTATTTACCTAAATGAGTTGAAAACTTAAGTACACACAAAACCTGCATATGAATATTTACATAGCAACTTTATTTGTAACATCAAAACATGGAAGCAATGAAGATGTCCTTCAATAAGTGAATGAATAAATTGTGGAATATCCATACAATGGAATATTATTCAATAGTAAAACGAATGAGCCATTATACCATGAAAAGATAAAAAAAAAACCCTTAGATATATATTGCTAAGTGAAAGAAACTAACCCTAAAAGGCTACATACTGTATAATCCCAACTATTGGACAGTCCATGTAGGTTAAAAGGCTCTTCTTGTATTTAACATAATCAAAAAGGGTTCAAATTAAGTCTATTATTATGAAATTTAGTATATTAGAGAGCAAAGACAAGAGCCTAAAATGTTGGCAAAGAAAAAAACTATCCACATGAAAATGTTCAAGAATTAGAATAGCATTGGCCTTCTTATCAGTAATACTAGAAGCAGGGAGACATTAGAATATTGACTTAAAAACTGTGAGCAACATTGATTTCTGGCATAGAACCATATAGATTTCAAATCCATTATCAAGGAAGAAAAATAGACATTGCTGGGCATGCAAGGTCTCAAAAGTTTCTATTCACAAGAAGTTACTAGGGAAGGATCTGCCTGGATGAAATTTAAGGAAGTAGGTAGGGAATTTAGGAAACAGATACTCTAGTATAAAAGGCAGACAAAAATTCCAAGGATGATGGGAAAACAGATCCTAAGATGACAAGACCTGGTAGACCTGGGGAGCAACAAGTTCAAATGAGAGTATAAAGACAGTGAGCTGTGGGAAAGTTGTCCCAGGAAGATGAATCTGAGGAGAATGGGTGTTTGAGAAGAAATGCACACCTAAAACAAGGAATTTGTAGTTAATTTAATAATGGGAAAAAGTAAAGTTGTCCAGGGAAGGTAGTTTAGACATAACACATTAAGGAGGTCAGCTGTGAACCAAAATTTATGATATAACCAGGGATACTACTAAACATCAAATATTTACCAATTGGTCTAGTATGGGCCACAAATCAAGCTTACTGGATACCTAGTAACATGGAGGGCCACATATGTGCCAGCAATTCCTTTCTGCTTTGCTGGATTGTGGGAAAACATCTAGGAGCCTTAGGAGTAGCATTTGTTCCATAAATGGGAGGTGAGTCAATTGGGAGCCTGAGAGCAGTAGTTATTTCTCAACATATAGGTAAATACTTCCATACTAGTGGATGCTAGTTGAACATTAGACATTAATATTTGGGTATTCAAGGAAAAGAAGTGTGTATGTGTGTTTGTGTGTTAGTGAGAAGATAAGAGAATGCGTGGGGAAAAGTATAATGTATAAACCTGAAAAACCAGTAATTAACAGTACAAGTGATGTTATTAAGAGATATAAAGGTAAATTACAAACTGACTAAAAGGGTTGAAATCATTGCTACTAGTTAATGAAAATGGAGGGAGATAGGGAAGAGAAAGGTAAGGCACTGCTGATTCTATGAAAACTACTGAATTCTTAAACTATATAAATGTATGATTGACAAAAAGCAAAAATTGAATATGTATGCCTATTACATGTATCAGATGCAGTGATATTTCAAGATAGGGATTATCATTCCCACGTCACCACAAAGAAGCAAAGATAATTGGTGGAGATGGTGTCTTTTTTCCTATAACACCTCATTTATTTATAGGTTAGAAGACCAATGTGTGGTCTTCTTATCAATCTTGCCAAGAGGATTTTCAAATGCGGAAACTTAAAGCTTGATCCTTTATTCATCTTAACAACAAGTAAGCAATAACCAATGTATGAACTTATGTTTGCAACAGAAATATCAAAGACACTGCTTACTGTGAACTCCTCCAAAATGTGTGTTGGCCTTACTGACAGAGAAAATATGAAAGTGCATTCGATGGAATTCATTCTTGCATTTTTATATTTCTTTACTTTTTAGTTTCTGCAATGCTGGGCACCAAGCCCAGGGCTTCATGAATTCTAGGAAGTGATCTGCCACTGAGCTACACACAAGTCCCTGCTGCATTTTTATATTACTTTTTTTTCGGTACTGGGGATTGAACCCAAGGGCATTTTATCTCTGAGCTTCGTCCCCAGCCCTACTTATTTTTTATTTTTTTTTTATTTTGAAACAGGGTCTCACTAAGTTGTAAAGGGCCTCACTAAGTAGCCGAGGCTGGCAGTGAACCTGCGATACTCCTGTCTTAGCCTCCCAAGTCCTGGGATTATAAGTGTATGCCACCAAACCAGGTTGTATATTTCTTTTTTTTTTTTTTTTTCCAGTACTGGGGATTGAACTCAGGGGCATTCTACCTCCGAGCTATACCCCCAGACCTATTTTTTATTCTTTATTTTGAAACAGGGTCTCACTAAGTTGCAGAGTGCCTCACTAGGTAGCTGAGGCTGGCCGCAAACCCGGATCCTCCGGTCTCAGCCTGCCAAATGCTGGGATTACAAGCGTGCGCCACCACGCCAAGCTTATATTTCTTAAGAGTCTTTGCTTACTACAAACATCAGAAAGAAGCTGGGTAATGATATAGGTCAGAAAAAAAAATCTACAAGCTTCCTATACCCTCTGCTCACTAAACCCTCACTACTATGGAGAAATAAACCATCCAAAATAATAAACAAATCCACATGTGCAAATCAAGAAAGTGTGACTGTCAAAATGCCAGTCAGGAAACAGGTGTATTAGAATATACTCATAAGTTCAGTATCTTCAAGAAAAAACATCCTAGCCAGGCGTGGTGGCACAGGCTTGTAATCTCAGTACTTGGGAGGAGGAGAAAGGAGGATCTCAGGTTTGTGGCCAGCCTCAGCTACTTAGTGAGGCCTTCTGCAACTTAGTGAGACCCTGTTTCAAAAATAAAGAATAAAAAATAGGGTTGGGGATGCAGCTCGGAGGTACGATGCCCCTGGGTCCCATTCCCAGTACCACACACACACACACACACACACACACACACACAAGAAAAAACCCAAAATAAAACAAAACAATAATATCCTAAACAAATCAAAATTATGTGGCAGAGTTAAAAGAAAGAAAACCTAGTTATACACGATTATGTGATCTTGATCTCTCTCTCTCCAAATAATAAACAATCACCTTTTAATATTCTCTGTTCTCAGAATATTTTCCTAGTATACTAGCCACATAGATCATGATGGCACCTGATTGAACATATGGTATCTACAACACCCCTAATGAGTGAGAACGTATGCTATATAGAGATTGGAAACACTAGCTTTAGACAGACATGGGTTCAATGGATTTGAGCAAGCTACTTAAAGTTTCTGAGCCTCTATCACATCTAGAGGCTCAGATCTTTGAATAATTTAATAATTAATAATAATCTTTTAATAATTTAACCCTGTTTCATAGATAGGTTGAGAGAAAAATGAAACACCTAATGCCTGTGATTCACAAAATCTGTCATGGAGTTCACCTACAAGGAAGTAATGATTCAATTACAACTTTTTTGATAATAAGAAATCGTCACCATTTTTTCCTACTCCCTCCACCCTCCGTGTGCTCTCTCGTAAGCACAGACCTCATTCTCTGTTATGTAGGAGACACAACAGGCTGCACATTTCCTCTGTTTGGAAGCAAAGTCCATCAGTCATTCTGAGCCATTCTCGGAATCAGAACAGCTGACAGAATGCTCAGTGAGGTCATTATTTTTAGCTTTGGAACTGTTAGAAAGTCTGCAGGGGATTTTCACGGCATTCAACAAATTAGCAAAGGTCATCAAAACAAATCCACTTACTGAATTTATTGGCTTGAAATCCTATCAAACCATCACTGTCATATTAAATTAAAAGAGCTTTCTACTGGCCGTATTTCCATTAAAAAGGGTCAAGCCGAATTGTGTTTAGATTTGATCCTGACTACATTTTATTTACAAATGTTGACCCCAAACCCACTTGTTTTCTATCTCTTCCCAATTAGACCCCTTCCCCCACTCCCCAATGTGGTGATGCATTTTCTCCTAGAGTAAAAGTTCTTTCTTAGAGCCGGGTGTAATGGCACATGCTGGAATTCCAGTACTGGGAAGCTGAGATAGGAGGACAGCCTCAGCAAGTTGTGAGACTCTCATCAACCTAACAAGACCCTGTTTCCAAATAAAAAATAACATCGGGCTGGAGGTGTAGCTCAAAAGTAGAATGCCTCTGAGATTAATTCACAGTAACACACACACACACACACACACACACACACACACACACACACACACAGTTCATTCTTTCTCTCTGTCCAAGTTCAAGTCCCATCTCTAGGAAGCTACTCCTTAATTCTCTAGCTCCTGTCTGAGGTCTGTTTTGCTCTCCACCCAGAACAGACTTTTTCTTTCTTTAAAGTTGGGCATGGGCAATTTTAACCCTGCTGTTCATCCCTGTATAAAGATGTTAAACTTGACCTAATTAGGCACCTACATTTCATAGACACCCTTTATGACACTCCTCTCTGCTTGGCTGATTATCCAAACTTATGGAGCAGCCAGCGACCAACATGACATAGATTCGTGCCAGATGTTACAGTGTTGAGCTCCCTGATTTCCATATTGCCATAAATAATATTCAGCAAGAAATACCTGAGGGTCAGGTTATTGATCCATTTCTCTTCATACCCTGAAAGGTACCTTTCAACCAAGGCAGATCACAAGGTGTGGGTCCCTCGGCAACAACATTTTTAGATCTAATGGAATTGCTTTACTGAATTGTACTTTGATGTTGTGCTAATGGACCACATCAATGAATTGCGTAAGAGAAATACCCTCATACCTCATCAGGAAAAGCTATATATCTTCTGACTAGTAGAGTGGGTTTTTGATTTTTGAAAATTTTGATTCTTGTAAACTGATTACATATACTTCAGCCACTAGAAAACTTAGTGATAAATACGGAGTCCATTTCTTTCAACTTGTATTGTCCACTCTAATAATGGATCTGGCATTGCTGTTTTTCTAATTGTATTTTCCTTTTTTTTTAGTCACCACAATGACTTATTTTAATCTTTTGGCACTGAAAGTATTGATATGCCTCACATCTTTTGTAAAACAGGTGTAGATTAAAAATAAATTCCTGTATTCCTTCAATGGATTATGGCAGTCACAGTTTACAAACCATCATTTTTCAGTTATTTTCTGCCTTGTATTCTTCTTTAGTCATTTTATCTCCACGGAATATTTTAAGCTAAAGGATATTCTCCACGTTTTTCTGTATTGCTCATTGAACCTTTAGATCAGTCTTCTACACACAAGTCTGATTTTAAGTAATTAGCTGTGTTATTTTGACCTTGATGTCACTGAGCCTCACAGGATTTCACTTCACTTCCTTCATGTCTGTATTAGGGGATTCATGTAAGTAAGCTTCAGTGTCCTCACTGGTGCTAAGATTCTGTTATGAGTGCTTGTGTTCCCCAAAAGAATTCTTGTCTGATACCTTAGGACAGGTCTGACTTAAATTACTCATAGATATGAAAGTGACTAGGTGTCCTCTTTCTAGAAAGGGATGTTCATGAAAGAAGGGTCTTGTCTAAGGAAGATTTATTCATTTTGTTTTCCTCTGAAATAAGTGATCTTATTGAATAGTTACAGATGCTAGTCAGAAAAGAACCATGACCTGGGACAGACAAGTCCACACAATTATGAGTAGCAGCTGGGAATATATTCCTCTTCATTTTTCATTTAAACAATGAAAGGGACTCTTCCACTTTGGTTCAGAAATTAAGCTGGAAGAGCAATAATGACAAGTGATCAGTACATATGATTAGAAGGCTTACAGCCTTTGTGATTCTATAATTTCACATATAGCAAATGCTGAGTCTGGTTATTTTAGTATAAAACAGGCAGCAGGATGCTGTGGAAAGACTTTAAATTGAAAGTGGAGATCTAATTTCTATTCCAACACGGATCATTAATATGGGGACCATGGGAACATGGTGTTAGTTATGCACCCTTATTCCTCTTTCTGCTAAATGCCACTATTATATAAAATGTAACTAAGCATGTCCTTGGAGATTCCATGTTGCCCCGACTTTGGGATCTGGCACAATGCCACTTTTAACTCTGCATGCCAACACCTTTTTTCACTCTGGACTGTGGCATGCTACCATCTTTGTTCTGCTTTGGTATATGAACTGACAGGTACCGTACACTGTGTGGACATGTGAACACATGAATAAGTGGAAAACCCCGAGGAAGCCCCTTGCAGAAGTCTTTTGCAGAGCACTGTTGTATTCAGCCAGCAGCCATTGAGTAGCAGTCCTAGATTTCCTATTTCAGCCTGTTGCAGCTGGAATAAAGGCATGTCTCATCCCTCCTTGGTGCCTAAATTCTTCTGACTGATAGAATTGAATCTGCAACTTCCCAATTTTGGTTGGTTGCACAAAAATTAATTAACTAAATAATCTATTGTCCTTCTTTGTGTCCTAGATTTTTTTTTAACAAATGAAATGAACAACCACCTGCTACATATTTTGTGAGAGTGAAATAAAACAATGTGCTATATTAATGTCATGGATGATTTTGATAATTCTGCACTATCATTACCACTGGTGTGGAACCAAAATAAGAAGGAAGAAACAATATTTAATGACTCTGGGTATTTTAGATTGCTTTTATGGTTGAATTGAACAATTTTGCAAAGTTGGTCATTAAAATGGGCTGAAGAATACTCTTGCCATTCTCCAGATGTGTAAATGATCCAAAAACTTATAAGTATTTTCCCCAAAATGTAAATTGAGAACAAAGCCCTATCAAGATGTAGACACCATAGGGGCTGGGTCTATGTCTGTTTGGTTCACTGCACATGAAACGATATTGAATATTTCTTGGATGCTTGAAATGGAAGTTGGGTGAATAATAAAGTATCCTCTCCCTGACTGAGTGACTTTTTCCTTTGCCATGCCAGTCAGATTATTAATCACCAGGTTGTGCATAAGCAAATGTATAAATAATGCCACATGGAATTCTGGTATCATTCTGATAACCTTATCTTAGATTTCTTGCTGTAAACTTAGCAACACTACTACAACTATCATAGGAGAGAAAATGGGACCAATTTTCTCAGGATTTCCTTCCCCGGGTTTGAGTTTTCCAGAGTCATTGGTACATGCTACAGTCTGAATATTTGTGTTTCCTGAAAGTTCATATGCTGAAATCCTACCCCCAAAGGTGATGGTACTGTGGGGTGAAACTGGAGCCTTGGAGAGGTGATTAGATGCTGCGAACTAAAACTGCTAAGGTTGGTTTCTCTGACCTCTGCTTACCAGCTTTCCCAACCTTTGTGTAGGTTATAATTTCCTTATTAAAACTTTAGGGATGACATAACTGTACTACTCCTCAGTGTCTTTCCAAAAAGTTAAAGTCAGAATACTATAGTGACATATGTATATTCGTATTTCTAGCAGCAAAATTCACAGCAGCCAATTTATGAAACCAACCCTGGAGTCAGTCAACAGATGAATGGATAAAGAAAACGTGGTATCTACACACAATGGAATTCTACTCTGGTGCAAAAAACAAAATTATGTTATTTGTGTGAAAATGGATAGAACTAGAAAATATTATCCTAAGTAAAATCAGTTAGTCTTAGAAGGTCAGGGGTTTTAGATCTTATTTAATATGTGGAAGCTAGAGAGAAAATAGAAAACATAAAGGACTTTAAATAATGTGGAGAGAGACCTGTAGAACAGTGAAAGAGGATTAGGGGAAGGAGGGGAAGAGGGGTAAAGGAGGCCTGGGAAAGGAAAGAGTTTAAATAATATTGTGGCAATATATGAAGGTACTACTACCTATTTCACTAACATGTATGGGGAGGAATGAGGAGGTTGGGGGTAGGATAAAGGAAATACAACAAGTGCTGTGTGCATATATGTTTGTATCACATTGAACCTCACTATGGTGTATAATTGTAGTACACTAATAAAATTATTAAAATAAAAAATTACGGGGAGGGGATGGGATGGGAACTGGGGAAGGGCTAAATGAGTGATGTGTGCCTCTATCATCCTGTACCTTGTAATGATGTATGATTACAATGCACCAATAGATTAAAAAATAATGCCTTTAATATATTGAGTGGCTCATTTATTTTCTTGACCAAACTTTGGCAACAAAATGCAGACTATTAATTTTGAGAATGTTAAGTTTCAGTTAAGTGTATTTATATACACAAAATAATAATATTTGGGTGGAACCGTGGGATTCTTTTAAATCATTTGAATGTTGTTTAGTAACCAATTGCTTTACAGGATTCAGAAATACTTTGAGACTAAGAAAGTCAATGACCTTTTCCAAAGTATCTTATTTTGCTTTCTAGAAGAGCCTCCAAGAGCCTCCAGGAGCCTCCTACAACAATGTAAAGTTTCCAATTAAAAGAAAGATCAGACTTAGAGTTTATATTGTCCATAAGGTAGTCTGGGCTCAAACACTCTCTAACCCTGTATATATGACACATTGATTTTTAACTTCTCTTGGGATTGAAGACTTCATCAGCATGAAGGGACTAGTGATGACTCCCTTAATTTTCCTCTAAGTTGTGGAACTCAAATGGCAAGAGTATAAAAGCATTCCATGTTCAGTCATGTACCATTTGATGACCGGGAGACATTTCTAGAAATGCACGGTTATGCATACCGTGCAGGTTGAGATTCCATGGGACAACAGTGAAAATTGTTGCTTGAAAATTGCACAGCTTTCAAGTTGCTTGAGCCTCAGCTCAGATCACACAAGATAGAGATGTCAATTGTTCTTCATGTAGAAGTCACTGCTGCAACTGGATTTTATCTTAAGGAAACTGGGACAGGGACACATCAAACAAGACCCTCAAGGCCATGGAGATAACTTTTAATTCTGCATACTCACTGACAGTGACATTACTCTGAAGCTACTGAATAAACATGGTTAGAACTTTACTTCTATGATTTAACTAATGAAGACCTTGTTTATTCACTGCACTGAGGCAAGACTGCAATGTGGACTGGAGCAAGGGAAGACAGGAGCCAGGGGTAAAGAATCATGATTTAGTAGCACTGAATAGATCTTTTAACAGCTTGGCTCCTATGTTTCATGCTTGTGAAGTGTACATATACTCTGACTTATCTTTCTTCAGTAGTGTTGAGATTATTCTTTTTTTAAGCACAATAGAATAGTTTTTATTTATATAATAGTAAAATATTATTATTCAAATATAGCCATTCTTCTCCAGTAGCATCAAATGAGGAACCCTATTCAAGTTGCTATTGGAGTATGACCTACTAGTTATCATATCTCTTCTCATCATTAAGGGAGAAAACAGAAAGCGAATAAAATATTAAAAGCATTACAAAGTCTGAAAAACTCTACATCACTAAACATTCCTTTACTCCTAAATTAAGATCTTTACATGTACTTTCTTCTAACCAGAAGCATTTTTTAAGTGAGTCCTTTGGAAAGAACTACTTTTCTGATTCATTTCCACCACCCAGTAGTTAGGCTACTTAAGTAATCTAAGAACCCTCCATTCTAAAGTTGTAAATGCAAATACTGCCCTCACCAAAACATTGTGCTTGTGCACCTGCCTATACTCACAAACCACGTTCACCTATTCACCCCTCTACCCAGTTTTTCTTCATCACTCCTATATTACATTTTGTATTGGTGGTTATTGTATTTTGTATCCCCTTATATTGTGAGGTACATTAGTACTGGGGCCTTGTTTTTCCTACAAAATTTCATGGCTTATAAAGACTTGAGGAACCTTGGGAATAAATGAATAAAAACTTGAGTGTCTGAATTATAAGAGGGACTCCAGGAGAAACCTTAGGTGAGCAAAGAATTTGACTTAACAGAAGGTGATAGAGGGAGGGGGGACACCCTAATGCACATGGTGTACTTTCATGAATATATCAAAGTCAATCACTAAAGTGAACTTGAGAAGGAGGGAGGGCGAGGGAGTGGGGCAGGAATTGGGGAAGGGTTAAATGAGAAATGTGTGCATGTGTGCCTTTTTCAGCTTGTACCTAACAAAGATGTATGATTACAGTGTACCAATTAAATAATAAAAAGAAATAATAATAATAATAATAAACCTTGAAAAAATAACCTTAATAATACTACTTATTAATTAGTATGTGGCTTTTGGATGTTCTTCTTGACTCCCAAAATTATTTGGTAGACACTGAACAAGTAAATTCACAAGCAGATATTTTTTGAAAAAATGTGCTGAGGGATGAGTATCCCCATCCTCAGCATTATTTACCTCTTTTAAGGAAGTGGCAGATTGACCTACAGTTGTGCAGGGGCCACAGTTGTTAAATGCAACAAATAATGGATGTTTTCTTCCTGGAAATTAGGAAGAAGAACCATGGGACAAATTCTTTCCCACGTGGCTTCCTTATCTATAAAGGAAGCTGAGCAAGCATCAGCATGGTACCTTATGGAACACTTAAAAAAGTATTGACATTAGTCTGTTAGCTCAGAGATATACTGAAACCAATTGCTATGCTTAAGTTGCCAGTGACAGGGAGCAAAATATACTCCCAGAGTATTTTCAAGTGATCAAAGTTAACCTAAAAGGCATTGAGTCACTGTCCTGTGAATCTTACCAAAAAATGCACAGGAATTTAATGTTGAGGAAAAGTATCAAGTATTAACAGAATATTTCTCTAGTTGCTAGTCAATGACCTCATTTCTAATTGTCTGAAATATTTGAGAATGGCATTGGTGCATCTATAAAAATGCCACTTTAGAACATAGTCTTTGGGTGAGTAGGATGTAGTCATCTTGTCATCTTAGAAGTACTGACAGTGTTGTGAATGGCATGTGCACAATAAATACTTACAGGATGAGAGAATCGGAAACCTGTGGGAACTGAGAAAGAGACCTGTGCAAGAGAGGAGTGAGGCAAAGAGTTGCTCCTGGTTGCTGTCATCAGGGAGCTCAGGAGCAGAGCAGAAGAGGGTTTTGATTGGTTGGTGATGTACAGAAAAATCAGTTTTTCAGGTGGAAGTCAATAGGTAGGGGAGAAAATGGTTAGGATTGAAGAGGAGGGAGTGATGATGATAATGACAGCAGTGGCAGTTACAATCAGAGTGATGACAAGTGTGACAGAACTGAAGAGAAGGAGCACTCACAACTGATGTGGAGGATGGAGCACCTCAGAATTATGGGGGAGCTGACAGCTGACTGCTGCTTGCTTCAAGAGCCACCATTCACTGCTACCATTTACTGAGTGACTAAAAGACACTAAAGCACCATACCAGGCACTCTACGTGCTGTCTTAATCAGATCTCATGAAGTGTATCTGTCTTCTATTTTATCTCCATCTCTCCACCCTCCAGGATTCCCAAGCTCTCCCCTCTGTTAAATGGAGCACATAGGTCTCACTTACTCTTTCCAAAATCTAGATCTTCCTTATAAACACAGCTTACTCAACAGCATCTCAAGAACTACTTTTTCTCCTATACTCCTGTATTAAGCCTAAGAGTTGCTTCAAGTGACATGTTCCTTGTCATCCCTTCCAGACTATTCTCCTTTCCCCATTAATAAAACAAAATAAAACACTATAAACCTACATTTCATGTCATTTTTAAAAACCAGGTCTCATTAAATATTGCTGAGGGTCATTCTAATTTGTTGAAGCTAGCCTTGAATCTGTGATACTCTTGTCTCAGTCTTCCAAGTACTGGGATTACAAATGTGTGACACCTGCTTAGCATCTTCTATTGGTTCATTGTGAATATACATCATAATGCAGTTCAAAGTGATAAGAACATAAAGGCACACAGCACTTGGTGTACCTCCCTCTGGATACCACCCCTCCCTCACCTTTCCCAAGCATGATACTGAGATTGGTATTGATGGTTTCATATATGTACATAGCATTATTGGAATGAGTCCCTTCATTCTGTCTCCCCTCCCCAGACCTCCTCCATCACTCCACTGGAGTTTTTCCTCCTTTATCTGAAGTCTCTTTTGTTATCCAGTTTCTCTCTAGTTTCCACATATGGGATACAACCATTCACTTTCTGAGATTTGGCTAACCTCACATATCATAATATTCTCTAGTTTCCACAAATGACATAATTTTGTTCTTTATAGCTGAGTAGAATGCCATTGTGTGTATATACTACACTTTCTTTATCCATCTGTCTGTTGATCGACTCTGAGGTTGTTCCATAATTTGGCTGTTGTGAACTATGCTGCTAGAAATATGGATATGCATGTTATTGCCACTGATGCCTATCAATCCAAGGCTAATTCTTCTCCCTTTTAAAAAAACATGTTTGACTTCTATTTCACTTTCATACTTCTGTCTTCTTTATGAATCCAGCATTTACTACATTATTTTTCTGTGCACCAGGCTTTGCACTCCTTGATCTCTGCTATAATCATTTCTTCCATTTTACCTCAATGCTCACTCCCATTTCTAGATTTCTTATGACAAATAAATACATCACCTCCGTAAATATAAATTTATACAACTTATTCCTTAATCTCTACCTTCTATCTTCCCACCTAATACTCTCTAGTATCCTGACTCCAATAATCATTTACCCCATCAGGCACTATGGCGTATTCCTTTGCCCACTATTAACTTTATCTCACTCCCTCATAACTGTGTTTCTTGGACTATCTTAAATTTCATAACTGTGCATTCTAAGCATTCTCTTTTATAAATTCTCATCTTTTTCCCCCCTACACCTTATCCTACTGCTTGCACGGAAAAACAACTCTGGATAAATCCACCTTTCTACTTTTTCCCATACTGAAGCCATCCAAATAAACATGGCTGAAAGAAAATAGAAACCTGCTTAGTTACACTTAATGTCCTAAATGCTATGTATAAGCACATGACATTCTCAGTTTACTCCCTTTTCTAATCTTCTAGATGATAATAATATATCTTCTTTCTTTTCAAGCCCCAGTATTTCCTCCCTTATCCTCATCCCTTGATTCTTTGATGTGACCCTCTTGGTTTCTGCTTCATCAAAACATAGAATAAATTAGAAGAAAATGTCCACAGGATCCCACTACTGTACTACTCACTAACTGGCATTTATGCCTCCTCTCTTGTGATTATAGGTATGCTGTCTGAGCTCTGATCTCATAGTAGGCCCTCCAGTTATGCATCAAATCTCATCTTCTCTGGCCTGTTCAGATTTCTGTCTTATTCAGATGCTCTTGTCTTATTGTGTCTATTTCCCGCTCTTTACTGGATTATTTCCATCAGCATAAGAACATACTTTTATTGCTCCCATCTTAACATGAAGAAATGAATTCTCTTGATTCCATATTCCTTTCTAGCTATCACTCAATTTTCCTCTTCTCTTGAACAGGTAAATTCATTGACGGGGTAGTAGATCTTAAGGTTACAATGAGTATCAGAGTACAAATCTCTGGCGTCTACTTTTGCATCATATGAAGGAAGAGCTTTAGCACATCATGAGAAATGTTTACAGTTATGATTCTGAGTCATCAAAAATGGGTAAATCATTTTCAAAATTTGCTGTTGAGAAAGATTCACATCAAGAATGGTTGAAATAAAGTCTGAAAAAATCTGTGTTCTTCAGAACGATTCATTGAATCCCAGGCTACAAAAAAAAAAAATATTTATCCAAATATTATTTTTAACATGGTCTTAAGAGTACTAATAGCATACTACATTTCTGGGAATTCTCCACTGGTGAAAAAGTCAGCCACAAATGTTACACTCTCAAGGTACTTAACAAAATCTGAGTTGATCACATTTCAGTGTTTGGAGTTATTCAGGTCACCTGAAAATGACTTTTCTGTCTCAGTTCATTTAAAACTCAAATGATCTTGAATCGAATGCTAAGCAACCAGTGTGACCAAAGCTTCTAACTAATTATTTAAACCTCAGTAGGGAGCAAAAAGTCTGGGAAAGTAGTATAAAGAGCACAGGTGAGACCTGGAACAGGTCCAAACTTGCCCCAAGTACAGGCGTTTTCACTGACTCCAGATCCTTAAAACTCAAACTGTCATTTATGGATCAGTAGTATTAGTGCCACCTGGAATGTATTCAAAATACAGACTCCCAGGTCCCCTTAGGTTCACTGAACCAGAATGTGCTTTATTTTTATTTTTATTTTATTGGTGCATTATAATCATACATCATGATGAAGTTCAGAAAGGTCAGCTATTTTCCCTCATATGTGGAAGCGAGGGAGAAATTGAGACACCAGAGGGACTCCAGGAAAAGGAGGAGAAGTCTTACTGGAGGGGGGCAGGAGGAAGACTTGAAAAGGGAAACAGTTCAATGGACATGGTGTACATAGACATATTCATTAATGTCAATCACACTGTCGTGCACCTGTAGGTGAGATGGGGTGGGAACAGGGGGAGGGCTTACAGAATCTGCATTTAACAAGCCCCTCCTTTGTATGTGACATTTGACAAGTATTAAACAGTGTTATGCATTTCTGCTCTGGTAATTCTGAGAACAGGCAACCTGTGGTTTTATCCAGTAATTTTTTTTTGCTCAAATTATAGGTCCATATAATACAAGTACTGAGAATACAATCAATATGGAATCAGTGAGAGCTCTGTGAGAAATCCACAATCAAATGAGCAGAGTCAATGCCTACGGGGCGGGGGGGGGGGGAGAGAGAGAGAGAGAGAGATAGAGAGAGAGAGAGAGAGAGAGAGGAGGAGGAGGTCTGGAAAGATTAACACAGAAATTATACTTATACCTTTTTTTTTTAATGGTTGAAAGAAACAGACATGCTTGTTTTCAGTTTGATACACCATTCTTGTAAAGACTATTGTGGCATATTTATTCAAATGTAAATTTTAACTAGTGTTGTTTTGTTTTAGCATGGTAGAGATAGTTTTTAAAGTGGCTAATGCCCATGCCTCTTTCTCCTGAATAGGTGACTCCCTTTCCCACAGCATCATTATACAAACTAATGTCTCATTGATCACATTGATATTAATATGTCATATATAATTATATATATATTCTTTTATAATAGAATGGCATCCTGAAACAACTTGACTTCTTATGGCATGGATTAAATATCTAGTTGAAGTGCAGGATTCAGTGTGTGGCAGGGTCCATTGGTCCCTATTTCAAGGTATGTACTTTTGAAGAAAGGAAACATGGAGGCTTCTGTTAGGATAAAATAAAGAGGAGTTTAAAATTATTCCTTTGGTCATTTTAGTGATTTCTGTCTTTGAAAATCATGCTATTTCTGTTCTTTGTTGTACTTTCTTCTCTCATTTCTATGTTTCCATTTTACCTCCCCATTTACAGAACTGGCTCTGTTAGAAGAGGAGGTTAAAAAAGAGAAGAGTAAAAAAAAAAATTAAAGCATAGCAGCCTTAAAGCAGTGACTTTCAAACTTGGCTGCTTATTGAAATTTCCTGGGGAGCATAAAATGTTCATGCCAGGACCCACCTTTCATAAATTCTGATGTTATTAGTCTGTAGTGGGATGCTAGCCTCAATAATTTTTTAAGACTCCCTCTTAACATCTTTGACCTTAAGGCTAAGAATAAAGCAATCTAACTGGAAACTGACACCAAAGTGAAAACTAAATTATGTATATTGTCTCATGATTATTGGGTAGATATGGTTCACAGAACAACAAATCAAGACCTCTCATGAGAATATATCCATTTCCAAAGTTGTAGATATCCATGCATCACAATTAAGAGTAATGAATGGGCTTGGAAATTATAGGACCATTATAGTGATCAGGCCCAGCACTATACTGATTTGGGGACTAGTATCTATTGACATGTGAAAGAGAAAGGATTTCTGATCATTGTATGATCTGTTGCACTTATAGAAGGATCCAGTAAAATAATGACCATTCTTAAAATATATCAATATTCAGTTTATCTGACCAGAATGTCAGAAAATAAATACCCACTTAAGGACTGAACTGGGGTGGGTTCAGTAGAGAGAAGAAAGATCAATTAAACTTTGCCTTGATTTTAAGTATCTGTTTGCTGCCCAGGTATAGTACACCTAAAAACCATACAAATGACTTACAGTGGGGGCTAGAGAAAAGTATTTCATGAGCACAGTAGAAAGAAGTAGTTTTTAAAGAAGTTAAAATAAGGGCTAAATCTTAGAATTACAAATAAGATTAACTGAGTTAAATTCTCATTGAAAATACTATCATTTTGTGACTTGAGGCAAGGTACTATCTTGTACTTTAGCTTCTTTCTTGGGAGGAGAATTCAATGGGAAATCTTAATAAAGTATCTGGCCTTAAGACTGGTATTTTAGAAATTTAACTATTAGTATTATCAAGTTTTGATCTGAAGTGAATCAAAGCCCTCAGTTTATCAAGGGTGTTCAATTCTAGAAGATCAGAGTTTCACTATAAAATGTGTCTTTAAGTTTTAGGCTAATGCCTTAAACTTTTAGATTAAAAAATATGAGCCTTATTTTAGGCTTCCACTTATGAAGCTAGTAGCAAAATTATTCTTTATCTTAGTGTCAAGAAAAGAAGAAACTTCCAGAGATTTAAATCTGTAAATCAAAGATAGCTATACCAATTTAACAATGTCTTTCACATGCATGGGATATAAACTGTCTATAGGGTACAAGTGAACATCTATAAGGCTAATTTTATAGTCAAATTTATTGCAAAACTAATTTTCATAAAAGGAACTCCATTCTCTCACTGGCTTGTATTTTGTAACTTATAAAAGATCAGAGACTTTGTAGAGAGTACTTTTTCATAGTTTCAAAGAAACAGGCTGGAGAAAGGAATAAATTAATTCAGAAAACATTCCCTTCCTCTCTACACCCACCCCTCTGTTCATCAAAAAAGCTACAGGCACTAAAATTCATTAACATTTCTATGAACATAAATTTGAAATATTCATTTTCATTAAGTAGTCTACTGAATATGGCAAAATCAAATTTATCTAAGGAGATATCCAATGCTGCTAATTTCCTTGACAATGGGGACATAAAGCAAGGGAAGCCATGAATCATTCATGAAGTTCAATTTACTTCTGTTATTTTTGGTGTTTAGCAACCATGAATAGAAAGTGTGCAGCATGTTATAGATGCTATTTTTAAATTATTTCAGATCAGAATTAATGATTTGGCAGGAGGCAACAAAGTAAGAATGGTTCAAAGGCTTTTGCTTATAATTGTCCCATATTTCATATTTTCTTGTGAGGATTTATATGCTCATGTATTTATAACTTTGTTTCTACATTCAGTTCTTTTTTATGAATTAAAATCACTTTAGAACCAATATTTCAGGAAAGCATATAAATAATTTACTGGTGATATAGTTAAATTGAATTTAAGAGTTCTAGATTTGGGTGCCAAATGAGACCTTGAAGGTTATAAAATTAAACTGGCCTTTCACTGAGAAATGTCTTCTACATTATTACTGGTAGGTGGTAATTTCCAGTCAATTGGAGTATCTCATGGGCAGGAAAAACTAACCTTCTCTCCTGTTTTTCTTTCTTCTGATTGAACCCCAGGGGCATTCTATCTCTGAGTTACACCCCCAGCCCTTTTTATTTTTTGTTTTGAAACAGTCTCTCTAGGCTGCTAAGAATCTCACTACTTGCTAAGACTGTCCTCGAAACTACCTTCTGTCTCAGCTTCCTAAATTCTGGGATTACAGGCATCCATCACCATAATAAGCAGGAAATTCTTTCTTGAGCAGGGGCTGTATGAATGGGCAATGCTACTCATATCTCTAACGCTAACCCTGCCTTCCTAAAACTTCTGCCAACTGTCTGCTGCTGTATCACCAGCACTTGCTGGAACAGAGAATCAGTATGTTCACCACTTAAGACATGTTAGTTGAATTAAATTGAATGCATTCAAATCTAGCACTATGGGCCAGAAGGTACCCTAGATATTTGGTCAGACATTATTCTGAGTGTTCCTGCTATGTTGTTTGGAATGAGATTAACATTTTAATTGTTAGAATCAATAAAGCAAGTTGGCTCCCTAACTCATCCAATTAGTTGAAAGTCTGAACAGAATAAAAAGTCTCACCATCCTCAAGGAAGGGGAGAATCCTCCTTCCTGCTTCAACCTGGAACATCAGCTTTTTTTCCTGCCTTTGGATTCGAATTGAAACATTGTCTCTTTCCAGGACTTTAGTTTGCTGGCCTTTGCACTAGTACTACACCATCAACTCTGGGGGTTCTTAGGCCTTTGGACAGAGACTGGAACTACACCATTGGTTTCCCAGCTTGTTGACCCATCCTGCAGATTTGGGGACTCATCAAGTCTCCATAATTGCATGATTCAGTTCCTTAGGATCTCTCTCTCTCTCTCTCTCTCTCTCTCTCTCTCTCTCTCTCTCTCTCTCTCTCTCTCTCTCTCCCTCTCTCTCTTTCTTCTTTCCTGTTGGATCTATTTACCCAGAGAATCCTGACTTATGTACAGTACACCTCAAAACATTAGGCTTTTCTTCTAAATCATAGTGCTTAAAATATTAACGAACGGCTTTTATTCCTCCTAAATTTTTCTTCTCAGTTATCTTAGTCTTCTCTCTCTGCATAAAATTATCTTAATAAGATTTTAAAACTGGACGTGATTCTCCATATGTGGCCACACAAGGGCAGATGTTTATAGACCTCCCCTTGTCTCTGGATTTTTTATGTTATTTCCAGGTGTTACTATAATACATTACATAAATACAGTTCTCAATTCTGCAAACCTTACATTTTCTTAGGAAATTTTCCATAGTTAGGTTAAGCCATTTCATTAGGTAGATACATTTTCTAACCATCTGCTATTATTGTGGACAAGAAAATATTTCATATTGGAAATAGTCAAATGTGACTATTGCTTAAAGTTATGTATACATGCTGATACTACTAAGACATGTGAATTAACAAAATGACAACATTCTGAGACTAACAGAGTTGGATGATTCATTAAATTTAATATATCAAAAAATGCCTGTTAAAAGTTGCCAATTTATTTTTTCAACAAGAAATCAGTAGAAAAATAACCAGGTTTCACTGAATTTTACCTTTGACAACTTGGCTGAGGTTCAGCAGGGGGCACATAGACAGCTATTGACTTACGCTGAAGCCAAAGCAATCAGTGTTTCACGATGTTTATCAGCCTACTGAAATTTCTAAAGTAATTAAAATGATAGTTTTTCTCTATCTGGCTCTTGGCTGAAGTTTTGAAACAGTCTTAAAACATGAATATAAAATTTTACAAATGAAGAGTATTTTATTGTAAGTAAAAAAAAAATCTGTGCTTTAAATCTTATCTGAAAAGTTAAAACTATGCTTATCTTTTAAAATTCAAAAGACCAGAAAAGTTTGCAGCTAACAAATTTAATGTACATTCAAATTACAAATGTTTATTTTCATGTACTAGACTAGTTATGTAGTGAACCAGAAAATAATTCATTCTCTCACAGAATTTATAATCTATAGGGAGAAGGAACAATAAACATAGATAAAACAAGTACTGCTAAGTGCTACATGAGTATCTTAGTTCATTTGGGCTACTATAACAAAATATCTCAAGTTGGATAGCTATAGACAACAGAAATTTGCTTCTCACAGTTCTATAATATAAGTCCAAGATCAAGGCACTGGCATTACCTTCTGAGGAAAGTTTTAACAAAGATGAAAGGTAGGGAGGCAGAAGTCTGAGTGCAGTGGGTTGAGAGGAATTTGAGGCAATAGGTGACATATATAAACCATTCCTTCTAGTAATTTGGAGAAAGAAAAAGTATGTAGATTAAGAAAAAACTTAAGAAAGTTGTAGGGATGGGTCAGAAGTATTTTTGAAGAGAAGAATTTTTAGCTTGTTTTCAGGCTATGAAAAAGAGGAAGTAAATTGCAAGACTGGGAATTTGAGAAATTAAGGGTGAGAAGTATGAGCATTGAGACAATCAATACTCAGAGGTCTCCTGAACAAAGGAGCAAGGACAGCCCATAAAAAGAATTAAAATATAGGGGTTAACACAGAATGATAAATAAGGAAGTTCAGAAGAAGAGTGAGAACACAGATTTCATATTTGTTATGGTGTCCACTTTTTTTGAGACTAGTGAGAGGTGAGAATAGGGTAAATATTTTCCTTAATTTGTGCTGCAAAAAAATGGAAAAATAATCTTATTCCATGATAGTTAACCTAAGCGCCTTCCATATCTCCATGACACTTCTGGCTATGAAACCTTCACATGATAGCTTTATTGATTTCAAATTCCAAATTTTCTTTAAACTAAATTATTTGATTGATTTTTCTATATGCCATTTACTCATTTTATAGGGCTATGACGCTGTTAATCTGCTCCAAGTTCAAGTAAATTTTCAATTTAACAAGCTTTTATGGCTCTTACAGTTTTACTTGATTAGATGACTTTAAAGATAAGCAAAACATATTTAATTTGTCTCAAAGGACCTAACCAAGGAAAACATTTTCCCAGACTTGGATGGGAAGATCATACAAACTAGTAACATTTGTACTGTAGGCAAAGTTTCCACTCCATTAGTCACAAAAGTATGATTGGTTCAATCTTACATCAGTGGAATGTCTGCTTACATCAGTGGAATGTTTACTCCTTGATTGATACTTGAGTCTCTTATTTGTAAACACTTTAAAGCTTAGTTGTAGTCTTGAGACACTATCCATTCAAGGAAAACTATTTCAGGAAATGACATGCTTCTTTATGAAATGTTAAAATAGATGAATAATCAATTCAGTATTTATTAATACTTGGAATTAGAATTATATTATATATTTAGGAAGAAATAAGAAGTAAAGCTCATTCAGATTCCCTATTATTGACATATGTTACTTCAACACTTGAAATTATTGCTCTTAAGATTTTTTTTTTTTTGGATGCTGGAGATTGAGCACAGGGATGTTCTATTGCTGAGCTACATACCCAGCCCTATTTTATTTTATATTTTAAAGCAGGGTCTTGCTAAGTTGCTGAGGGTTTTTGCTAAATTGCTGAGACTGGCCTTTAACATCTGGTTTATTCTTAAGATTGATTTATCCATTATTAAGAAGAAATAAGTTTTAAGTAAAATGCTAAAGCCGAGCAACATTGTCATCTAAGGCTTTATTTTAAAATGTGGTATCAGTGGATTTGAGACTTGCTTGATTTTGTGAATCACAGACTATCCTCTCTCTGCAGCTGTAATTATTTGACCGTTGACCTAAAAGCTAAATTCTAGTTGAGTATGGAAGCACATGTCTATAACCTCAGTACTTGGGAGGCTGAGATGGGAGGATCATGCGTTAGAGGACAGCCTCAGCAACATAGTAAGACTCTTAGCAACCTAGCAAGGCTTTATTTCCAAAACAAAAAATAAAAAGGGGTGGAGGTGTAGCTCAGAGATAAAATGCCCCTGAGTTCAATCCCCAGTTCCACCAAAAACAACAACAAAAAGATAAGTCTAAGTTTTGGTTCATCTTCTGAGATTCACTCTCACCTCTATCAAGGATAATTTTGGAAACTGCAGACCAGCCTTGGGTTGATTCAGCATTCTCAACCTAGCAGAGAGTGATTATGGTTCTACTCATTGGTCCTATGCTCTCTTACTCACCTGTTGATTGCAGGATTCTCCAGTGGGGAGTAAGTAGAACACTTGGGTTTGAATCCCAAAATCTTACACACATGGATTCTTGCACTGATTTATGAAAGTATCTTTAGGAATTGTAGTTCTATGACCTGCTGCTGGATCAACTTGATGATGGTTATCATGCATGCATGCTTACATTTTGGCTAATTTTGGAATCCCTGTCACTACCAAGCTTACCCCTCTGTCTAGAGAATTGATTGCAACTTACTGAATTACCTCAATGATTTTCACATGCATGGGTCACTATCTATTGTCTAACACCACATTTTATGATTATTTTGGACTAGATGGCTGTATGGGTTTCCCCAATTTTTGCCCCACAAAACTTATGCCCAATTTGTGCTTCACTTACAGATTTGCTTTTGGTTGTATGTGATATGATAAATGGATCTAAAAGTCATCTATTTTCCAATATGAAAAAAATTCCAACTTAAAAATCAACACATAACAGTCAGTAGGAAAACCCAGCATGCATTATAAATTAAATATGAATTTTGGGAGAAAATGATGATAATTTCAGTATTTGGAATTTACAACACAGAATCAATTCAAGTACTTCTCAAAATGTATTACTTTTTTATGTAAGTAATGTAAGACATAAGATCTTAGAATTTTAAGAGACTGCTCCCAGTTCTACCCAAAAGAAGCCAAGATAAAAATATCACAAAGTCAATGGAAAAAAGATCCAGGACAAAAGGTAAACCATATGTATGAATATGTTACCCTTCTTCTCCATATCAGTTTCAAAAGTAACAGTTTACTGGCTGAACTATAGTTTTTGCTTTATTTATAAAAAATTTTTAGCCATTAATAGAGAACTGAGTTTATGATTTGGATTTGGTAGTCTTTGGCATTTAAACCCAAAGTAACCATCAGTACTTTCATAGTTAACACTCTTTGATATTAGCCAACTTTTTTAAGTAATGAGATTTGGAATTAGTATATTAATTAGATAATAGATCATGAAGTTTCTTGTTTATTCTATTGCAGAACAATCTCTATGTCTATATTTATGGTTATCTCTACAGGAACATCATTATTTCTATGTGTGTATATAATGAAACTAGAAGGTTAATGTAATTGCTTAATAAGCACACACTAAGGAAACAGATTTATTTTTCAATAATATGGTAGTGTCACTTTAAATCTTTTAATTTTCCCTTATCTTTTTTATGTTTAGACATATAAAGTATTTTAATGATCTAAATATGCCATATATAATTTTTCACATTACATTAAGTGATCTAGTAAAGGTCTGAATTATCTACTGAACCTTTCTGCATCTCTCAAAACCAATAAATGGTCTATTTCTGGAATTCACAATTAATTGGCTCAGATGCCTACAGGTTGATGTCTGAGAAACAATACCAAAAGGTAGTTGATCAGATTAAATCATAGTGATTAAAATATTCACATTGTTGAGAATGCAATCAATGAAAAAAAGTCCCAGAGGACAAAGCAATAGCTAGACCTCAAAAATATTAAGACTTTGGCACAGCTTAAGCCCCATAATTTATCATCTTCTTCTTTTTCATGAGTAAAGACACATCATTCACCCAGGACTCCACCATACTTCTTCTAAAAGGCAATTTATAATCTTTTAGGTCAACATAAGATAGAACCAAAAACATTCCACAGTGTCTTTTCATATTGAAATGTTTCTCTCTCTTATTAATGCAGTTTTGCTACTGGAAAGTTTGGGAAGAAATTCACTTTACGAAGGAGAAAGCATGAGTTTATACATTGTTGGGTTAAAATAAGTGGAATTTTTCTAATTTTCCCAAAAGATAACTTCATTGAAGTGAGCTTTGAACCACCAATATAAAGGAAAATGTCATGGATTATAAATCCTTGAAAAATTGGCAAAGGACTGCAGCTAAAAATATTCTAGTACCAATGAACTCAGTGAAAGTTTGAAATTAATTGGGTCAAGCAAACATTTCTCTTTCTTATGCCCTTGTAACTTACAACTTTCAATCTCCAGGGTACAGTTTTGCTCATCCAGAGGATATCTCCGAAGATCCATCATACATGCAGCTGTGGTTGTGATCCTATCAGAGTGAGAGAGAAAGAAAACATCATAAAAGTGGCCACATTTTATTTACAGGTTACTCAGTCTCATGTCATGTTTACCAGATGGAAGAAACAAGGTATAACAATGTTGAGATATCATAAGGGATTCCTATGAAGAATTATACATCATCAAATTGGATAGTTTAGATGGATAAGTGGAAATAAATATTTTTCTAGAAGTACATAACATGCTGAGACTGTTTCAAGAAGAAATAGAAAGTCTGAACAAATCAATAATAAATACAGAAATTAAATTAGTAATCAAAACCTTTAACAAAGAAACGCCCAGGACCAGATGTCTTCATGGGTGAATTCTACCAAACATTCAAAGATTTAATACTAAGTCTTCTTAAAGCCTTCTAAGATGAAGGAGAAGGAATACTAACAACTTATTTCATGAGGCCAGCATTGTCCTGATTCCAGAAATAAGGCAAATAAAATACAAGAAAAGTATATAAGTCAATATCCTTGATGGACATGATGCAGAAGTCCTCAATAAATTACTAAAAGACTAAATTTAACAGTACAACAAAAGGTTCATACACTGTAACCCAGTGGGATTTATTCCTAGATATAAGTATGTATATACAGCAGTTAACCAGCAAATGCCAATATAAGAAAAAAAAATCACAAAGTCAATAGAAGAGAGGATAAGGGCAAGAGTAATCAACATAATAAAACCTGTTTAAATAAAAACCATATGACCATCTCAATAGACACAGAAAAATGGAGAACTTTTTCTTTAAAATCTGGAATGAGACAAGGATGCCCAATCTTACTACTGCTACTATTCAACATAGTACTGGCAATATTAGCCAGAGTAATCAGGCAAGAAAAAGAAATAAAATACATCAAAACCAGAAGGGAATAATTAAATCTATCTGTTTGAAGATGGTATGATCATATATGTAGAAAAGCCTAAAGGCACACCAAATGAAACAAAACAAAACAAAACAAAAGCAAAAAAACTCAAAAAAACAAAACAAAAAAAATTGGTGAAACTAACAAATGAATTCAGTAAAGTTGTAAGAATTAAGCAAAATTGAAGGATACAAAGCTCATACAAATAAATCAGTGGTGTTTCTAAACATCAACAATGAAATCTCTGGAAGGGAAGTTAAGAAAAAATACCCTTTTACTTTAGAAACAAGAAGATATTTGAGAATTAATCAAAGATAATGAAATACTTGAACACTGAAAGTTATGAAACATTGATGAAGGAAATTTAAAAAGACAAATAAATGGAAATACATCTCATGTTCATAGATTAGAAAAATTAATATTGTCAAAATGTCCATACTACCCAAAGCGATTTCTAGGTTCGATGAAATTAGAAAATAGAAATGTGAGAGAGCACCGTTCCATCTCCCTGTTGACCATCTGAACTTTTTAATTTTTCCTTTTCTTATACATTTATTGATGCATTGTAATTATACATCATAGTGAAATTCAAAGTGACACATAAATAAATGCACACATCACACAGTGTATTTCCTTCTTTGATACTGGAATTTAGTGAGTGGAGGCCAAAGATGATGATAAAAATCCCACAATGCACAGGACAGCCCCAAAGATAAAAAAATTACCTGTCCCAAATTGTCAGTGGTGTTGAGGTTAAGATATCCCACTGCAATGGTATTTTTCAAACATTTTTCCTTTGTGGAAACTTTAAGTGTGTATGTGGGAGATGCTGGTAATTGGATTTGGGGGCATTTTACCTCTGAGACATCTCCATTTTATTTTTTATTTTGAAGCAGGATCTCACTGAATTTCAGAGTGCCTTCCTAAGTTGCTGAGGCTGGCCATGAACCTGTGATCCTCCTGTCTCAGTCTTCCAAGTGCTAGGATTACAGATATCTGCCACCACACCTGGTGGAAACCTTAATGAAATAAAATTTTGCAGGCATCCTCAAAAGATGAAGTGCAAATAGAAAAAAAATGAAAAACATATTCTATTAATGTAAAATCACCTTATAAATTCAAATGTTACATCAAATTTGAAAGCAGGGACTATTTATGTTGAGAATATTACAATATTTTATGTTATATTTTATCTCTTACAGCACCAATTTATCTTTATATTGTATTTTATTTATATGTTGTTTAGGAAATACTAATAAGTGAGGCATTTGTTCCTAAAAATCTTATATAACCAAGCATATGCCACCCTGAATTGGGGAAAACAATACTACTACTACTACTACTAATGGAATCCAACACTTGATGTATCAAGAAATCACCTCTAATAATCAAAGAATCTTTGGAAACAGTTCAGGAACAATCATGGGTGGTTGGTCTCTGGAGGTGGTTAATGATGAATTAGAAGGAAACTTTACTTGGTGCTCCATGTACCTGACAGCATAAGTTAATATGTTAGCCTGACAGCATAAGTTAATATGGTGATTTTGACTGTTAAAATGTGGCATAGGACACTTTACAGTATACATGCTTCTTATTATAGTTCAATTATGATGTTTTTAAATACATTTATTTGTGTTTTATAGTCTTACATCATGATGTAGTTCACAGTGCTTGTGACATACATACACATAGCACTTGGTGAGCTTTCCTCTGGCTCCCTCCCCACTCCTTCCTTTCCCATACCTGATATTGAGATTGGCCTTGGTATTCTTATATATGTATATAATATCAATGGAGGTGTTTCCTTCATTAATTCTCCCTCTCCCCCATCCTCCCCTAGAATACCTTCCTGGCTCCACTGGAGTTTCTCCTCCATTATTTAAAGTCTCTCTAGTATCCACATTATTCCCCTAGCTTTCACATATGAGAGGAAACATGTGACCTTTCACTTTCTGTGCCTGGCTAATCTCACTTAATATAATGTTTCCCAGATCTATCCATTTTTTCTGCAAATGACATAATTTTGTTCTTCTATATTGCTGAGTAGAATAATTATAATATTAAAACAATTAGAATCACATAATTTTTAGATCAATTAAGGAGCTTTAGGGAGAACTGAGAATTCATTTGTGTCAATTTCAATAGCATATCTCACTTAATTTACTTCATTTTCAGACATATGTCATCTTTTTAGTGTACCACTTCCTATCAATTAGAACATGCACTGAAATCGTAAACTGAACCATTAATTTGCAAGTTGGGGAGCTCTGGAGTTTTTACAAAGCGGCTTGTGAACTCAAAAAAGTATTGTATAATGTTATCCAGTTCCATCCATTTCCCTGCAAATTATGTAATTATTATATAATTATGTTCTTCTTTATGGCTGAGTAAAATTCCATTGTGTACATATCCCATAGTGTTGTAATCCATTCATCTGTTGATGGACATCTCAGCTGGTTCCACAATTTGCCAGTCACAAAAAATGAAAAGTCCTATGTACTCCCTAACATGCGAAATCTAGGGAGAAAATGGGACATAGGAGGGACTCAAGACAAAGAAAGAGAAACCTTATATGAGTAAAGATGACCTAACTGAGGGAGATGGTGGAGAGACAGAAGCACCTTAATGTGTATGATGTACATTCACAAACATAGCAAAGTCAGTCACTAAGCTGAACAGGAGAAGGAGGGAGGGGGGAGGGAATGGGGTGGGAATTGCGGAAGGGCTAAATGAGTGATGTGTGCATATATTCCTTTACTATCCTGTACCTCATAATGATATATGATTACAATGCATCAATAAATTTTTAAAAAGTACTATATATAAGTTGAATAATTAATGTCTCATATATTGTTACTATAGTAATAAAAAACAAATTTTGTAAAAAATTGCTGAAATTATGGTTGCCGTTATAATCAATTCAATCAGAAATCAATAGATATAAGACATATTGTTATCACCCTGGAAAACTATGAACCATACCAAAACTTGACTATGACTTGGTGTTTTTATCAATTGCTTTATCTTATTGCCTGGGTATTGTTTGCCTCTCCTGCTTCCAAAGCCCATCATGATAACAAAGATATCTAAGAGAGTTGAGTAATCACAGCTCAGCCAAGGACAGACTCAGCAACTCCAGGAATGTTAAGAAACAACTTCCCCCTTGACATTTGTTCCAATTTTTAAACTTCCAAGAGGATTTCATTGGTTTAACTTAGGTTAAGTGCAAACTCTGCCAAAAATATTTAGTAAGGATTGGAGGGAAGCCATGAAAATATACGTATGGTCACCAGAGGCCCAACAGGGTCTCTGAGAAGGAAGGGATCATTGATACTCAGACAGGGACCCCTTACACAAGCAGGTCCTCAGAAATCTATGCAACAGAGAGTTGGACTCTGTTGCTTTCGAGTTTTGGTGTTTTTAGGTTTTGTAATGCTTATGGTTAAATGAATTGAGTGTATGAGTCCCTTGTGAGAAAAAATTGCTCAGCAAGAATTTCCCATATCACAAACAAAAAAAGATATTCCTGGATGGAGTTTTGTTTGGCTCTTCTGAATTCTGGGTGAGAAGCAACAATGTACATCTCTAAAAATGATTGCTCCTGTGTTTTTCTATTTGTTCTACTTGCCCAATATGATTTCCAGCAGTAGTTAGTCACCTCTATAATTAATTAACGTATCTACATGAACATGAACTCACACTGGCTGAAGCAGGATGATATTATAAATTTTCTATGAATTAAAAGTGCCGAAGATCACGAAACTAGATGGGTTGAGGGCTTGAAGCTTGATTTTTTTCTTGAATTCTGTTTCTAACTCTTCTCACTCAAGGTATTCATTCCACATGTGTGAAAATATTGCTGGCAGATAGTAAATTAAAGTAAAATAAAGTAGAACCAGCTACAGGCAAAAGCATTAACTAACTGTTCTTCTAAAAGATAGATTTCCCAGAGGTGGATTCATGATAGCATAACATTCATCTGTCTTCTTTCAAAGACATTTAGAATGGCTCACATTATAATCCAATTTATTGATATTTTGAAGGTTAGGTCAGAACACTATAATGGGCTATTAGAACTGTGGTCCCATGATACTTTGGAATGAGCAGAAATGATGTTGCTGTACTATTCATTTATTAAAGTTTATGTCGCATGGTCATTGACCTTAAGAGTCACTGAAATCACAAATCATGTATATTTAGCATCTGAGGGTGTCATGATTCTCATTGCTGACAAAACACAATCTAGGAATCTTAGCTTATAAATAGCTTAAAATCTAGGTAAACATAGACACACAAAGAAATAAATATGTGTGCACACATATACACACTGAGAAAGCACATTTGCAAGTAGAAATGTAAACAAATTAATAAATTATATATTGAAATTTTCTTATAGCCTTTAATTGTATAGGGAAGAGTTCCCCAAATTTAAACCTGATCCCTGTACATCATTATATAACTTAATAGGATCTGTGTGAAAGGACTATAATAAAAGGGAAAAAATCTTGACAATGTTGAGCCCTATTTACACCCCTCACATTGGTGACATCGTTAGTGAAGAATAGTTAAAGGACTGACATAAGTTTCACTTAGCAAAGTGTGTTTGGCCTATAACTCTTTGGTCTTTAGGCTGCATCCTTAATCCATGTTAGGTATATTACCTAAAGACACTGATGAGAGAAGGGTGATGGGCTAGCTTAAGTCATGACGAGGGATAATTTAGATATTTTCCAGCGCATATGAATATCAAGTATCCACTTCAATAGATTTAAAATAACATGTTTTTATCTTCATAGTTCACACTAAACTTTATTAGGTAGTGTGTAGGCTAGTCTGTTTAGGAAAATATCTTGGTTTTTGAAGTTGAAATCTTGAGGACATGAGGAATGATTAGAAACCAAAAAGAGATTGTTATGTGAGATTTAGGAGGAATTTAGATATGGAGAAGCAAATGGTGGAATAACAACAACAACAACAAAAAGAACAGCCAAATATGGTGTAAATTTTAAGATTTTTGCTATCCTCTGAGGATACATTTTTTTTATTAACCTAAACCAAGCCAGATAAACACCAATGTGCAGCACACGTGCGTGTGCACACACATATACCTTGTGTGAGTGTTTTATTTTTATTCTTGGACTAATGAAAAGGGACTGAATTACACATCTTGACAGCATTCTTGGACAGTATTTTATAAATTTTATTTATAAACCAGTTGGATTTCACTAAACCAATTCACTGCAGAAAGTTCTTCAACGCCAGAGATTTCCAAATCCCATAAGCCCTTTGGGAGGCCTCAGCAATCTTGGGAAAGATATTGGACTTGCATTAATAATGAATGGTGGATCTAAGCTACTCCTTCCTCAACCTAGGGAGTCAGTGATTTGAGTTAGTATTATGTTGAAATCTTTTGTGATGGTGACTGTACTAAGCACCTTATGTGCTGTATTAGTTTATTATTGCTGGTGTGACAAATTACTCAAGTTTACTGCCTTAAAACAACACAATTTATTCTTTTACAGTTCTGAAGGTCAGATGTCCTAAAATCAAAGTGTTGGCTGTGTTCTTCTGGAAGTTTTAAGGGGCCATCTATTTGCTTGCTTTTCCTGCTCTTAGAGACAGTTTTCATTCCTTGGGCCATGGACCATTTCCTCCATCCTCAAAGCACATTACTCCAAGCTCTGCTTCTGTCTTACATCTCTTCATTATGATTCTCCTTCTTTTCTTCCATAACAAACCTGTGTAGGTATCCATCAACAGGTGAATGGATTGAGAAACTATGGTATATACATACAATGGAATTTTACTCAGCCAAAAAGAACAAAATTATCATTTGCAGAAAAATGGGTGGAGCTAGAGAATATTATGCTAAGTGAGAGTAGTAAGTCCCAGAAAGTGAGGCGCCATATGTTCTCATATATATGTGGAAGATAGAGAGAAATTGGTAAACAAAAATCACTTCAAATAAATAAGGGTTGATGCTAGAATAGTGGGAAGGGGGGCTTGGGGAGGGAGATAGGGAGGTGAAAGAGGAGATTTGACAAGGGAAACAATTCAAATAACCCTATGTCCATATATGAAGTTATCGAACCAATTCTAATATTATGTATGGGTTGGGGGAGGAAGCCAGGTGGGACTCTGGGGGAAACACAGAATGATTGCTGTGAGCGTGCATGTTTCTATCACACTGAATCATATTATGGTGTGTAAGTATAATGCACACACACACACACACACACACACACACACACACACCTTTGTGATTCTTCTGGACCCATTCAGATAACCCAGTATAACCTCTTCTTGAAAATGTTAACTTAATCTCATATTCAAAGTCTTTTTTTTTTCTACATGAGGTAATATATTCATAGGTCCAGAGAATTAGGATATGGGCATCTTTCGTAGGCATTGTTCTGACTACCACATATGAATTATTTATTACTAGTAATAGTCTTATTATGTTTTCATTTCACCCTAATATCAAAGATGAGGTACCCAGTGGGTTTATGAATATTTCCATTTTGCAAATGATAATGCTAACATTCAAATTCAGGTATGCTGAACTCAAGAGTAAAGACCTTTCCAAATATGATATTTAGGCCAAATGAGTCTAAGCAGAGAACATTTGATCTAGTAAAATTTCTCTTACAAGCAGTAAAATAAATTTTAAGAAATTAAAAGTGACCTTACCAGATTTTTAGTATTCACTTAATTATTAGTAACTCAGGACATCCTTTATCTAATCAATAATGAGTAGAAAAGTGACAGAGGATCTACTAGCAATCAGGCATTATTGTGAATATTGGCTATTGCAGTTAAATTATCTAACTGCACATTCATGGTGTCATATGTTTTTTGGATACTGTAGAAAATAGAACAATATTTTTATAAAATAGGTAGACATATGCTTTTTTTCTCACTTGGGGTATTATCTTTGCCATTTTTCTAAATATCCAAATAATTTACATTAGATAAATATTCACATTATCAAGAAAGCAAAAGAATGACTCAGGATTGACATTCAAGAAAGCTTAATCTTAGACTTATTTAGTTGTTGGCAACTTGGACAAAAGGTGCCTCAACTTAGGTTTGTGATGTTTCATCAACAGAAATATTACATAGGTGTGATGCAGTGTGGAAAAGGGAAATAAAAGAGGATTATTAAATGAACACACAGCCGGGCGTGGTGGCGCACGCTTGTAATCCCAGCATTCGGGAGGCTGAGACCGGAGGATCCGGGTTCGCAGCCAGCCTCAGCTACTTAGTGAGGTGCTCCGCAACTTAGTGAGACTCGGTTTCAAAATAAAGAATAAAAAATAGGGCTGGGGGTATAGCTCGGAGGTAGAATGCCCCTGAGTTCAATCCCCAGTACCAAAAAGAAAAAAAAAAAAAAAAAAAAAATGAACACAGAAGTTCAATGATTGGTAAATAGTAGGTACTCGATTAGCTATATTTATTATTTTTTCAAGCTATATGCTTTTAAGGAAATAAACACATATAAGATTACTATTATAAATACATTATAAGATTAATACATGGTCATACTAAAACATCTGGTAATAAAGAAATTTGTAGATAAGAATACAAACAACATAGAATCTCATTACCACCATTTATTATTAATTTACTTTCTTCCAAGAACATTATTACTTTTTTTGTTTTGGGGATTGAACCCAGGTCTTTGAACATGCTTTGCCATTGAGTTACACCTACAGGCCATTAAGTATGTTGTTTAATAAATGTGAAATTATATTTTATGCACAATTTCATTTGCTTCTTTGGGAAACCCATAGGTAATACTTAAGTCTTTGATATCCTCCATGAACACAATTTTATCGGTGCCTCATGATTCTACCTGTTATCTATATGATATCCCATGATTTACTTAATCATTCATCTTCTGGGTAACTTCTTTAGTAATGCTTTCAAAAAATCCACACTGAAAAAGTAGTATTTTCACTGGTATTCTTTCGAAAAATTATATTCTTTCTTAATTTCTTATTGTTAATTTTCCTTTTAAATCATAAATTAAATTATAGGTGTATATATTAATGGGATACAAAAGACATTTTGATTTATGAGCACAATGTGGATTAATTAAATCAAGACAATTAACATATCTATCACTTCAAATACTTATTTTTTTCCAGTGAGAATACTTGACTTTTACTATCTTAATGATTTTTGAAATGTACAATACATACTATAATCACCAATAGAAAAAATAATCTTAAATTTCATATGAAGCCAAAAGAAAGCCCGTTTTGCCAAGGGGATCATGAGCAAAAAGAACAAAGCTGGAGGTATTGTGCTACCACATTTCAAACTACACTCTAACGTGATAATAATAAAGCAGTATACTACTACCATAAAAACAGACTCTTCACTCTGTGTAACAGAACAGAGAGCTCAGAAATGAACCCACACATACAGTCATGTGCTATTGAATACAGACCTAAATAAATACATTAGGAAAAGGCTTCTCCAATAAATGGCACTGGGGAAACAATATCCATGTGAAGAAGAATGAAATTTGGCCTTTATCTCGCACCATTTATTTTTTAATTTTTTGGTTCCAGGTTTCTGTTTTCCTTTCTCCGTTTTGCAGACCTAGTTCTGAATGCAGATGACCCTTTCTCAGTACAATCCCAGGCAGTCATTTTCAGATAATTAGCTACATTAGCTACATAACAAATGTTGTGCAAATGTTCTCATTATTATTCATTTCTTTTGGGCCAGAGTGATTAATGAACCACTTTGTTAATATTAAAAGCAGCTGATAAATCAGTATGGGGGGTAAGAGTGGGCAAAAACTAATAATAGGGCAATAGTAATTGACAGAATTGTGGGAATAATCCAGTGCCATTCTTAGTCATGTTTCATCATGTATGTATTGCTGAGCCCAAGACAGACTGTCTCAAATCATATCATTATATTCATATATCTATGGAGTATAAGAGGATGTACTAAGTTTCTGAGATGTTTAATATTTTCTAATACAAATTTGCTGAAATACATGTTAAAGAGCAGTAAAAAATAAGTCTACCTCCTTCAGATCAGAACTTCATTCTTCTCACCATTTTGAGTATTGGGGATTTATATAGTGGACAAACTGTGAGGAATTAAAACAATAGCAAGCTCTTGAACAGTGATAATGAACCTAGATATTGAAGTAAAAATAAAATTCAAAGAAAATGTTTACCTCAAATGGAATGCCAGGACTTGATAAACAGTTGGTACAGAATAGTTTTTAAAAAAAGTTAGAATTAGGAAGAAAAGCAAATAAATGGGGTTTCTTTTAAAGCTATTAATTTTTGGATTATTTATAACATAGCTCTGTTGTTTTGCATGATTATCTCTCTCAGAACAAAGAGCTGATGCAGTTCTAAAAGGTAATCAGAGGCCTCCTGAAATAGTATTTCCGAAGGAATAAAGTAAGATTTCATAGTAACAGATCATTAAGATACTGTGTTGTCTGAGGATGATCACTTTATGTTGAGAAAAAATAAAACAAAACAAAAAAACACACAAAAAACAAATAGAAGGAAGGAAGGGGCACAGAATGTACAAAATTCCCTTCTCCCTAGTGAGAATTTGAGCAAGTCTTGGAACATTATTCTTTTTCTTTATAAGTAAGCAATAGATTTTTTAAATTTCTGAATTTAGAAAATGTTATTTCTAGCACAGCAACTATCAGCATTATGGTAGATTTCTGTCCATTTCTCTTTGATGTCTGTGAACTTTTTGCATGCTTGGAATCATATTGAGGATTCTCTTTTCTTTCCTTTGAATCTTAATATTATAGTTATTTCCTTAGCATTAGGACTATGAATTTTGCAATAGGAAATAGTATACTTTACATCAGATGCTGAAATGGTTTCAATTTCATCAGTTTAAAATAAGGCTAAAATAATATTTTAATGAATATGTGATGTTCCATATTTTGGATTATTTCTCTAGGATAGAAACTCAGGTAGAATTTCATTATCTAAGGATATAAAATTTTTATAGCTTTTTACAAAATATATGATGAAAATACTTCTCGAAGGATATGTTAATATAATACAAGAGAATTCTCATTCCCTTTCACCATAGCTAAATTGAATATTGTTTGACTCATTAAATAGATGAAAAAGTGGTACTTTTAATTTTTAATACTTTTTTGATTACTAGCACAGTGAAGTATTTTAATATTTTTATTTATAAGATGTATTTAGAACCCTTTTTTCTTGATATAAAAATATTAGTGATGTATAAATTTATAATTAAAATGAATCATAGTATTTTACTAAATATACTGGAATGAAGAGCATCCATGTAATACTAACTTTGCTGCTTTATTACTTAATCAATTAGATGAATAAATATATGTTGAATTTAATGTCTATGTTGATGTGTATTTTTATGGTTTTACTGCTAGATTTATTTTGGGGAAGGAAGGTCTAAATTACAGAAATAAAAATTAAAAATAAAGCTTAGGTTGCTTTTTAGGAAATATAATGAGCTCCATCAAATTTAAGGTAATTAAGAGGTAATTATATATTAAAAAAGGCAAAAAGATGATGGAAATTTCATACATTTTCAAATTATTGACTGTGTATTCTACATACTGCATTAATAATAAAACAATTTTTATCTCTGTACTTCATAAGCATAAGTTCCTAAAATAGCCATATCTTATGAGCTACAAAGTAAAAGTATTTTTCTTTTCTATTAATTTTTACAAGTCTAGTGTTAAGTAAATTCTGGAGTCTCAACATATTATTAAATTTTATCTTTAAAAATAACAAATAATATTGATCTCTATAATAAAGAAACTATAAATGAAAATGACAGACTATTTTCCAGTCATCTAAAATTGGCTCAAATTAATGTCTGACAAAAATGGATGTTTGTGTCCCTATGGGAAATTTGGAAGTCACACACTCCTGGGGAGAAAATAACTGCCTTTACCATGATAAATATTTTGATAACTTGATACAATGGTTATCTATTGACCTAGCCATTCTAATTCTAGATACCTAAAGATGGGATACAATGAAGATAGAGCTGCAGTATCTCAAAGTTCTTCCTCCTTTCCTCTATTTCTTCCTCCTTTTGCCCTCTCGTCTTTTCCTCTACCCTCCTCCTTCCCTTTTCTTCCCTTCCCTTCATTTTCCTTTCTTTTCCCTTCAGCTCCTTTCCCTTTCATTTTCCCATCCTTCCATTACTCTCTTTTCATCCATTCTCTTCCCTTCTGTTTGATTATCTTTCTGTCATTCTTTCTTTAAAGAAAGCTGGAACAAATAGGGCACAATATTAACATATTTTTAACCTCTTTAGCACTCTCCAATTTAATGTCTTTAGATGAACAGAAACATCCTCAAATAACCTTACTAAAATCCTTATATTAAATGTTGTCTTGAATTTGGCATAGCCACTTTCCTATCTCCTACCTAGTATTGCCATAAAAACAGTAAAGAAAAAATTATATTCCTCCTTCACATTAACTTATACTAATTGGCATTTACTGGACAATAATTATGATATTCTGAAATTAATCCCTTCAGTGAAGAAATCTATCAACTTATATGGATCTTGGTGTTTGAAATGGATATGTATTTTCTCACAATTGGCAATTACACACATTTATTTGTTCAATTACTTGCTTGTGGTGTGACTGCTGCTTGAATAGATGGTAAGGACTGCAAGGGAAATGACCTCCTAATGATTCATTTACCAGGGTTCAGCCCAGTGTGTGCCTCAGAATTGAAGTGCAAATTAATAGAATTAATATGGGACTTAAGGAAACATTGAACTCATTTCTACTCTAAAGAAGAGAGGAAAATCCAATGTGCTGTGTTTATTTATAAGAACTATGCCAATGTTGCTTAGAAAATACACTAATAGACCAGGTAAGGAGGGCATCAAGAGCTGTGTGCATGTCTGATACTCTATACCTCAATGTGATGTAAAATTACAATGCACCAAATTAAAAAGAAAAAGAAAATACATTTATGGTAAAGATTTATTTTTTCTCACCTGACTAAATTATCTTGTTTTTTTTTTTTTTTTTTTTTTTTTTTGAGGCTGGCCCTGAATTTACAATCCTCCTGTCTTAGCCTCGCAAGTACTGGGATTACAAATATGCATCATCACTCCCAGATTAAAAGTCATTTTCTAAAATTTGCATTCAAATTCTCTGCAAGTAAACGATCCACTTAGTAAATAAACTTAACTGCTACATTTAATATGCAGATAGCAATATGAGAGTAGATGTGCATACTTAATCTCCTCAAATCTTCACAGTATCCTTTGCTGGTGGCCATTAATGTTGGCTCAAAAGGGATATCTGTTACAGTCAGAGATGGGAAAAAAAGACCATAAGTTTTGTGTTTCTGTATTTACTCTGGAAAAAGAATAAATTTGAATGTATAAGCACTCTATGTGTCTTTGTATTTATAATTCAGAAAGGCCTTTTCTTCTCATTTTGTTAGGATACTTTGAAAGCTTTTGAAATGAACTAAAAAGATTTCTAGACATCTTGTCTAGTACTCAGGATTAACTCATCTTTCATTGTCTTTGAGCTGTTCTGCAATTCTGTACATTACATTACTGAAAATGATACTAATATGAAAAATTCTTATTTGTAAAATCACACCAGATTGCATTTATTTGTCCATTCTTTTCAGGATGCTATGTCTGTTAAGTGTGTCTACTCCTTGGGTTCTCCTTTTAACTAGATGTGACATCTTACTAATTCTTTCATTAACTAATAGGTTAATTGAAATATTTGAATCATATTTACTTTATACTTTTGTAGGGCATTTTACCTTGAGCTACACTCTTAGCCCTATTTTACTCTTTATTTTGAAACAGGGCCTCACTAAGTTGCTGAGTCTGGTTGTAAACCTGTGATCCTCCTGTCTTAGCCTCTCAAGTACTGGAATTACAAGCAGGTGCCACTGGCTGGTTTTATCTTTTAAATGCTTGTTTTGTACCAGTTTTTTATGTAATTTATCATGATGGCTAATGCATTTACCTAACAAAGCCCCATAAGATGTATCAGCAAAATATGCATGGGAAGCTTAGGCATGCCTTCTCTTGGTTTCCTTAGGTGAAACCCAAAAGGCAATAAATTGTAACTTAGCTGATTCTGTTTCTCTTCCCTCTACTGATTTTGTTTTGTTTTTGTTTCTGGTTTGCTTACAGTAAGTAACTTATTCTCCATTTGTGACAGCAACAATTAGGTATTTGAATTTTATGGTCTGAGTATCTAATGACTTATGTAAATAGGTTAATAGATTGCAGAGTTAGGGTTCTATACACTATTGGGTTAGAGGGAACAGAGAGTCTGGTTTGTTGGTTTTTGCTTGTTTTTTCTATTTGCTCATTTTCTGTACAGAACAATTAAGAATCTTATGCCCAGTGGAATGGGGAGCAGCCATTGGCTATTAGGAAAAAGAGTTTTTATATTTACTCTTGATCTGTGGTAAAAGTATAAACATGAATTTATAAGTACTCTAAGTCTCTATATCTACAAGTAAGAAAGGCCTTTATCTCATTATATGAGAGTATTAATAAATTAGATTATACAATCTCTCAGTATAAAGGAACTATGTCTTGACCGGTTTATTTGCATGAATAAATACTAATATAAATAAAATATTTCTAAATTATTAGGAAATAAGAAAAACTTTATATTTTAAGCGTTCTAAACTTAAAATTCTTTCTTGCAGAAATGAACACAGTACTTTCAAGATCCAAGCTTTCCTCATTAAGATAAACCTTTGACAAATGAGTTTAATTTAAAAAATTAGTTTCATATAAAATAGCAATGCATTTTCTGATTTAAACACTTAAAGAAATAACACACAGACAAGAAATAAATTCCAGAGTAAGAGAGAGGATGAATTCCATTAGAATAGCAACTAAATAAATGGAAGCTAAAACTGAACCAAACAGAATATATAATTCAAAATCACAGAAAATAACAATCATCTTTCTATATTCACATTGAATGTAATTGGTTTCAGCTCCCCAAGTAAAAGATATAGACTGGATAAATGAATTAAAAATCAAAATACATCTATATTCTACTTATAAGGACTCATCATATAGACAAAAATATTCATAGGCCAAAGGTGAAAGAATGGATGAATATATTCCATATAAATGGAGACTGAAAGCAAGCAGAGTTAGCTACTCTCATATCCAGCAAGAAACATTTCAAGCCAAAATATATCAGAAGAGACAAAGAGGACCACTTCTTACATATAAAAGGAACAATACAACAAGAAAATATAATGACAATAAAGATTTGTGCTCCAAATGGTGCAACTCACATACATAAAACAAACAATACTTGCCATTAAAACTAAGATGGACCCCAATACAATAATACTGGGAGACTTCTCTTGCTATTTGATAGATCATGTAGCAAAAGTTCAGTAAAGACTCTTCAGAAATGATGCTGAGAAAACTGGATATCCATATGTAGAAGAATGAGATTAGATCTTTCTCTCACCCTACACAAATGTCAACTCAAAATTGATCAAAGTCCTAGAAATCACACCAGAAACTTTTCAACTACTAGGACCAACTCCCCAACATATAGGCACTAGTAGAGACTTCTTTAATAAGATACATAATGCACAAGAAATAAAAACAAGTATCAATAAGTAGGATGACATCAAAATAAAAAGGTTCTGGATAGCAAGACAAACAAGAGTCTGAAGATAGAGCCTATAGAATGGAAGAAAATCTTTGCCACTTACCACTTTGACAGAGGACTAATATCTAGAATATATAAGGAACTAAAAACACTTAATACAAAAAACTCAAATAACCAGATAAAAAATAGGAAATTGAGCTGAAAAGATACTTCTCAAAAGAAGAAATACAATTGGCCAATAAATATGTAAGAAATTATATACATCATTATCAACAAAAGAAATGCAGATCAAAACTACACCGAGATTACATCTAACTTCTCAAAAGAAATTCGAATGGCCAATAAATATATGAAAAAATTCCAATATCTTTAGTAATCAGGGAAATGAAAATTAAAAAACTGAGATTATATCCAGATCCAATTAGAATGATAGTCATCAAGAAATGAACAATAATAAATGCTGGTGAGAGCCGGGTGTGGTGGCGCAGGCTTGTAATCCCAGCATTCGGGAGGCTGAGACCTGAGGATCCGGGTTCGCAGCCAGCCTCAGCTACCTAGTGAGGCACTCTGCAACTTAGTGAGACTCGGTTTCAAAATAAAGAATAAAAAATAGGGCTGGGGGTATAGCTCAGAGGTAGAATGCCCCTGAGTTCAATCCCCAGTACTTAAAAAAAAAAAAAAAAGATACTATTAAAAAAAATAAAATAAAATAAAATAAAATAAATAAATGCTGGTGAGGATGTGGGAGAAAAGTAATTCTTTTTTTTTTTTTTTTTGCGGTACTGGGGATTGAACTCAGGGGCACTCTACCTCCGAGCTATACCCCCAGCCCTATATTTTTTATTCTTTATTTTGAAACCGAGTCTCACTAAGTTGCGGAGTGCCTCACTAGGTAGCTGAGGCTGGCCGCGAACCCGGATCCTCCGGTCTCAGCCTCCCGATTGCTGGGATTACAAGCGTGCGCCACCACGCCCGGCTCAGAAAAGTAATTCTTATACACTGTTGGTAGGACTGCAAATTTGTACTACTACTATGGAGATCAGTATACCATTTCCTCAATAGACTAGGAATGAAACCACAATATGACCCAGGTATACCAGTCCTTGGTATCTTTCCAAAATAATTAAATTCAGAATATTATAGTGATATATGCATACCCATGTTTATTGCAGCACAGTTCTCAATAGCCAAATTACAGAACTAATCAATTATGGTCAATCAACAGATTAATGGGTAAAGAAAACGTGGTATATACATACAATGGAACTTTGCTTAGCGATAAAGAAGGCCCAAATCATGTCATTTTCAGAAAGCTGAATGGAACTAGAGAATATCGTGTTAACTAAGATCAGCCAGTCTCATAAAGTCAAGGGTGAAATGTTTTTTTCTTATATGTGGAAGCTAGAGAGACAATAGAAAACAAAAGAGACTTTAGATATTTGAGGAAAGAGACCAGTAGAACAGTGAAATGGTATTGGGTGAGAGAGGTGGGGAGGGATATAAGGAGAATTGATAAGCAGTTCAAATAATGCTACATTCATATATTAAAGTATCACTACCAATCTTACTAACATGCATGGAGAGGGAGGAGGGGGCTGGGTGGAATATGGAGGGGAACACACCAAGTGTTGGGTGCATGTATGTTTGTATTATTTTTAAACTCACTCCTAGTGGGTAGTTACAATGCACCAATAAAAACTTACAAATAATTTGTAGACCAGCTGAAACTATTCTAGGAAAAATATCAGTAAAGAAATATAACTGTTTGTGTGTTTTCTTATTATTCAAGAAAATATATATATTTCCTAAAGACGTGGTCCTTAAAACTTTTGATCTTTTGATCCATTTATACTCCTCCAATTTATGAATATTTACCATACTGAAAATTAAAATTCAGATATATCTTGCCTTGTATTGATTCATTTTAAAAGTGCACTGGCAAATGCATTGCATGTTAATATCTTTACATCATTATGGAAATGTTTCTGACTGCATAGACTCCCTGCTAAAGTACCATTCTAAAGTGAAATGCATATGCATTACAGAATATGAAAGATCGTAATAATAGCCAAACTCAGACACCAAATCTTATTTACCTGAACCCAAGAAGCAGGTATGAAATGTATTATATTTTTAGTGTAGTTTGACTCATCTTGATGGTTTTCCTTACTTAATTTCCTAATTAGTACATTTTCCTACTATGTAAAAAGCTATCTTTACTTCCTAGTAATTGGTTGCTAGGTAACAAAAACTACCTCTTGCCAGAATAATTTAATTTTCTATCTTTTGTGTCCTTGATTATTATGACTCTATTATGTCTTTGAATTTTTAGGAAAGCGAAGAAACAAACAACAGCAGCTACTAAGCTGGCACCAGTGACCTATCTTAATCAAATGGTCAAATCTCTGATGATTTTTGTTTATTTTTCAATTCCTGAATCAAATAATCTATCTATACCTATACCTATCTTTTGCATATAAAACCCTCTTTTAGTTTCCCTAGAGTCCCTGATACTTATGAAACAATTTTCTAAGAGTTGCATATCAGGAGTTGTCAAGTAGAACACATACTTACCCTGCCCCAAGTTAAATTTGTACATAAAATATTATTAATATAAATATTTCAGAATGTTAAGGTTTGAATTTTTATCCTTTCCAAAATTCATGTTGACACTCTATTGCCATTGTAACAGTAGTGAGAGGTGAGGTCATTAGGTAAATAGGCCAAGAGTGGAGTGCTCATGAATGAATTAATGCCATTATTATGGGAGTGTGCTTGTTCGAAAAGGGCAAGTGCAAGTTCCTTTGGCTACCTCTCCCTCTCTCTCTTTGTCTCTTGCCCTTCCACTTTGTGTAGTAGGATAATGCAACCAGAAAGTCCTTGCCAGATGCTGGCTTTGGACTTTGAACTTCCCAGCTCCAGAACTGTGAGCCAACACATTTCTGCTCATTATAAGTTACCCAGTGTGAGGTATTCTGCTATAAGAGCACAAAATGGACTAAGACAGTAAGTTTATGGGAATTCCCTGGAAATTTCTCAATGCTCTTGCTTTCCATTGTATGTTTTAACCTCAGGGGAAACATGGGACAAAAAATTTTTTTATACTTTTATTGGGTGCATTGTAATTATATATCAAAGTGAGGTATAGAGTTATAGGAACACACTTACACACAATTCTCCCCCTCCCTCCTCCTCCCAGTACATGTCTTTATATATGTATGTAGCATTATTTCAACTGTCACATTCTTTACAGCTCCATCCCCCCTCCTGCCTCCTCCAAACCCCTTCCTCACTCCACTGAATTCTCTTCTCTTCTCCCCGACTTTACCCTTGTTTCCCAATTTCTATCAAGATTCCACATATAAGAGAAAACAATACAATTATTCATTTTTTGAGATTGGCTAATTTCATTTAGCATAATATTATTGAGTCCCATCCATTTTCTTGTAAATAACATAATTTTATTTTTCTTTATGACTGAGTAAAATTCCATTGTCATGTATCTTGAGTTTTTCTATATTGACCACAGTTCTAAAGATATTAAGCAATACAATATAGTAGTTTTCTGTCATAATTTTAGGTATTATTTCAAAGAATCCAATTGTTTAAAATTAAGTCCATTTACCTGCCTACAGCCTCACTTCATTTATTTGAATGCAGCATCTTCTAGACAGTAAGGTTTCACTCTGTCCGGCATGGGTTATGGAGATTGGCCACTCGACAGAATGGTGAAGTACAAAGGACAGTTTTCTCAGCATCCCTGACTGCATGTAGGTCATATATGTCATTTGTTAGATTTCATTCTGTCCCAATTTATGTGCATGAGTCACATTCCCTGAAGGCACCTGACATTTCTTGCTATCTTATTTCTACTTCTGGGTAATGCAATACCACAACATAGGTGACATCAAAGGGACTATAAAAGTCCAAGATAAAAATGGTTGATAATCTGGTGGGGACAGGTTTTTAGGTAGTTTATTTTTTGTTATGATAGGAGAAAGGATTTAAATGCAACAAGAATGAGCTCACAAAGTTCTTTAGCCCTAGGGAAGCATGAAGTATGAGACCACAGTCACCTAGGTCATTCTGACCTCACATGGCAGGCTTTGGTGGACTCCCTGATGACTTGAAGATAATAAATAATCCTAGTAAAAGCCTCCTCCTGCTTACCATAATTCCTACCTGGGATATAGCAGAAGTGAGCCACGACCAATCAATGTTCTGGGCTATTCTTCTCAACCAATGCATCATAATGGCTAGTTTACTGCAACTTCCTTCTTGTTCTCTTTAATCTATAAACACAGACTCCCTCTGATGTGATTGCTGAAGCACTTATTTTGGACAACTAGAATTTGTGTTTTCAACCCAGGTGTCCATTTCCATTTTGGCTCAAATAAACCCTTTTTTCCTACACTCAGTGTGCCTCAACTTGCTTTGTTGGTATATAGAGTCAGTAAGGTTTGTAAACTGTTTTATATCTTACATGGGTTTTCATTGCTTAGTTAGTATTCATCTATAATTTTGACAATTGAGTCTACTAATTAATAGATCAAGCTCTTAAAAATAAGATACAAACTATTTTACTGAGTGACTGATTTGCCTAAGCAAGCACAGACCAAAGACCAAATGGGAAAAAAAAAATCTGTGTTGTCATTTAATTAATTTTCTCAAAATGTATGCTGAAGACAGGACAGAAACCGTATAGGTTGTTCACATCATTTGGTCTGTTATAATCTATGAAGCATTTCCCCTATCCCCAACAATAACTTTTACTTGTGATTACCACCATTTTAGATATGACTGTATCTGTGATGTAATACGATTGCTATGTGTCAGTAGGATCTTCTACCAAGGAGATAACACACTTTTTTAGTGAGCTCATTTAAAATAGTAGGTTTAAAATGGAAACAAAAACTGGCAGAACTGGCAGAAATAAAGGCTCTTGAAAACATGATGTTTCTCTAGTTTTTAGTCAGACAGCATGGGGAATTGAAAGGGTCCCCATGGACCAATGGTTTCTGTTTCGCATCATCACAGATGATAATGGACCTTCAGGGAAGAGTTGAAGAATTCCTCTGTTGCTGATGTGCATGTATCCTTGGCTCAGGAAAAAACTCAGCCAAAGAAACAAAACAAAACAAAAATAGTCTGATGTTGATTCCTTCACTCACTCACTAACTCACTCACTTACTCACTCACTCACTTACTCACTCATATTTATTGATCATTTTTACCAAGGCATTATGTTAGTGAATATGTATACAATAAAAATACATAAGATGTACATAAGGTATGTAAATATTAGAAGTATACATAAGTGCTACATTTGTGGCTAAGAATGTGAAATCTAGGTAGATTGCCTGTGATTATAGCCAGACTTCATCAGCTGATGATCCTAAGGTAAGTTACCTGATTTCTTTGTGGCTCAATTTCCCTCTAAAATGTATACTATTAGCATTAGATAAAATAATATCTATAAAACATTTAAAATTTTGCCTTAAAAGGCAAGGACCAATTTGCTATTATTCTGTGTTTGCTGATAAGGTTATGATAATGAATACTTACTACAAGGAACCTTCAAATTATTTAATATGTCATTCATGAACCAACACATTCCAGAACCTGCTAGACTTGGGAAAAGAGAACAAAGACCAATTCTCTATATTCAAGGTGCTAACATTCTTGTGAATGCAAAGAGATAACACCTCAGTGCTCTATGATTAGTACTAGGATACATATATTTGTGGGGAATATGTTAGCTATAGATTGCTATGCTGCATAACAAATTACTCCCCAAACTAATAGCTTGGAACAAAAAGCATCTGTTGTCTCATAGATTTTATGGATGAGAATCTGAGCTTGATGTAGTTTGATGCCTCTGCTTCAAGGCCTTTCACAAGACTGCTTCAAGGTTTTGGCTGAGACTGTCATCTTATCTACAGACTGAGAGAGGGTTCACTTCTGAGATCCTTCATATGGCTGTGGTTGGAGTTCAGTTCCTCACATGCTGTTGGACTGAGAGTCTCAGTACCTTGCTAGTGGTTAGCTGGAAGCCTCTTTGAGTTCCTTGTTACAGAGACATTTTCATTGAGGAACTATCAGCTAGCTCCCATTATACCAAGTAGAAAATAATAAGAAAAGGCCAGCTAGATGGAAGCTAGTCCTTTTTTCAGCCTAATTTCAGCAGTGAAATTTTATCATTTTTGCTGTATTGTCCTTGAAGTGAGTCCCTAGGTCAAGCCACTCTCAAGGAAAGAAGTTACACAATGGGTAAGCATCAGAAGGTGGGCAACATTGAGATTTATTTTATCGGCTGCCCAACACAAGGTTTAGTAGTGAAAAAAAGAATGGAGAGCAGAGGCTTTAACAGCAGAACCAGCAGGACCTGGGTTTTAAAGAATAAGTAATCATTCAGTGGAAAAATATGTATGAAGAGCATTCTGTGTCATTCTGTGTAGGGAGAATAAAACATAAGCAAAGCACATGAAGGAATGTGATATGATCAGGAGTCATAGGTTAAATTATCTTGATGCCATGGGAGCTGCCATGTACAATAACAATCAAACTACCTAGATGTCATGAAACAGAAAAACTCAGATCAAATTGAAATACTTGAATCACACCATGCATTAAACCAATTTAAAACACAATGAGAAGAATGGAAAATATATGGAACAAGCCACACCTATGATAAGTGCAAGTAAATGAGAACCTTGTTATCTGATTTTGGAGTATACAAGGTTTCTCTCTTTCCCTCCCTCCCTCCCTTCCTCCTCCCCCTGTTCTTGCTCCCTCTATTACAAGGACCACAGTTGAATTTCAAGCAAGGTAGTCTACAACAGAAGGTATTTGGACAGTAAGATGGAGGGAAAGGTGTAGGGACAATTCTGTCTAACCACAGCTGGATCATGGCAATGAGCCCTCGAATAGCCATGAGTTTCATTTGTTTTTCTTAGGTAGTGTACATTGTGGGACCAGCATGGGAGACTTTGGCATTGCTAATGGGGGCCCAATTTGTTGGATAATAGTTGTCATCCAATGATTAAGACTTTGGACTTCCTATCCCTTTTCATTGTAAATAGCACTCTTGTTTTTTCAGTAAAAAATTTTCTATTTACTCAATCATTGGAATGCCATACATGCCATTAATTTCTTGTTTATATTGAGTACATCTTATCAATTCTGCCTTTGTTTCCTAAACTACTTGCTTACTCATTACCTATACTTAATTATCCTATGAGTTTTGCCTTTAACTTATTCTCTATCACAGTTGAATACAACATATGCACATTACATCAAAGAGCTTGTAGTATTCTAGTGTGCCTGGGGCACATGAGGATTGCCCAGAAGGGCAGGAGATAAATGCTGAAAGGTAGAGGATACCTTGTATGGAAACATGACCTTTATCTTGCAAGCAAAGGAGAGCCACTGAAGAATGTAAGCACAACTGTAATTTTATTAGAAATATCACATCTTCTATGAATAACTGAAATGAAAGTAATATATGATAAATTCCAGCTGGGCGTGGTGGTGCATGCTTGTAATCCCAGCATTTGGGAGGCTGAGACTGGAGGATCTGGGTTTGTGGCCAGCCTCAGCTACCTAGTGAGGCCCTCTGCAACTTAGTGAGACCCTGTTTCAAACTAAAGAATAAAAAAAAATAGGGCTGGGGGTATAGCTTGGAGGTAGAATGCCCCTGAGTTCAATCCCCAGTACCGAAAAAAAAAAAATTCCCAATGAGTGGTTCAAAGAAGATGATGCCTGCATTTCAAGGGAGTCAAAGGATGTCCCCCACTGTCATTTAGGTAGAGTTAAAGGAAGATGTAGCATGTTTAATAGTCTGTGAAGGAAGGAAATGACTTGGTTAAGTGTGGAAATGATGTAGGCTGAGAAAAGGACATTAATAACTAGGCCTTTTTTGGAGCTCCTATTAGTATATTTAAGAGGCCAGAGAAAATGATTATTCTTTATATACAACAAAAAGGCATATATAAGTTTAATAGTTTAGATTTTGACTCTTTATCAGTAATAAAGGTTTATTCTAGCTATTAATTCATAATTTAGCTCAAAAACAAATTTAATTCATATATACTGCAAATTAATTAAGACAAGTTGAGCACATCCCTTTTCCCTAGCATGGAACCTCAATGGAAAATGCCATTTTTATTGAAATACAGGAAAATGAAGTGAGGGATGGATGGGTGAAATATTAATCTTCAAAAAAAATCAATTAACTACCAACTGGGATTATTCTGATGCTGTATGTATCAATTAATAATAGTCATCGCTAACCTGAAATAAAGCTGCTATTTCAAAGATGAAGAAACTGAGGATGGAAAAGATCTAGGAACTTGCAGTTTTACACTAGAGCCCATTTCTTAACTACCAAGCAAATCAACTTCTTGCTGTTGAGAGGAGTGAAGGGAAAGTTGGGGAAGTTGAAGAAGAAAATAGTGGTTTGTGGTTAGATAGTAACTGCTTGGATGAAATTAAATGAAAAGTATAATTTAGCAGATACCAGAAGTAAGTTGTAAGACAATTCACTGAATGCTCTATATGAAAACATAACAATAGATTTTAAAACCATTTGGAGGAGTGCTCAGTCAGTTAAAAAGGAAGGAGGAGGTGAATGCTACTTAGGTAAGAAATAAAACTTCAGTTACAGTTATGTTGGGAAGTTATATATAGTAAACATGAGACTCTCATGAGAATGTGATTTGGAAGAACACAAGCCTTTCTTTTTTTCTATCCAAGAAATGGGGATAATGTGTACCTCATCAAAGGCAAGGGTCTCCTGTGGCAGTGAGCAAATACATCAGTCAGCTATAAATCTTATGCTGTGCACACTCCCAATTTTTACTCTATATTGTTCACTTCTGAAATTTCAATATTTTATAATTAGGCCTCTGTTGTTTGGGAACCTGGGATGAAATCTGCTCTGCAACTATTCCCATTGTGTTAGAAACTTTACAAGAAGACATTGGTAGAAAGGGTAGATTACTTACCCGTGCTGATTTTTAGAGATCTTTATTTCATAGGGACCAGCTTCCAAACTCTATTGTCTGTTCTTCAATAATACTATCTGATATCTTTTATGAAATTTCATTATTGTTGTTGTTGTTGTGTGGGTGTGTGCATGTGTGTGTGTGTACATTGTTGCACTGAGAATTGAACCCAGGGGTGTTCTACCACTAAGCTAACCCAAGCCCTTCTTATTTTATATTTTATTTTGAAACAGGGTCTTGCTAAGTTACTGCAAGCTGGCCTTGAACCTACCTGTTATCCTCCTGTTTCAGCCTCCCAGGCACTGGAATTACAGGTCTGTGCTACTGCACCTGGCTATTTTATATTTTTTAATTGTGTATTTTTGAAACTCATGATCTCTTTCCTTTATTATAACATTGAAGTTTTATTTTTGCCTCTGGGAGCAGTTGGGAAAATACTTTTGTTTAATTAGGAAAATTGTTTTTCCTTGCATGGTCCAATCTTTAGGATACTTAGATTTGAGGAAGAAAGAACAAATAGTAATCAAGAGGAAATATCTAGCATAGCTGCTTTTTAGGTTTGATAAAAGAATGCAGCTCAAAAACTTTAGGCTTGCTTCAAAAAAGTAATATTAATACTGAGTGAAAAAGAATATAAATAATTCAGAATTATATGATACTAACCATGTAAAGAAAAGTATAAAATAATTTCTCACATGGAAGATGAGAAATAAAAGTCACAGATATTCTTGTTTACATGGTAAAATGTTAGAAATTGGAATGAATTTTGTGGGCTGAGTATTGCTCAAAATGATTAAGTGTGCAGGAGAAAACTCCACTAAATTGAAGTTTATGAAGACATGCATTGGGTGCAGAAGAACTCCTATTAGTGTGCTACTGCTTTGTGTTTTTCTCCTGGTGGGCAGTGAGGTCATTTTTTTGTATGCTTGTCTTGCTTATAGAAAGGCTGGGGTTGGCAGTTGGAATCCTGCAAGAGAGAGTCCATGAGCTGCATGTCTAATATGCAGGTCCCAGTCAAGAAGTCTGCTCATCTCAGGGAACAGAAGTACATGCTGAGCCTCCTTGATCCAGTCTGTCCTGACAGAATAATGGAGCTTATTTCTGATTGGCATCTTTAGTACTGAGAGAAGAACCTGCTTCAGGAAATATTTTATAGCCCAGCAGAAAATTTCAAGAAAGTTCCTGCTTTCCTGATTTAAAATCAGACCCATTTCATAGGTTTGAATAAGCTCTCTAAACCATAAGCAAAGGATGAGACATTTGAATAAGGAGGCAGAGGTCAGAGAGATGTAGGGAAGGGTCATGAACCAGTTATACAGATAGACTCTAGAAGCTGGAAAAAGCAAGATGATCTATCCTCCCTTGAAGCCCTCAGAAGAAATGCAGCACTGGCAACAATTTGATTCTAGATTTCTAATGTCCAGAACTATGAAATAATTAACTTGTGTTGTTTTATATCATTAAGCTCAAGATAATTTACTATAGCAGCAATAGAAAACTAGCCATGTCTGAAAGTGGAGAACATGGAGACTGAGGCAGAACCTAAGACCTAGTGTGATATAGCCAGTCTTACATGAGTATACATACAGGGACAAGTCCAGGAAGCAATCAGGAGTGTGAGATTAGAAAAGGGGACACACTTCTGAATAGCACCATATGATCCAAATTTCTTCTCTTTTACTCTAGCTAGATATTATTTTTTCTTATTAGCAGAACCATTTCCTTTTGGGTTCAGAAAGAATTACTACTTCTTTGTACTTATCATAATTTGTTCTTGAATATTTAGAATTAAGATTAGAATAATATACTGTGTACCATTTCTGGGTAACAAAGGGGAGCAAGAATTATTTTCCTTCTCATACAATTTGTTTACTTAAATTTCTTTTCTGTGAATTAAACTGTATTCCTTTAAATTAAACAGTATTTCCTTCCTGTGAATTAAGCTATATTTTATAACCAAATCAAGAAATAGGCAAGTGAGCTAAACAGACACTTAACAAAATAAGAAATACAAATGGCTAATAAATATATGAAAAATGTTTAACATCATTAGTAATCAGGGAGATGTGAATCAAAGTACAAATGAAATCTACACTGAGATTTAATCTAACTCCTTTTATAATGGCACTAAGAAGTCAAACAACAATAAATGCTCATGAAGATGTGAGGAAATAGTAACTCTTATACACTATTGGTGGGATTGAAAATTAGTGTAACCACCATGGAGATCAATGTGGAGATTCCCCAGAAAACTGGTAAAGAATCCACCATATGATCCAGCTATACTACTCCTGGGTATTTTTCCAATGGAATTGAAATCAGTATATTATAGTGATATATGCATATCCATGGTTATAGCAAAACAATTCATAATAGCCAAATAATGGAACCAACCTAGATGTCCATCAACAAATGAATGGATTAAAAATTATGGGATATATACACAATGGAATTCTACTCAGCAACAAAGAAGAAAAACATTATGTCATTTGCAGGATGATGAGTGGACCTGGAGAACATTATATTAAGTGAGATTAGCCAGTCACAGAAAGTGAAGAGTCATCTTTTCTCTCATATGTGGAAGATAGGGAATAATCAGGATACCAGAGGGACTTCAGATAATTAAAGAGAAACTCCAGTGGAGCCAGGGAGGTGGTCTAGGGGAGGGTGGTGGAAAGGGAGATCAATGAAAGAATCACTTCCATCAACATTATATACATATGTGAGAATACCACTGTCAACTTCAGTACCTGAATGAGGAAGTAGGGGAGTGGAGAGGGAGCTGGAGAAAGCCCACCCCACCGAGTGCTGTGTGCATGTATGTCACTATCACTGTGAACTACACTATGATATGAGACTACAATGCACAAATAAAGTATCCTCATGTATGTAACCTATTTTACCTAGCCAGCAATTTGTATTTTGACCATTTTACTTGTTTTTTTTCCTACAATACCATTGGCGATGATATAATACTATCATTTTTGTATAAAGCTTTTATTTAAAAACAAAGCAGAAAACCTTAATTTAACCTAAATCTGAAGAGCTAGAAGTACAAGCCTACAATTATTAATTTGAAAATAGTTAATTTATAAAAAATAACATAAGAATGAAGCTTAACTATATAAAAAATTACTTTAAGCATACTACTTCCTTTATCAGGACTTTTGTGGTTACATTTGGCCTACCAGGATAATCCAGATTAATATTTCCACCTCAAAATCTTTAATTACTTAATCTGCAAAGTAACTGTTTTTTTCCATGAAAAGTCATATATTCATTGATATTACAAGAAGACTATCTTTGGGGGTGGGGGATAGAAATAATACAACCTATCACAAGACACATGACTTTCCAACCCTCTGGCTTTATAGTTGGAACATTTTAAATACTATTTGTCAATAGCAAAATATTAAAATGAACACTATATTCTCTTCCTATAAAACATTTTAACTATTTTCTTTCTATTTTTGCCTTTTTCACTGTTCTCTTTCTTCTTCTCTTATTATAAGTACATATAGTATATTTTCATGAAAAATCTGAAAGTAATTATGGCCATCATGATACTTAACTCTTAAATACTTCAATATGAACCCTAGAAAAACAAGAATATTTCACACTATAATAAAACCACAGTAGCCGGGCGTGGTGGCACACACTTGTAATCCCAGCATTCGGGAGGCTGAGACCGGAGGATCCGGGTTCGCGGCTAGCCTCAGCTACCTAGTGAGGCACTCCACAACTTAGTGAGACTCGGTTTCAAAATAAAGAATAAAAAATAGGGCTGGGGGTATAGCTTGGAGGTAGAATGCCCCTGAGTTCAATCCCCAGTACCGCAACAAAACAAAACAAAACAAAAAAACAACAACAAAAAAACTACAGTGCCATTATTATAGTTGAGAAATTAAAGTTTGGACATGTTTTATCCTTATTAAATTTTATCTAGTTACACCCAAAATGTCTAACTATTGCTTTTTTTAAAAATGAAAATTGAATCAATGGCCATACATTACATTTTATTTTGATAACTTTATTTTTCATTAGCATAGATTAGTCCCTCTATCCTTTTTGTCCTTTAGGAAATTGACATAGTTAGAGAGATTTTTAGATTAGATCAGATTCATGTTTAATATACTTGGTAAGAATACTACTTTTGGATTGTTAGATACCTCCCATCGCTTCAAATATTCAAATAAAGAGGGCCTTAGTATCAATTGGTATTGGTGCTTGTGCTAAGTGGTTAAGGTAGAGCTCACCATGATATCTGGATCATATGACTGATTAAAGAGATCACTTTCCCATGTAGGCTTAACTCCTTTGACTTATTCTAGAGTAGACACTACTTATTGGTACACACTAAACTGAGTAACAAACTCTCTATGATTCTCTGGGTATCACAATTCCACTTTTAGTGGTGGTGTTGTGTAATGGACTTCTAGGAAGTGTCTTACCTTCATAATAAAAGGCACTGATAGCTCAGCATGGTGATACATGTCTGTAATCCCAGTACTTGGGAAGCTGAGACAGGAGGATCACAGTTTGAAGCTAACCTCAGCAACTTAATGAGGCTCTCAGAAACTTAGTGAGATACTTTCAAAATAAAAATAAAATAGGGCTCAGAGGTAGAATGCCCCTGAGTTCAATCCCTGTACACCTACACCCCCCTCCCCCCCACACAAAGCACTAATAATCCCTCTCTCCTTTTCTACTGTGCTAAATGCAAATGAGCTCACAAAAGCAGAAAGAATTGTAAACATTATTCCTATCTTTCCTGAGTTCCTGGACCTATGTCCACAGCTACCTAACTCGACTTTATTGAATAACCAAAATGAATCTACTTTTGGTTAAATCTAGTTCAAAGTTTTTATTTCTTTTCTTTTTTTTTTTTTTTTTTTTGTGGTACTGGCAATTGAACCCAGAGACATTCTACCTTAAAGCCACAACCTCAGACTGATTTTATTTCTTATTTGAAAACAAGGTCTTGCTAGGATCATGAGAATCTCACTACTTACTGAGGCTGTCCTTGAAACTGTGATCCTCCTGCCTCAGCCTCCCAAGTACTGGGGTTACAGGTGTGAGCCACCACACCCTGCCCATGTTTCTGTTTCTTATAGGCAGGATGCATCCTAACTGACTGACTTCATCATAATGAAGAACTACACTTGGGGTCAGCAATTTGATGGTCCTTGTTATACTTTGTTCACTGAAAGACAACATGGCATGAGTCTGGCATAGCTTTGCTATGAATTCATGGTCACCAACATTAGCAGGTGGTGAATCCAGCTTTACACTCCATTTAATGATTGTTGGTGAACTCTATCTCCTACTGAACTCAAGCAGCTATTCCAAATCTTTATTCTTAAGTCCCCTAACAATAGCCACTGCATATGGCCACTGCCTAGACAGCCTCACCAAGAAGAGTGAATCCCCTTGCCCTCATCTGCTAATGATTTTATATGCATCCTTAGTCTTCTGTTTGAGTAAAGTCCTCAAATGTTTACCTATGTTTACCTAAGCCCATTCTCTTCAATGCCAGGGCTGAAACAGTTATTTATCCTACCTCTCACATCTTCTACTTATCAAAACATTTTTTTCTGTTTTCATTCTAGCTTATTTTCATGATCAAGGCTCTGTAATGCAGACAGACATGCCAAACAAACAAAAAAACAATAACAATGACGCTCACCCCTTGACCTTGCTTCCTTTTCTATCTACTGCCCTCCTTTCCTCTCTTTCTTCTTGGAAGAGTTGTCTACATGCTTCTCCTACCACAGGCAGCTCAGTCACTGCCTCATCTTCTGCACTCAGAAGTAACCACTGACTTTTCACATTGTCAAACTCAATGGTCAGCTTTCTTTTCTTACATTACTGATCATCTCTGAACCTTCCTTTGATCTGATTGCTGTATCTTACTGTTTTTCTTGTTAATGAATGAGTTAGGTAATTTTTTCTCTATGTTTAATTTATGTTGATTTGAAAGTCATAATTTCACTTTAAAAACATTTTCTCTAAGACGGGCGTGGTGGCACAACACTTGTAATACCTATACTTGGAAGGCTAAAACAGGAGGATTGCAGGTTCACAATCAGCCTAAGCAAGTTGTGAGCTCTCTGCAACTTAGTGAGACCCTGTTTCAAAATAAGGAATAAAATAGGGCCGGGGGTAAGCTTGGAGGTAGAATGCCCCTGGATTCAATCCCCAGGACCACACATACAAGAAATATATATAAAGCATATATATTTATGTTATATACAATATATAAATACATATATTATTACATATAAATAACATATGTATATATAATACATATATTTGGTTTTTTTTCTCCAAGACAGGCATGTTGTGGTACATGCCTATAATCCCAGTACTTGGGAGGCTGAGACAGGAGGATTACAGGTTTGAGATGAGCCTCAGCAACTTAGTAAGTCCCTCGGCAACTTAGTGAGACCCTATTTCAAAATAAAAAATAAAATAGGGCTGAGGGTATAGCTCTGAGGTAGAATGTCCCTGAATTCAACCCTCAGTATGAGCACCACCACTACAACAACAACAAAACAACAACAAAAAATTTCTCTCCTTTAATACACTAAAGATGAGAGGATGGGTAAGATTTTGAATAAGAATGATAGATAACATTTCCAAAGTGAATAGTTTCCTCATTGTGTGATTCAATGCTATTTAATGTTATTTTCATTTAATGTTCCTTAGATTCCATATGGTAGTCAAAAATCATCCACTATTAATAATGATCTCATACTTTAACAATATGAAACTAGATCCTTGATTCTAAGGCTTGGCTGCTTTTCACAGTCAGTTGTGTAAATTAATAGCTGGAACTACTACAACCAGTTATGTATACTTGTTATCATTAAGAGAATATAGTTAAAAAAGATGAAAGACAAGTAAACGGAAGCTAGAAGGTATATATGCTCTAGGATTCATTGAGGGGCTTATAATCAAGAAACCCCTTTTTGCCTGCAAATCATTACAACACATAAAAGTTGAAACAAAATTTCATGAAACATTTACCTTTAGCACTTACAGTATACCTTACTATGTTCTGTCCTTGTCTATTCTTTTGTAGAAATGCTTGTCACCATCTACAAAACTGATTTCTTTTACTGGTATGGTTAGGCTCTTGAATGTCTCCTAACAGTACATGTGTTAAAGGATTGGTCCACAGGCTGTGGTTCTAATGATAAGTAGTAAAACCCTTAGAAGGTGGGGTCTAGGGGAAGAAGTAAGGTCACTGGGGTGTGCCCTTGAAGGGGATAGCGGGACCTTGGCCCTTCTTGTTTGTTTTTTTCTTCCTGGATACTGGTAAGTAAAGAGGCTTCCTCTGCCCCATGCATTTGACATGATGTACTGTGTCACCACAGCCCCAGAGAAACAGGTCCCAGTGACCATGGACTGAAACCTCTGATACTGTGTGCCAAAATAAATCTCTCTTCCTTTTGATTATCTCAGGTACTTAGTCACAGTGACAGAAAGCTGACTCACACACTCACTGATAAATGGCTGTATTTTTGACATCATTGGATTTTGTTTGTTTGCTCAACTAAGGAACTTGGACTTTATCCTAGAAAAGTTTAAGCACAGAAACAACCTGATGTTCAAATAGTAATATAGGCTGTTGAGTGACTGAAGGATCCATCACTCCATCTGTCTATCTATTCATCCAATGTCTAATAAAAGTCATGTATGCTCAGATCATGTTTCCATTTCATTCCCCAAGTGAAAATGAACAAATAGCACCCAGCACTCTGGCTGCAGGAGCATGAGTACAGCTTGTGCTTGCTGACCTCCAGAGGCCATCCTTAATGAGCAGCGAGACAGTTCATCTAAGTCACGAATTGTCACCATAGCTTCTGTTTCCTTAGAAACAGGGCAACTGGTGAAGCTCTTGGCTCTAACAGCTATGATGAAATATCCAGTAGCCAGATGGTCTGGCAACTGAAATTGTCATGCCTTTGTGAGCATTTATCATGAATTGGCATCACAGGAGAAAAGAAATTCTTTTCAGTGAGAATGGAGCAGGGACGGAAAAGTGCAATCAGCAGGTGTCTGTTGGTAATTGGCATTGAGGGGCAGGAAAAAGGCAGGAACCCGGGGTTTGGAGCTCCACCCCATCCAACAATTCCCAGTTGACTTCTGCTGTGATTGTTTCTATTGCCTTCTCACCCGTTGAGCACAGCACTGTGAAATCAGTGCCTTTTCCATCCGATGGAACAAATGGGATTTTGAGCACTTTCAAATTCCTCTTCAAAGAAATGAATTTCATATATGTTTTCTGAAAATGGAAAATGCTAACCACCCCTAGCCAGGAAGGAAGCAATGTAAGCGTTTTCTCTTCCCTGGCAGGTGTGTCAGAGATTTCTGTGCTTTGTCAATGCTGCTGCTATTGGCGAAATATTTACTGGACAATTATATCTGAAGAGAGGCCATATTCTAAGACATTGAAGCAGTAATAACAATAAATTATCATTATTAAGTGCTTGCTATGTGCTAACACTTAACATTTTGAGAGCCAGTATGAACTTTGTACTATTATCTTCGTTTTGCAGACAAAGACACTGGGGTAGAGAGTTCCGAAATCTGGTTAAGGTTATAGCTAATAATTTGAGTGTGGGTGGAAGATAGCCTGTCTTCTTAGCCACTAAACAACTTTACCACTTATATTTCCAAGTATAAGGTGGAAAAATGCAAGGGATTTAGAGTGGGCTTCACAAACATTGTGTATCAAGTCAAACCTATGGGTGTCTTCACAGAAAATGAATAGGATCAAAAATTAATTAAAGGTTACAAGAAAATGTAGTTCAGAAATTTTAAAAAAGTTCTTATACATGCTTCTGTAATATATTAAATAAGATCACACATTAGATTAAATATGTAACATATTTTTGCAATAGTAAATAGAGCAAATGGTATTTTGAAATATTTGCAATAATTATAATTAGGTAGGAAATTTGATATACTGGTGCTCTCCAAAGGTTAGATATCATAAGTATTGATAAGAATACTATGATATTTTTCTACATGAATAATGGATGGGAATATTAAATTTCTAGTACAGGTTGGTGAAAATAAAGGTGTTATCCTTTCCCATTCAAGTTCAAAGATCTCTAGAATCCCCTGAACCCTCTTGGGGGTCAATGGAGACTCTGTTAAGAGCTCTGGGTTTTGAGCCATGTTTTCAACCTGGGGACATTTTGTCTTCTTCACCTCAACTCCATCCCATGGGATCGTTGGTAATGTCGAGAGACAGTTTTGATTGTCATGATTGGAGTAGTATGCTACTAGCTTCTAGTGGGTCTAACTGCAAAATTTCCCATAGATATATTAGGAGGGGAAGCTAATAACACAAATAGTGCCAAATAAAGACATTGTGCTCTAGAGCAACATTTAATTTTGAGGTCAAAGGCTGGCACTCATAATCGGAGTGATCTTGGAAAATAATTCTCTTCAGATCTTGGTTCCTTGGTCTGTAAAATGAGGTTAAGATCAATATCACAGGGCTTTTGTGGAGATAAAATGAAGTAATATGAAAGTATATAATAAAGAATAATGCATCATACAAATTGTTTTCAAATTATGTTCTCTTGAGTGTTTGGATTATGCAAGTTCATTCCAAGGGCTATTTCTGGAGACTGATAGGCTTCAAAGTCAGAATTCCAGGCATCTAATCACACATTAGAGAGAATTTCTGCTTTTTATCTATTTTATATAATGTGCTTCTGTGACAGATACTGTTGAAAAAGGAAAAAAAAAAACTACAGTTCCATATAATGCTAGACATAATTATTATAATTATATAATGATAACCAAGTGTAAGAAAAGGATTCCAACTCCTTTATTTCTTTTTGGTACTAGGGATTGAATCCAGGGGGTTTCTAGCTCTGAGCTACACTCCAAATCCTTTTTATTTTGAAGCAGGGTCTCACTAAGTTACTCAGGTTAGTCTCAAACCTTTGGTCCTCCTGTTCCAGCCTCCCAAGTACTGGGATTACAGGCATGTGCCAGCATGCCCAGCTCCAAACCTTTTGTTTCTTATCATTTAATCACTTCAATGTTCATATTACTGCAAGAGTTATGTTTTCTAGCATTACTTTTATTCAAAGTCTGAACACAGCAACTTGAGAAGAAAAATATACACTCAGTTTTCTTTTATGTGTCATATTTTGGCGATTATTTTTTCTATACAAGCATCAAAACACATCAAATAAAACTAGTGATACATTCATATTTCAAAACCACCTTTCCTTCTGCTGCTGACATAGAGCAGAACTTTCTCTTTCTCAGTTTCATGCATATGGTAATCAGTTTGCTTTCCTTTGAACTAGATAATTGTAAGAATCACAGAATATCCGAAGCCTGTCCATGTATATTTATGTTCACTAACACAGTTACACGAGGGATCAGCAGAAGCACTACTGGTTCTGTTGGTTTAAATTAAATTCCTTAATCAATCCCCTGAGAAGTGTTATCCAGGAGGTAACTGCCGAATATGCATGAATCTTTTATGTGGTTCATTCTATAACAGTTTCTGGGAGGCTTGCAAATTGGAATTTTGCACAACAAAAATGAGTTGCTAACATCAGACAAGGCATCTAGAGATCTCCTGATCTTGGAAAACTAGTAACACAGGCTTGGCACAGCAGAACACAGATAGTGAAGTTTTCTTGCCTTAAATCTGCCCCCTTCTCCTTTTTGCTTGTATGTCAAGACTTTATTATTGTTTAGCTCCCAAAAGAACTCTGTGAAGTTTGAACTATCCTCCTCCTCATCTATTTTATAAACTGAAGAAGGCATTGATTAAAAAGATGGAATAATTTGCCCAAAATCACTTTAAGTAGCTTAGTGAGGATGGAAACTGCTAGACTTTGGATCTTGATGTCCCTCAAAGGCTTTATTCCCCAGGATGGTGCTATTGAAAGGTAGTGGATCTTTAAGAGGCAGAGCCTAATGGAAGATTGGGAGATATGCCCTGGAAGGGGATTGTGGAACCCTGGCCCCCTCCTCTTTTGTTATGCTTTCTAGTCAGGAGATGAACAGTTTTTCTCTGCCATGTACTCTATCCCTTATGTGTTGCCTTATCACAGGCCCAAAGTACAGGATCAACCACCCATGGACTTGAATCTCCAAAATAGTGAGCCAAAATAAACCTTTTCTCTTTATAAGTTGACTACCTCCAATATTTGTTATAGTGATGTAAAGCTCACAACACAGGAGCCCAGGCCTTTTGATTCTAGAGTTCATGATCTTATCCACTACTAGAGATTTTACTGGTCCTAATTTAACTCTCACCTCCTCTCTGCTCCAGCAATGTGGTGGTTATGTAAGCACTACATATACTGATGGACTAGGGGTGAGGTCAGTTACAAAGAGAGACACTCTGGAGCACTTGCTTCTCTTCTTTGTGGCTTTTGCACGAGGGTCTACTGGATGTAGCCGGATAGAGGAAACACATTTCAGTGGTAGCCTTTGTAGTTTCTATGGATCTATTTGGACAATTTTTAGACTTTTCAAAGGCTTTATTTCAAGGAAAACATTAAAACAATTTGAAAATGAAATTAACCTAGTGGTTGACCTCTTTTCCTAGGCTGATAAAACAATTTCCTTTAGCCGAATGTGGAGGGCCACTCAGACAGCTGCTAAGTACAAAAGAAAAGACCCTCAAACTCCACAGAGTAAGTTTAGGTGGCCAGTAGCACTGGCATCGAGACAGCATGGGGCCTGAGGGTGAGCTGGGACAAAGCCTAAGCTTGGAGTTCTCCTGGTGAGAGCTCCTGGTCATTGAAAGCAGCAGTGTACTGCCTTTTAAAAGTTCTACAGAAGAAACACTGCCAATGTGCCTAAAACTTTGCCTAGTTTTCTATTTAACTTGCTATTGTGAGCAACAATCTTCTCCATACAGTGAAACTAAACTTTGATGGCATGTGACTCTTTTAAAGGTGGTGAGAATGTGTCAAGAGAAGAGCTCCTTATTTAGGCAGCATGGAGGGGTTGGAACCAGTCAGCTACAGTTCACAGTATATAGACATTAATAGAAAGTAAGCCTTTCAATATAAGGATAGTTTCATATGCCCTACAATTACTCAACTAATGGCCTCTAATAATTGTGAGGTCCCAGAGGATAGATAATACTAATGAGCTCCAAATATATAGATGGCTATTGTATTGACTAAGATAAGTTAATTACTCATTGGAAATGCAGCTAACATTACTTGAAATTCTTAACGATGTGTCAAGCACTTGGTTAAACATTTTATACACATTATTGCTTATCATCTGTATAAAATCCCTCTGAGATGATATTATTTTTAGAAGAAAATGGGGTTTATTGAGGTTAAATAAACTTGGTATAGGTTAGAAAACTGGCAAAAAGCAGAACTTGGATTGGAGTCCCGAGTTTGGATTTTTTTTTCTCTTAGTTGAGCAAGAAAAATAAATAAATAAAGAGGGCCAGGTAGTAAAGAGGATGAAGGATTATCCATCCATTTTGCATGGAAGAAAAATATATTTATGCAAATACTTATATGTATATAAATTTGCATATATATATGTGTATAATCTTCATTGCATAAAGAAAAAAAATTACCTTTAATGTTTCTGTGTATGTGCATGTGGTCTACCCTCAAAGAAATCTAATACATAGGAGGAAACATCAATATCAAAAAAGAAACATCAATATCAACAATATATAATAATATAATTATCAGAAGATATCCTGAGGCTGAGTTAGATGCCCTGATCTGTGCTCTCTTATGTAATAGCTTTTGTTCAATTGTTTCTCTCCCTGTTCCTCTCTCTTTCTCTAAACTCTAAGATTCCAGCAGGACAAGCACTATAACTTGTTTACTCCTTTATCCCAGAGCTTATCACAGCCCCCTGACTAGCCCAGGGTTGCCCACCATGCAACTCAGGTTGTCTAGCACTGTGGTCAAACTTTTTTTTTTTTTTAAATGATACTGGGGTTGGAACCCAGGGGTATTCTACCTCTGATCTATAGTCCTAGCCATATTTTATTATTTTATTTTGAAACAGGGTATCACTTAGTTGCAGAGGGCCTCACTAAGTTCCTGAATCTGGCCAACCTACAATCCTCCTGTTTCAGCCTCCCAAGTACTAGAATTATAAGTGTCCGCCACCATGCCTGGCTTGGAGTCAGAGTTTTAGCCACCTCTCTGTCCTACTTCTCAAAGAACAATCCTCTCCCAAATACATCTTATTGTGATGTTAGGGGCTGGCTGTCTCCTTGGTGTGAGAGTGAATCCAATTCTTCTTATATTCTGCACAGAAGATGGGTAGGAAATAAACTAGCCAGAGAAACACTGCCTGACTCCAAGCTTAAGAGCAGAGCTGAGTATCCATAGCCCCTTGCATCATCTTGCCAATTTCTTATTTAGCGTGTGCATTGAAACATGAATAAATATAGCAGATTAGGATGCCCCAGATGACTAGGAGCTGCCTGGGAGGATTTTATTCTGCAAAGCTTCTGCATAACATGATAGATGGAAATGTTCAAGAATACTGCACATAAATAATAGATGCATATATAAAAAGAGGAGATTCTCAAGGCTTTTTTAAAGCTAACATGACACAAGTTTTTTTTTTTTTTTTTTTTTTTTTTTTCCGGGGGGAGGGTTGTTTTTTTCTAGGATGCTCTAGGTAGGTCATCTAAATTATGGATACTCAGCTTGTGGATAATTACTGAATAAGCTAGTGTTCACTGCAGTAATGATTTACATCTTCCAGTTTGTGCATAATCAATTGTGGTGCTTCTGCCTGCCCTGCTTTTGGGCTCTGTTTATTGCCTAAAAGCAGTCCTATAAAATTAGACTGAGGCAGAGTCAGAAGGTGGGAATAAAATTTGTACAGAAAGCTATTCAATATGGTACTATTTATAGTAGAAAAACTTGGAAACAAGATAATTGTCCAAGAATAGACTAACAGCTATGTAAATTTTAGCCTATCTGGATAAAGGGATAGTATGAAATATAGTAGAATAATGTACATGATGACAACTTTGCATCATTAAATGTTTAAAATGATAGAGAGCAGAATATCTAGAATATTTGACATCTAGAGTAAATCAATTGTAATATTCTTTCCTCTATAACATAAAATTATTTTAAGTGATAATTACAGAATTCTTCTAATCTTGGGCTTTATATGTACATATATATATATTAAAATACATTAAAACAAGTTTATTTATTCTACGGGGATTGAATCCAGAGGCATTCTACCTCTAAGCTATACCCCCAGTCCAATTTTATTTCTTATTTGGAAATAGGGTCTTCACTGGGCTACCAAGAGCCTTGCTCAGTTGCTATGGCTGGCTTTGAATCTGCGATCCTCCTGTCTCAGCTTCCCAAGTACTAGGATTACAAGCATGTGCCACCATGCCCGGCATAAATTATTATTTTTAAGTTACATGTTTTGGGGAAAGAATGGAAGAAGAAGCCTATAGAGAAATACTTCCAAACTACTGAATTTTCAATAGTTCAGAGAAAGACTTCTACACAAAATGATAGAATTATAGTAATTCAAGTTCTGTTCTTTATTTTTGCAACTACTATGTTCCTGCTGTGTATTGTGAATGTACTGTTATGTGCAGGGATACACACCATAGGTGTTGAGCACATGAACTGTACCCATAACTGTATCACAGATATTTAGAATTGTTGGAGCATCATGAAACTATAAAAACAGGCCGCAGTTTAGTTGGTTTTATCTATTAATTGTTGCTTCTTATTCCTTTATAATGCCTCTCCCCCTCTAGTGTGTATACCTGAGGTGAAACCCTCCCAGTGTTCCTTCCTGAAAATCCCCTAATGATACATCCCAGAACAAAATAAAATATACAATTGTGTAGAAGGCATCTTGGAATGAGGCCTTTAAACCCACCTTCTGCACAAAGAAGGCTGAAATGGCCCAGTGAGGTTTCCAGGGTTTCTGCCATTGGTAATACCTGAAACTAGATGTACCACCTGGCCAAGGACTGATTTAGCCAGGGAACGAGATGCTCCAGATTGGATGATGGCCAGCAGACCAATCAGAGCCTCTTTCTGGAGAAATAGGAATGCCAAATGAACAGATGATGTATGTTAATTATTTTTGAGTATTCATTCAGCTACTAGTTTGGTTCTTTATAAAGTCAGTCTTGGAAACACTGCCACCTTAGTGATTATCTATTTTGTTTCTTGGGTGTTATTTTTTACCATAAATGTTCTATAATCCAAGCTCATTTATGTTGGTCAAAGTTAAAGAATAGTTTAATTAAATAAATTAACAAAAGAGAGATGCAGCATAGGCACCAGAAAGGAATATATACAAAATTAAACAGTGGTTAGGCTCTCTGGGTTGCGAGGTAACAGATTATTTTTTCCCCCTTAGCATTTTAAAAATGTTCCCAATATTATCTACCATGTGCATGTGTTTGTAGCAGGAAACATAACTATGAGATAACTATATTTTCTATTTTCAAGTTGATTGGCTTTAAAAAGAGAGAAGAAGCAACCTTTATATCTCTAATTCCTTGCAATGAAGTGAGTTCTCTTTCCTTTGAGAGGGAGAAACTAATGAGTGCACAAACTAAAACTGTTATAACCTGCTGAGATTAAACACAGTTTGTTCTGGGCTAGTTATCTTAATTTTTAATCCCATGATGTAGGATAAACAGACCATCTGAAGTTCTTGCAGAGGAGTAAGAGACCAAGATAATGGTCAGGTAGTTACTTTGGACTACACAGGTGAAGTGGGTTAGTGCTTTTAACAATCTCTTGCCTATACTGAAAGGTTATTTTTGAAGACAAGAGTACCAAATGTTCCAAGTTCCCACCGTTGTCATGGAAACCTTTCAGCTAGCTGAATAGGTTAGCAGGATTTTATGTTCCCCACTTTGACAAATACAAGAAGACATGATCCCGGCTTTGCATTACTAATCAGAAAACTTCTGTTTTCAAGTCTTCCAGCACTTGATTAGTCACATTTTCTTAATGTTTTGGTTGCCCCCCCTCCCCCTTCCTGCAACACAAAGCAACAGGCAAGTTCTCTTTCAAAAATCATTCCCACTTTAGAAGCAGAGCCAAAATCGTGACTGGGCTGACCTTGTTGTGCTTGGGAGTAATACTGCTTGCAGCTCTGAAAGGCTCCTGCAGATTAATTTAGGCTCCTGCCGAAACTCTTCTGATTTGTGCTGACTTTCAGTGGTTTCCTGGAGGTAAACTCACTTGCTAATAGGCAGGAATTATTCCTCATTTTAGCAGCAACAAACCGCCAACACTAGCTTATAAAGCACAGGTAGGCTTTAGGAAAAAGGCACCCCAAGGCTAAAACCAAAACAGCCATGTCATGTCAGTGAATTTAGACCCAGAAAAACTGAATTTTTCCTCTTATTTGTCTCTAAGGACCCTCCACATTTCCTTGCAAGGTAGAAGTGGCCTAAGAATCCAAGAGCAAATTGGAAAACTAACCAGCCACTACACTGCAGGCACAAGACTGATGCATTTGAGTGGACTAGCTGAAGCTGGAATTCATTGGGTTTCCTGAAGAGGCTTCAGACTCAGAAAACCTGTTTGTGTGGGGAAGGGGTTGCCTTGGGTGCTCAAGGGCCTCAGGCTTGTTAGGCAGGGTATCATGTAATAATTAAGTGTCAGATAGCAATTAGGGATGCAGGCTTTTCCTACTATGTAAAATTGGGGAGCTGCTCCTATATCTCAGCTTCTTTATCACTATAATGGGATAATGGGTACATATATATATATATATATATATATATATGTACACATATATATACCTATACATATATATATATATATATATATATATATATGCATGTATTGCAGTACTGGGGATTGAACCCAGGGGCATTCTACCTCTGAGGTACACCACCAGTCCTATTTTTATTCTTTATTTTGAAACAGGGTCTCACTAAGTTGTGGAGAGCCTCACTAAGTAGCTGAGACTGGCTGCGAACTTGGATCCTCTGGTCTCAGCCTCCCAAGTAGTGGGATTATAAGGGTGTGCCACTATGCCTGGCTTATATAATGGGAATATTAAAAATATCCATCCCATCGACTTTTTGGTGAGGGCTGCTTGTCAGCCCTGGCATATGGTACATGCTAAATAGGTATATTTGTCAGAACAAAACAAAACATGGGGGAGACAGGAGTAGTGAGAATAATGAGAAGAAAAAAAAGTAGAATAGAAAGTAAGAAAATAGAGAGGAGAAGAGGACCATGGAAGAACGAGGTGCACCATGCTACAGTGTAGTGTCCTTTCTAGTTGCCTCATCTGTGGGACATTGCCAAAATGTCCACTCCCAAACCCCATTGGAACCATCTCTTGCTGGATGCAACCAACTGAAATGATTTTACAGGATTCATTTTACTTACACAGTGGTTTCCATTATCTGATTATGCTTCAATGAAATTGTGATTTCTGTTAAATGTTCCAATGTCTGTTCTGCACTAATGCAATGATGCTTGTCTAAGAATCCTAAAGTTAATAAACAAGTGCATGATGAAAGCTGCCATTTCAATGGGGCAGAAACGGTTTGGGATTAAGGAGCCTTGTCACAGGAGTTATATTCCCTTAGGGAATTAAATAGTGTATTTAAAATATGTTTGTACATTCTTCTTGCAAGCTAAAAGTAAGCAATTGACTAATACTTAGTGGAAATCAAGGAACCCATCTAAACATCATGGAGTAAATCGCAAACGGTGCATAAACTAAGGCTAAAATCAATGATTTTGGAAACCATCAAAATAAACTGTAGCTCAGGTCTCAGCTCCAATATTGATTAAAAGTGGTTGCCAAATCAGAAACCAGGCAGGAAAATAAAACAGCATGAGCTCCTGTTTGGTATGAAACAGGGTTTTCCTATACTCACAAATGGTTTTTCACATATATACTGTGATTGTTTTTGAAGGCTTTTGTGTAACAGTAAGTGATAACCTGTATAACATGTATTATATCCTTTATTTAATTGATCATGGATCATGTTATGTCTGATACATATTATGAAATTTGCCCTGTAGGAAAAACATCCTTCTTCTGCCAGGTGGTAATAATGATGTTGGGAAGCTTTTCACTCTTATGCTGTGCATTTATTTTCTTATTTTCTCATGTGCCTCTTCTCATTTGGACTGAACATTCCAAAGGTCTTATTCCCCACTGATCACAAAATATCAGATACTTAATATGAATGAGACAAATGAATGAAAGAATGAATGAATGACTAATGAGCATTATGAATTGGAAAGCTTAACAGATACTAAAACAGAAAGGTACTGTCACATCTTAGAAATGAATTAATTCTTATTTAAATCAAATTTCATTTTTATCAAGGTAATATGTGCACATTGTAATCTTTTTTAAAGTCTTAAGGAAATAAAACAGCCCCTGTCCCGCTTTTAACTGCACCAATTTAGCTCTTGCTAAAATGGGGCTCGCTTTCATTTTTCTAAACATGATTTTGCCTTTTCTGACGCCAACTGTTTGTTCAACAATTCAATTAAATCTGGAGTTATTTCATCATATACAAGCATATTGTACAGCAACTTTCTAAGACAGTACATAAATAGAGGTAAACATTTCTTAAACCACATTGTGATGTGAGACGACAATGCACTAATAAAAGTATATAAAATAAAATTTAAAAAGAAAATATTTTAACCTGCCTTCACATTTTATGGAAGGCTTGTTATATGTAGAATTCTAGGAGAAATCATCTCCTTCCAAGACCTTGAAGTTACTTCTTCACTGTCCTTTGGATTCCTGTTCTCTTAAAGAGGATCCACGTGCCATTTGTGTTCCTCTTCTTTGAGTAGGATTTAAGTCTCCTTCTTGGGAGATCCTGATTTTCATTTATCTCCAGGAGGCTGCAGTTTCTTTGGGAAGGCTTTTGTGTCAGATTTTAAAATTTACTGATCTGGGAATTTACAGGTCTCTTTCAACCTGGGAACTTATTTTTTCCAATCTGTTAAAATTATTTGATTTATTTGATAATTTCCTCCCTTCCATATTTTTACTCTTTATGAAACTATTGCTTGAATGGTTAACATCTTGAGTTAGTGTTTGAATTTCTTAGTGTCTTTCTCTCTCATTATTCATCTCTTTATTCCCCTCTTTATGAGGGTTTCTTACTTTTTATTTCTACTTTTTCATTTATATTTTTCCTCCAAGAGTTTTAATATTTTTAATTTCCAAGAGCTCTTTTTTAGTTCTTTCAAAAATCGCATCTCATTTTTGTTTTATGGGTATAATTTCTATGGAGTTTTTAAATTGATACATAAAAATTGTACATACATATAGGGAACCTTGTAATATTTTGATACATTTGTACATTGCATAATGATCAAATCAGGGTAGATATATCTAACTCCATAGCCTTTATTAATTCATTATGACATAGACATTCAAAATCCTTTCTTCCAGTTTTTTAAGCATATCTAGTACATTCTCATTATCAGTAGTCACCCTACTAGGACTTATTTTTCCTAACTGTAACTTTATATCTGTTAACCAGCCTTTCCCCCATTCTTCTCTCCTCCTACGCTCCAGCCTCTGTTAACAACTATTCTACTCTCAACTTCTATGGGATCAAATTATTTCTATGCCACATATACATGAAATCATGGGGTATTTGTCTTTCTGTGTCTGGCTTATTTCACTTAGCATAAAATCACAAATGTCAGGATTTCATCCTTTTTATGAATATTATATATATATATTATATATATCACATTTTTAATCCATTCATCAGATGATGGAAACCTCAGTTGCTTCATTTCTTGGCCATTATGAAAATGTTGCAATAAACATGGAGGTGATGGTGTACCTTCAACATACTGATCTCATTTTCTTTGAATATATGCCTGGTAGTGGGACTGCTGGATCATAAGATATTTCTGTTTTAATTTTCTTGAGGAATCTTCATGCAATTTTTCAACCATATGCATGTATGTATATACATATATATGTACACACACAGACATCTACATATTAAAATTGTTTTTTTCTCTAATGCTGTCTCTGTTTCTTCTAAATTTCATTTTTTCCCTATTTCTCAGAGAGAAGGATTTTTTTTTTTCAGATTGCTATTATCCTTACTGTTTGCTCTTTGTTTGTATTAAGAGTGAGGCATTTGAAAACTGAGCAGGACTTCTCAATTGATAGTCTGCATTTGGGACTTGACCTTTGGGTTCAGAGACCATCCTGTATGTGATGAACTGTAGGATTTCCTCTGAAGTTTCTCAGTTTCTTTAGAGACTGACTGCCAGAGAGTAGATATAAACTAGCATGGTGGCGGGCTGTGAACAGAGGGTGAGAATGGAGAGGGGTGTTCCTGTATGAAACTTTACCCTTTCTTTTAATTCCTTGCTTTCTGCTTAGTAGTTTACTGTGTCTCATGAAACTGAGTCCAAGAATAAAAATCTTCCAGCCTTTGAAAATTAGGGAGGGATATTTGCCTGATTACAAACATTATAGGAAGAAACCTGGATTTAAGTATTTTTTTTTTTTTTTAACGTGTGTGTGTGCAAGGGGGGTGGTGCTGGGGATTGAACTCAGAGGAACTCTACCTCTGAGCCCTCTGAGCTATACCCCAGCCCTTTTTATTTTTTACTTTGAAACAGGGTCTTGCTAAGTTACCGAGTGCTGGCCTAAAACTTGCAATCCTCCTGCCTCAGTCTCCCAAATCCTGGGATTTCAGGCATGCACCACTGCACCTGGGTTCATGTCTTCTTCTTTATTATTTATATGGTTTTGTTGGTGCATTGTTATTATAAATTATAAGGTTCTGAGTGGTAGAAATGTATCTTCTCCTCTCTTCAAACTAAAACCACACTTTGCCACCTAACAGAGCATTGTGGCCCCATTCCCAAACCTGACTTTAGTTCTGAGGAGCCAGTCATTCGCTTCATCATTATCCACTTGTGCAGACATGTAAAAATGGAGCTTGTTCTTCTCAGTTAAATCAATAAATGTCTCATTCAGCACTTTTCACTCTACAAGGTAGTTGTAAATACTTTTATTGTTGCAATTATACCTCTTAGTGAGATTCAAAGTGATACAAACATACATGCACATAGCTATGGATATATTTCCAACTCTATCTGACTTTACTCCCCTTTCTTCCCTCCCTACACATGTTAGTGAGATTGATAGTGATACCTTCATATAGGGATGTAACCTTATTTGTTTTTCTTTTTAGAATATTTTATTTTATTTATTATTCATGCATTGTAAGCATACATCTTTGTTAGGTACAGATTGATAACAACATATGTGCCCACATTTCTCATTTGACCCCTTCTGCAAATTCCCATCCCGATACCTCGCCCTCCCTCCCTCTCGAGTTCAGTTGAGTGAGTAACCTTGATATACATTAGGGTGCCCCCCACCCCGTGGTCCCCTTCGATTACATCAACTTCTTTGCTTATCGAGGGTCTCTCCTTTTCCATCTGGAGACCCTTTTATGCCCCATCTTCTCCCTAGTATCTGCATATTAGGGAGAACATATGCTTCTTTACTCTTTGTGACTGGGTAATCTCAATTAACATAATGTTTTCCAGTTGCATCCATTTCCCTGCAAAGAACATGATTTTGTTCTTCTTTATAGCTGAGTAAAATTCCATTGTGTACATATCCCATAGTTTTGTAATTCATTCATCTGTCGATGGACATCTTGGCTGCTTCCATAGTTTGGCTATTGTGAATTGTGCAGCTATAAACATAGATATACATGTGTCAGTCTGATAGTTTGGTTTCCATTCTTTTGGGTAGATACCCAGAAGAGGTATTGCTGGATCATATGGTAGGTTCATTCCCATTCGTCTGAGGATCCTCCATACTATTTTCCAAAGTGGTTTCACTAGTTTGCAATCCCACCAACAATATATTAGGGTTCCCACTTCTCCACATCCTCGCCAGCAGTTGTTGTTGTTCGTGTTTTTTATGATTGCCATTCTGATTGGAGCAATGGAGCAGAATAGAAGACTCAGAAACAGACCCACAGGCTTATAGTCAACTGATTTTTTACAAAGGAGCCAAAAATATACACTGGAAAAAAGATAGCCTCTTTAACAAATGGTGTTGGCAAAACTGGTTAACCATATGCAGGAAAATGGAAATAAACCCCACTTTATCACCCTGCACAAGAGTCAACTCAAGGTGGATCAAATACCTGGAAGTTAGGCCGGAGACCTTGCAGTTACTTGAAGAGGGCATAGACCCAACACTTCAACACATAGGCACAGGTAAAAACTTTCTCACCAAGACCTCCAAAGCACAAGCAACTCAAAGGAAGATCAATACATGGGATTGCATCAAACTGAAGAGCTTCTGCAAAGCAAAGGAAACTATCAAGAACCTCAACAGAGAGCCCACAGAGTGGGAGAAAATTTTTGCCAGTTACTCTTCAGATAGAGGTCTAATATCTAGGATATACAAAGAACTCAAGAAAATCACAGCCAAGAAAACAAATAACCCAATTAAAAAATGGGCAAAGGATCTAAATAGACACTTCACAGAAGAAGAAATACAAATGGCCAATAAATGTATGAGGAAATGTTCAACATCATTAGCAATCAGAGAGATGCAAATCAAAACTACCTTGGGATATAACCTTACTTGAACTGTTTTCTTCCTCAATCCTTGTTTCTCCCCTTCCCACCTCTTTCCCCCGACCCCTTTCCACTATTCTATTAGTTTCTCTCCTCATTTGACTGAAGTCCCTTTTGTTTTCTATTTTCTCTCTGACTTTCACATATGAGAAAAAAAATACAAGCCTTATTTTCTGAGGCTATGGTCTCACAGAATAATATCTAGTTTCACCCATTTTCCTGCAAATGACATCATTTCGCTCTTCTTTATGGCTGAGTAGAATTCCACTCTGTGTATATACCACATTTTCTTCATCCATTCATCTGTTGACAGACACCTTGGTTGGTTCCATAATTTGGCTATTGTGAATTGTGCTGCTATAAACACGGGTATGCATGTATCACCATATTATTCTAACTTTAATTCTTTTGAAAAGATACCTAGGAGTGATATGGCCGGGTCAAATAGTGGTGTCGGGGTCTTAGCCCAACCGGAAAGACCCCGCCTCTAGATGGCACCTGGCAGAGTGCCAGAAGTGGCTGCAGGTGGTAATATCCTAGGGCTGAGTCACGCCAGAGCGCATGCACCAGCACGCCCACTTGTGGCCGGCCCAGGTGAGGGCTGTATGAGGCACCTCGTGGCTCAGGCCCCGCGCGGCTTTAAGAGCCTCCACCTCCTGCGGGAGGGAAAGGTTGCTGGAGAGAGGTTTTGGAAGAAGGCGGGCGGTTGCTGGGTGGTGGTTGCTGGTGGTTGGTGGGTTGCTGGTGGAAGGTCGATTGCTGGAGAGAGGGGTTATTGGGAGCCTGTTGGAAAGGCACTATTTGGAGAGATGGTTGCTGTACTGTAACTGTTATTGCTTGGGTAGTGTCCTTGATCCCAGAGAGAGAGAGAGAGAGGTATAATAAAGAGAAGTTTGAACCAGCAACGTTCAGTTATCATCTCCATTGGTGCCTCACAGTTGAGGGTCCAGCTTGGGGGACTATAAGTGGCTCCATTCTTAGTCTTCTGAAGAATATTCATACTGATCTCCATAGTGGTTGTACTAATTTACAGTCCCACCAAAAGTGTATAAGGGTTCCCATTTCCCCATATCCTTACCAGAACTTATTATTATTTGTCTTCTTGATGATTATCATTCTATTTGGAGTAATTCTTATTTGCATTTCCCTGATTGTTAATAATGCTGGAATTTTTTTTTCATATGTTTACGGGCCATTTGTATTTCTTCTTTTGAAAAGTATCTATTTAATTCGATAGCTCATTTTAATTGAGTTGTTGGTTTTACTGAGGTTAAATTTCATGAGTTTTTTATACATTCTAGATGTAAGTCCTCCATCAGAGAAATAACTAGTAACTACTTTCTCCTAGTCTGTATGCTCTCTCTTTAGACTCTTGATTTTATCCTTTCTTGCGCAACTGCTTTTTAATTTGATGGAATTCCATTTATTGATTCCCAATTTCATTTCCTGAGCTTTAGGGGTCTTGTTGAGGAAGGCTTTACTAGTGCCTATATGTTGAAGAGTTGTCCTATGTTTTCTTCTAGTGATTATAAAGGTATTTACGATATCCCTTTCCTGCTGTCACCTCTTGGGTTTTGTCTGCTTCCTCTTTTTTTTAATTGATGCATTGTATTCATATGTTTTGATGCAGTTCAGGGTGATAGAAGCATACAGGTACACAACACTCATTGAGCCCTTCCCCAGTTCCTACCCCACTCCCTCTCCCTCTCCACCTTCCAGTGCTCAGCACGGTGATTGGCTTTGATAAGTTTGTATATGTTAATCATGTCCATTGAAGTGTTTTCCTCTTCAGATTTTCATTTCCCCCTTTGTTTTGTTATTGAGGCTTGATAACATTTTTATTTCTCCTCTATCATTTAGTGGTATCTAAAGAGTAGGCAAATATAGACTCCTGAGTTCATTCCTCCATATTTTATCAGAATTTTTAAAAACTTAAAAATGATTGAGCAGTCTCATACTTAGGAAACAAAGTGCTGAAGTTGGGTATTCATATTCATGGACTGGCCTCTGCCTCCTCCAAGGTGGTGTCTTCACCTATTCTTCATAATGGCCTCTTTTACTTGCCTTTTACCCATATTTACTGCCTCTGTGTCACAAAGAAGGTGACCTTATGATGTGTCCTTTTCAAAGTTTAAGGAAAGCTTTCTGTCTTGCCTTCAATAAATCTATATTCATGCTTCACATACTATTAAATTGCACCTTAAAGAATTTGACTCTTGTTAACCTCTTAAACTGTTTTCTATCATATATGATTTGGAAGAGATTTCAGTCTTTTCAGAGGTTTGGCAGGTGTTGCACTTGAGAGTGTGAGCTGCAAAACGTGACATATTTATCATCAAAAGAGGGAGTAGTATTGATATTAGCTAAGACTGGGGAAGATGATAGTAGGAAAACCCAAGAGTGCTCTGGAACCTTTCAGAACTGGGTTCAATTCCTGCCTAACCCAGTTACAGGGCCTTGAGAAAATTATTTATCTTTCCTTATTAACCTTCCTCATTTTAAATTGTTAATAATACCTATTTTTTAGAGTGTTGGTCAGACTATGAGATAGCTAATAATAACAATTTAAAAAAACTTAAGAAACTGAGGACTGAATGAGTTAATAGGTTAAGAAAACTTAGAACAATATATTACCTGTAAAATAATAAACATAAACATCAGCAACTTCTAATATACAAACCTGTCTTACAGATATTAGAGGGAAAAAATTCCTTGTTTTAGAAACCAGGATTCACTTTGCTTACTATTTTCACCATTTTTATTTCCACCTTCATTTGCCAAGCTTATGATTATTTGATAATTTCAAAATTTTGGTGACGTGCCAAATTATTAACCTTAGGATTTTGGCATGGTGGTGCCAGGGTTCTCCTTAGTCTGGGGAAACCTCCCACCCAATGTGAGGGTCAGACTTGTTGCTGGGAGAAAGGGAATTGACAGAGGCATGCTGAGATTGTTAAATGTGACTGTCTCAAAGATGGATGTCTGTGGCTGCATGGTCAATTTGGCTGTGGGGACCAGAATTGATCACGTTGATGGCAGCAATGAAAGTCCCATTTGAGGCTGCAGTCTACTTAAATCAACTGAATCTGGGCATGACCTGGAATAGACTCACTTGTTTAAAGCTCCTCTAAGGCAGCAGGCAGGATATGGGAACTAAGAGATTTTATTAATAGTTTCTGTGTAATTTGTTAGAATAGAAATTTACTAGAGTGAAAATAACCCTGGGTTACAATACACTGGTGTATCATTCATTTCCAATTCAACAAGATGTTTTCCAGGAAAAGAAATTGTACTGCTTTTGATCATATATGTATTGGATGTGATTATCACAGTGATTTTCTAGAAAATTTTATATTACTTTGTGTATATGAATGTTATATTTCAGTATGAATCAGGTCTTGACTAGTAAATTGTCATTCTCTTAAACTCTTAAACTCTAAATTTTAAAACTTCATTTGTATTGCACATGTATTTATTGTCACCTTATAATTTGGGTACTAAGGCTGGGTTCACCATATCATTAACTTACATTTGTTCTCATTTTCTCAAGTCTTTATTATTTCCTCAGTGGTAGCTGTATTGCCATGTTTGTTTTCATTGCGTGACATTTTTATAGCAACAATTCCATAGCTTTTGATTCTTGGGTTAAGGAACTAGTATAGTCAAACATGAAAGGTCAGAGGATATAAAGTATTGGATGAACAAGTTCAGAAATCTAGTGTCCAAAACACTGAAATAAAACTGTCCTATATATGGGATTCATGCTATGAGTACACTTTAGCTTCTCTCATTATAAGAATAGAACAAAATAACAACAACCACAAAGGAAAACTATGTGAGATGATGGGTATACTGGTTTGCTTCATCATAGTAATCCTGTAATCCTTTTTCTATCTATCTATCTATCTATCTATCTATCTATCTATCTATCTATCTATCTATCTCATAACATCATTTTATATACCTTAAATATACACAATAAGTTTTATTTTTAAAAATGAAAAATGGTAGGGGGCATAATATAAACTTATCTCTGGTAAGCTCAGGGACTTGTGACTTATAATATTGTTAAGAAAATTTCCAAGAGTACTTTGAATTGGTATCTTGGCTGTGGTTGCACCCTTCTCTGAACTCTGATTAACAATTCCAATCTGTTCTGAAAAGTTGAACATCCATCTGTTTTCTGATGATTTCTTGTGTATTAACTTTGGTTACATATAACTATACATGTCATTATACATATGATACTATAATTAGGAAATACGATGCCTTAATGAAGAGGGTAGAAACATGAGAAAACAAAAAGATACACTCTAGAATACTGCTTTTCTCCATTTAACTCTATTTTTGACAATAAAATATTAATCTACATCATGTACAAGTTAGTGAGTTTAAGCAGCCTCTTCTGAAACCCTAAAGAAGCTTTACTCTATCCAGTTTCATTTTTATTTCTACCACACTATTTTAATTGGCTTTCTTGCTAATGGAAAGGGCAGGCATTGGAGTGAGGTGTGAGATTGAGAAAACTAAAGGTTGTCACCTATTATCTCTGTAATGGCAGTGCTCAAACTTCTCTGTTTTTAAAAAACTTTATAGTTTGAACAGACATATAAAGGTGTTGAGGAGGGAGTGGAGATCTACTCTTCTTTCTTAATTAGGGTGAACTGTTCAAGAGGCCAAATGGATTTTCACTAGTCTTTTTTCTGACTCCTCGATTTTCTTGATTTGTAAAAGATAGTCATTCTTTGCCCTTTTCTAAACTCAGTTCCAAAATGAAGGAGAGAAGACACCTCTCTCACCAGTCACCCTCCCTCCCTTTACCGTCCCCCACACAGCTGGCTTTATGAGTGCCTTGGTGCCAGACTGTGGGATTTCAAGTCCCTGAGCTCTCTGCCTTTGAACCCTTGAGCAACCATATCAAGCAGGATTCTAGTGGAAAAGAGAAGGAGAACTCAAGAATCCAAAGTGGGATAATCTGACGAGATTTCATAAAGTGGCTAATTTTAAATTATAAGCACTTTGTCAGGAAACTGTGAGGGATGGTGCAGTACTCTAGTTCTAGGGACAGAGAGTTGTTACTGATCCTAGCCAGAAGGGAAGAGGAAAACTTGCTCTCTGGAACTTAGAAGGAGATGGTGTATAGACTGGGCCATTTTCAGAGAACCCATTTTATTTTGTTGAAGGCATAGTCAATATATGACAACATGCAGGGTGTGAGGGGCTAGATAAAATTTGACCTCACTCTCTTCCCTATTTCTAGTCTCCTGCAAGATTCTCCCATTGGTGAAGCCAAATGGAAGCCATTCACAAAGGTCTTCCTTCTGGGGAAGAAAGTAGGTAGAAGTAAATGGAGAATGAATTTGGAGGGGCAAGTGGAAGATATTTGAAACAGTATATGATGTAACTTGTGGGCCATGGTTCCCTGCTATGTTAAGTAAGGCTAGCATAGTATTTACTTCCTAGAGTGTAATGAAAATTAAATAAAACACTAGATATAGCACATGTAATGCAGTTCCTGGTGCAAATTAAGCTCAGAATGCACAATAGCTATCATTATTATTCTTGCACATACACACATGCATGCAATTGTTTACACATAGATAAAGATTGACAAAATGGTCTGTGGTTGGGTGGAACCTACTTCTTCTAAACCTATTCTGTTTCAGCATGTATATGGAACAATTCAAAAACAATTTTAGTTTTAATTAGAACTATTATAGTTTATACAGTTCACTATAGATCATAAGTCCTTAAAGAACATCTTTAAACAAAACTTCTTCCCCTTCTTAGCTTCCCATCATCAAATTCTGCCGACTTCATCTTCATCCCCGTTCTTAGGTAGTGAAGCGCACATCATTTCTCCCCCCGGTTTTATTCCAGCTTCTCAACTGGTGCATAGGCTTCAGAGTTCTCACTCCCTTATCCATTGCTGTGGTACTAATTGTTCTAAATTGGGCCTCAAACTAAGTTTGCAGCACTGCAGAGACATTTTTGGGTAGATGTGCAAATTGTTCACAATCAGATTCTTTCCTCCTTTCTGGCCCATCTCTCACTGGGTATTCATTGCATTACTTTATCAGTAACAGATCACAGTCCCTATCATCCCCCAACACATCGCCCTATTCCAATGGTTCTCAAAGTGTGGTCCTAGGCCAGGTATATCAGAAGCAACAATGAACTAACTGTTAGAAAAGTTTCAGACTTTGTATGAAATGTATTTAATCAGCAACTCTGGGGTTAAGGCCCAGAAATCTGTGTTTTAAAAAACTCTCCCAGTAATTCTGGAGCATGCCAAAATGCAGGAGCCACCACAATGGCTGTTAGTTTTAGATCATGTCAGTGCCTCTTTCTATTCCATCATCAAGACCCATTTCTGGCATCAAAGATGCCAGGCTTGACTTACTTATTCTTGACTTCCTTACTTATTCTTCTTCTTCCAGGAAGAGGACAATAAATACTTGCAGATTGGTTGGTAACAAATTCACTTTCATTTCCCTGAATCAAATTATTTGTTAAGATGACTCATATATTTGAAAAGAATGAACCCAAGTCTTATGATAACATTTTGGGGAAACAGTCTCATAGAAATATTTATTCAGAATGGCTAATTCATTTGTTAGGAAAAAGGAAGAAACTTTTAAGTAATCAGATTTCTCATCAAAATATGCCAGACAATGATAAATAACTACTTCCTCACCTACTAATATCAGTTAATTATTTGAACTCTATTTAATTGGCTTCATTTTATAGATGAAGAAATGGAAGCTGAGAGGGGTTACATAATTTGTTTTGGATTGTAAATCTACAAGTAAGAGTCAGGACTGGAGCTCAAGTCTGTCTGACTTTGAAGTTTCAGTACATAAACATTGTATTATCTTCAAATGCAGAGAAAGCAATTGTCTCCATTTTTTCAATCACAGATTTTCTTTTTAATTTAAGAAAAGGAATGAGAGAAAGAAGACAACTGCTATTCTATAGGCAATGAAGTGTACTTTCAATTGGTCACTGAGTGAATGGTAGAAATGTATGGCCTTGGTTTGCTCCCAGTGTCATGACCAACTAGTTCATTTAAACTGATCATGTGTAACATTTGTGACAAATGTTATTTAAAGGAATACATTTTGCTTATTATTTACTTCTACATATGTTGATAAAGATTCAAGGTAACATATACAATAATGTCTCTCGGAGATACTTGTATTTAAACGTGTTTTGTAAAGGGAAGAAAGACTGTCAATATAGTTACTGGATAAGGAATTGTGCAACCTACAGCCTACTTTGAGGGAGTGGGAACATCATCCATCCTGTATATTGTAGCAAGAAGAAAATGTCATGTTTTATGACATGGCAAGTGTCTAATCGGGTGGGGACAGGGAACATCAAGGTTAGTGGGAAAGCCTCTATTTTGTTTCTCAATAAAGCCAGATAAATTTTCTAATTGCATATTCTTCAGTTGCAGAAAGGCAGGACTCAATCCTCTTTTATTTATTTTTTATTCTTAATTATTTATTTATTTTTTTCGGTACTGGGAATTGAACCCAGGGACATTCTACCTCTAAGCTACACCTCCAGTGCCATTTTTTATTCTTTATTTTGAAACAGGGTCTCACTAAGTTGCAGAGGGTCACACTAAGTAGCTGAGGCTGGCCGGGAACCTGAGATCCTCCTGTCTCAGCCTCCCAAGTACTGAGATTACAAGTGTGGGCCACCACACCCAATTTAGGACTCAACCCTCTTGACAGTGAACTATAGACACAATTAGAAGAGAAAGTGACCGATCACATTTACAAAACATCCACGTTAAACTTTCAATCCATGCACCAATAAATTTTAAAAAATGATAATAAAGAAAAAATAAGATGTCCCTGTTATCAGTACAATAGCATATACTTTTATTTTTAAGCAATGTTAGCTCATTTGCTACCCTAGCCTCAATAAAGTAAAAGATGTTATTCATTTTATGGAATCACATTAAAGATAAGTACCAGCATAGCCAATAAAGTATACAATTATCAGTCCATTAGCTATTTTACTAAAGAAATCTCATTATGACATTTCATTGGACAACATGACTATTATGGCTTTTTCCTTATGTACTGGAAAATTGTGTCCTAAAAGGTGAGCTTCAAAAAAATCACTTTATTAGTTTTTTTGCATGTACTTCACAGCGACTACCTTAATGATTCCTTTTATATATTTTATTTAATCATCTTAATTTTGTCTATTGGCAAAAAGCCTGAGTAATGAGGCCAATCGAGTGAGGCTGTTACTGTAATAAAGGAGGGTGAGTAGTGTTTAAGATATTATCCCTTAAAGGCATTCAAATAAGCTAGATCTTTGGAGAGGAGCAATTTGTAAATAAGTATAAGGAAATGGAATTAGAGGATGAGAGACATAATGGTCAAGGTAAAGATGGAAAGTTTAATTACTATAATCACTCTACAGAGGTATTAGGAAAGAAAATAGAACATGGCCATGCTTTAAAGTCGCTGTCCTCGCTTGCCATTCCAGAGTTTTTAGACTGACAACATTTTCTTACATAAAGTTCTACTTCTTTCTGCTTTAATTAGAGTCCTTGGATTCACAAGTGGGTCTCTCTGTAGACATAAACAACTAATAAATTTAATGCATTTATCTTCCTTTTAAAAATTCCTCAGATTCTTAAGGACAAAAATCCCACGATCTCCGAGCTTTCTTTTACTATCTCAGTTTATAGCATATGTGTTCAAAAGCCCTGAAGCTGGAGCTCCATTGCCTTGCTTTAAATCATGGCCCATTTCCAGAGGTGTGACCTGAGACAATTATTCACTTCTTTGTATCTCACTTTGCTCATCTGTAAATATGGGGATAATACTAATTTCTACTCCCTATAGTTATGGTGAGGACTAACTAGTCAGTGTAAACAAAGTGCTTAGAATAGTGTTAGAACATGGGAAGTGCAATAAAAAATGTTTGCTGTTATTACTGTTCTTGAGTGAGATACTTTTCTAGAATGTTTCTGTGTAGCCTTTCTTTTTTTTTTTTTTTTTTGCGGTACCAGGGATTGAACCCAGGGGCATTCTACCTCCAGGCATTCTACCTCCATACCCCAGTCCTATTTTTTATTCTTTATTTTGAAACCAGGTCTCACTAAGTTGCTGGAGGGCCTCACTAACTAGCTGAGGCTGGCAGGCTAGCCGTGAACCCAGATCCTCCTGTCTCAGCCTCCCAAGTACTGGGATTTTTTTTCTTTTTTAAAAACAAAATGACCATAATATATACAATGGTCTTCATTCTCACAAATGCAAAAAAAAAAAAAAAAAAGAAAAGAAAAGAAAAAAAGAAAAAATGGTGTTAAACTGGTGAGATCATGTAACTATTGGAATGTCGTATCATCATTTTAGACCTGACCGGCTGCTTTCCTTGTAGCACACCATGATTCTTATTAGATTCCCTGGAGCACTGCCATATTGTTCACTATTGTATTTATGGATTGTCCCCCGGGGGAGCAGGCACTCAACTTCCCCAGTTACCTCAAGTCTCTTAACTGTTCACTAGGGAACAAGGAAAACCACCAGTTTCTTATGTGACGTATTTTACATGAGGAATAATTGAATATCTCCCTTTTTTCAAATTTCACATAAGAATATTAGATTTACAATCCTTAAGGAGTCAGATCTACAAAGTCTGCGCCATGCATAACACAGTATGACCTGTGTTAAACCAATATTGGTAAGTGTCTTCATATTTCGTGTTTTATGGGCTGCAAATGAGAGTCAGAGGTAAAGCTTAGGAATCCATGAGCACTCCTCTGCTTTCCTCTATGGATGAGGGTAAGACTCTGACCCTTCTGAAGTAGAATTTGGTTCCGAATGTAAGAAAAGATAAGCCAACATTTATCAGCCCTTTACCAAGGGGACAGAGCAGAGATTGTTGCTATAAGTTCTTCTGAAAGAGAAAAAGGCCTAGAGTACACAGAGGATGGAGGTGAGATCTTGCCTAATGGTGCCAGGCTTCTAACTCCACAGTGGAATAGGCTCATTTATAGTCTCTAGTCCTGTAGGGAAGATCACATAGTCCAGGCTGTCCTCTCATTAGCCTGTGCTAACACACAATCATCACTTCAATTTGCTAACATGCCCTGTGGGGGAAAGAAGGAATGGAAATATCAATCCGTTCTCCCACGTATCCTATAATATTTTAGCACCTTTCTTCTAAGCCCAAACAGCTAAATTTTTTTTCAGCCTGAAAGCTTTGTTGTTGTCATCTACTACAAGAAACCATTGTACACAGATTTTCAGTTTCTTTTACTAGAAAAAATAACCTGTAAAACAACAGATGATGCTGTAGAGCTAAAACACAGGGAGAAAAGTAACAAGTTTTCTGGGCCGCAAAACTCTGAAACTGATCTGCAAGGGAAATGAGGAATGCTGATTCACTATTTAAATAAAGACTAGAGTCTATATATTTGGATCAGCTGTGGCTCTTTCGAGGCACATAGGCCATTTTAACAATGTGCAATTTGTGGTTTTATTATATCAGGACTGGAGTCTATGAGAGGAGGAACAGGAAGAAGATGAGGGAGAAAGAAAAGTCAAGGATAAAGCCAGTTAGAATGATAAAGATAGCTAATATTAAAGAAGCCACTAAGTGCTAGGCTTCTTTCCTGATCCAGCCTAATCCCCACCAAAGTCTTACTAGGTTGGCAGCACTGTCATGCACTTGACCCACAGGCAGAAGGAGGCAATGAACATTTACATCATTTCCTAGACTCTACATATACCTTAATGTCATGGAAGGAGAAATTCCTTTTCTTTCCAATGCTTGGGGGTTTTGGATTCAGCTCCTTCCTCTGTGGAGCTACAGAAATATATCTTGAGATATTAAAGAGGAGAGGATAGTTGAGCACCATCACCTTTTACTCTCTACCTAGTTGTTACTTGTTATTGACTTCTGGAGAAACAGCCCCTCTCTAACCTTAGACTAATAGAATGTTGCCTTCCACCATTCTCAAGAAACTCCATTTCCCACGTATTGAGTATGCCTGCATAGCATATAGAGCTGGCTTATTGGAAACACAGCTTTTATCTCAAAGAGGTATCCTGCTAATCATTGACACAGACAGGGTCTTTGATCAATGTTTGTCATCAGCCAAGATTTCTTTGTTTTAGCCCACTTTTATAGGTTTTTTTTGCCTTTAATTCACTTGTTCCCTCTTTCTCTTTTGAAAGTAGCTCAGAAAAATTTAGAATCAGGAAACAATCTCTGAGTAGCTACTTGCAAAAGTGGGAATAATCATCCCAAATAACAAATAATCACAAACACCTTATTCTGACAGAGCTGCAGGGTCAGATGGCGGGGACTCCTAACAAGGCCAACAACTGAACAAATTGCCTCTTGATCTCTCTGCTGAGGATAAATTCATGTAAATCTAAGGAAGCCAGGCGGCTGCTCCTAATCCACCATGTGTGGTGACTAATTTTATTAAGTGAAATACAAGAAAAAGAGATCCTTGCAATGGAAATAGACGCAGAGATGATTGCCTTGGCCCATGCACCGGGCCCTGTGGCTGTGCAGACTGAGCAAGCTGATTAGGCTGTTCAGCAGGCGGCACCAGAGCAAACATCCAGGACCAGTGCCAAGCCGCCTTGGGAAGACCTGTGAGCACAGGGCTGTATCCACTCTGAGCATCACCAGCAAAGTGGAAAACAGTCATTGCTCTTGACTTTGAGATAACCTTGCCCCTGAGTAGATGGGTTGACTGTACTTGGAAAAGTTTACGTTTGCTTAGTTAAAATAATTAAAAGGCATTATCACCAAATAGGTGAAGCTTACAATATCAGATGAATAAGTGTTGAGTCCTGAGATGGTTAGAGGTGCAAACTCAGTCTTCTGGAGTAAGGGAGATAAAGAAGGTTGTATAGAAAAGATGGGGCTTGTTGGCAACCCAACAGGCCTCTTGCTAAAGTTTATATTTTCCCCTAAAACAATGTGCCAGTACCTAGTAAAGCCAGGTATCAAATATCTAGCCTTAATCTGAGTCATTCTACTCCTCTAGATATCTTAAATATATACACAGGACATTGAGTTATATATTCACCTCTAGGCATTAAAAGGAAATTTTATTTATAATTATCAAAACCTGGAGGTAATTCAAATAAGTTCTCTAATAGGAAAATGGATGACACGTGTTACATTTATACAATGAAATATTACACAGTAATAAAAAAGAAGTACTGAACAGTGAACAATATGAGTGCCTCTCACGAATATTATGCTGGTTCCAAAGAAAACAGATGAAAAAACTAAAAGACTGTATGATTTCATTTATGTAAAGTTCAAGAACAAGTAAAACTGATAGGTAGTGATAGAAAGCAGAAGAGTGGTTATTTCCTGTGGATAGGTATTATCTGGGAAGGTTTTATCCCCAAGGAATCCTTTGGGATGCTGAAAATATTTAATGTCTGGATCTGGGTAGTGATTACATGGAAGTACACATTTGTAGAGCTGCATCTGATTGAACATCTAATATCAGTTTTACTGTATAAATAGTTAACTCTATGCCTTTCACACCTCAACTAAAAATCTAAAACTAACTCATAAAAGAAGAAAACAAATAATACAAAATGAAACAAAAGCTATACCACTAAATAAGATACTTGTGAGCCACAATTTTGATTGTGGAAGATGAATTCATGCTTCCAGCTAATGTGTCTAAAGATCTTCCCACCACAGGTAGACATTTAGTTAATGTTTCCTCTTTCAGGGAAAGAATTAAGATCCATTTGGAGAGCAAAAAGTTGGTATTTATTTGATGCTGATATTCAACTTTTATAGTTAATATTATGTTATACAAATATTTCCTAGTTGTCAACTATAACCATAATTCACATGGTCATTGTATTGGCCAGTTTTGATTCACTATAGCAAAATACTTGAGGCAGCTAACTTTATAAAGAGAAAAGGTCTAAGAAACCCAAACTGGAGATTTGATTTCAAAAATCAGGGAGCTCCACTGGTTTGCCCTCTGGTGAAAGCAATGGATTGTGGCACATCATGGCAGGAGAGCATGTGTGTGGAAGAGCTACACCTCCAAAGAGGAAGTTAAAGAGAAAGATTGGGGTCCCAGAATCCCCTTCAAGGGTATACCCCCAATAACCAAAGAGCTCTGCTCTGGCCCCATTACCAAGAGGCTCCTCCATCATCCAATAGCACTACCTGGGGACCAAGACTTAAATCACAGTGGACCCTTAGGGTCATTCAGATCACACCCACACCATAGCAGTTGTCATTTAATATACTCTTAACTAATCAGCTACTTTCCAGCATTTAGGATATTTCAAATTTTCTTTTGTCTCCTTTTTCCTTTTGGTACTAGGGAGTGAACCGAAGGGCATTCTACCTTCAAGCTAACCCCCAAACTGTTTTATTATTTGTTTGAAACAGTCTCCCAAAGTTGATGAGTCTGGCTTCAAACCCGTGATCCTCCTGTCTCTGCCGACCAAGTACTGGAATTATAGGCTGCACCATCACGCCTGAACTCCAATTTTTTATTAAGAGTAAATATGCTGTCCTATTTTTCTACTTTTAGCTTATTTCTTGAGTATATTCCTTGCAAGGGAGCTACTCAAGGACATGAGTGGATTCTCACAGTCTGTTTTAATACTGTATTACTTCTGGAGGGGTAGATTTATTTTTTACATATTCACCAACATGAGTTTTTAAAAAATCATTTCAGTAAAATGTCCTTTAAGTTACTAAAAGGAGCTTTACTTTTTACTACATTGGAGGCTGATTTCTCAACATTAGATAACTTTGTATTTCTCTATTTGTTCATGTATTAAATAGAATTTATATAATGACACAATGACCATATATATATATATATATATATCTCAGTTTTGTCTATATTTTGAACAGTGAAAATTAGTAAGTTATGTTTACTTGTTATTTTTATTCTATTTGTATTTTACTGCATTTTCCTTATAAAAAGTTATTTTTACATGTTCACATATAACCGTTTTGTCTCTAATATACTTCATTTATTAAATAGACCTGGGTTTCTTTCTTTTCTTCATCATTTAAATCTGCTACTCTATATTCTTCTACATGAAAATGAATTTCATGTTCTCTGAGCTATTATTTATTGCAATGTAAAAATATAAAATATGAATTCAAATGAATCACTCTCCATATGAATGTCCAACTGTACTGAAAAACTATGAAATATAACCCAATGCTGATATTTTTGCTGAAATGTGCATTAAATCATAAACATATTTTAAAATCTAAATTTTTATTCCATTCACACCATGAGGAGTTCTATTGCAATCATAAAACATTTTGAAAAATTCGTAAGAAAGTCTTTTATCAGTCATTTGTTTGTGGCTGTATCTATGTTACCTTTTTCTTGCTTTCTACCATCTTTGTTATCACCTGCTTAGTATTTTCATATTACTATTTTGAAAATAAAGGTAAAATGGTTTGAATGTAAAGATTTCGGGGACATCTCATGTAATTTGCAATTGGTATTTCATTGAATTTATTAATTAACTGGTAGTAGTGGTTTAACATAACAAATCTTCTCAATTAAAATGTGTTTATATTTCTATTTTTTCAGTGAGAATGAATTCTTTCTGTCCATTTCCAAAGATTTTACCCATATTTTCGTGATGTAATGGCATTTATTTCATTTTTCATTGTAGTAGTTAGTACTTTGCACATCTCTCTCCTTCAATAAGAGATTATTTTCTAGAAGATATGGAACTTAGCTCATTTCTCTGATTTTTCTCAACTTATTGTATAGTTCCTGGCACCAATCATGTGCAAAATAAATGTTTAGTCATTTTCACTAAAATTATTGCTACTGTTTGATTAGTTGGAAACAGCATGGGTTCACTAACATTGGGCATTACCAAAATCAACTGGCTCCCTTTTTACCTTTATTTTTCCTGGTTGGCACAGAGCACAAAAAATGGAGATAAAATCTCTTACGATATCCTATAGACAAGGGCATCAAAGAGAACTAAGTTAAAATTATGATTCTGTATTCTAAATTTGGACAAACTTACTTATGTGTGTTAAGTCCAGCTTCCCCATTGGTAAAAAAAAGGGATAATACTTCCTTCATAAATATTATCTAGACATTAATATTCACTGAATAAATATTTGCTTTGCTTCCTTCCTTAATATACTGAGAGACATAAAACGCATTGGTACTGTGTTTTAATGCATAATTTGTTAAATGTGTTACTTATAAAAATTATAGATTTATGTAGTCCATTGATAAAATTACTTTTTTTCTTACAAGACTACAAACTTTCTGATGGCAGAAAAATACTTAATTTTCAGTCACATATAATTGCTTGGCACATTTCTTAAGACTTTTAATTAAATTTTGCTGAAGGAATAAATGATGTTAAATCTTAACAATAATGAAGCCTCCCAGAAACCAAAAAGATGACTCTAAACTAACAATATGAAGTTCAATTGAGGAAAATTTACGTGTTTTAATATAGTTTTTGGAATAGAGAGGATCTTAGGAGAGATGGATTCACTGAAATAATATACTATAGTAGCCAGGCTACATCAGAAACATGTTCAATTTCTGGCACCATAGTTTAAGAAGACTATTGAAGTAAAATAAAATAAATAGCATTATAAGAGAATCTTAAGGTGGTTCACTTCAATCTATTTCATGCAAAAACCTGTGGAGGAATGGATAAGTTTGTGGTAGAAAGAATTCATGGGAACAACCATCACATCTGAAGATTTGTCAAAAAATAGCCTAGAATATTCAAATACTTGAGAATGGCATATGGTATACTAAAGAGTTTAAGTTTTATTTTATAGATAATTATGGAGAACTAAAAACTATAAAAAAGTTATTTCTTTGGTTCTCAGGTTCCTCAAATATAAATGTAGGGGGTGAGTTCTTCATCTTTTCAAAGAGCTTTCCAGCCCAGTGTGGTAGCCACAGCTGTAAACCCAGTACTGGAAAGGCTGAGACAGGAAGATCGCAGGTTTGAGGCCAGCCTCAGCAACTTAGTGAGATTTCTCTTTTTAAAAAAGGAGGTTTCCTAGTTTTAAAAATGCTATTAATATAGATTTTTAAAGTATGTGGGGGTACAGTGGGGGGTTTTGAAAATGGAAAATTATAATTACTAATTTTCCTTCACATGAAAACTAATGAATCTGCAAGAGCAGATGGGATGGAGATAGAAGCAAAGACTTGGTTAGTACATTATAGAAAAAGCTAGGCATGATCTAGCTAAAGTAGTAGTAGTAGGAGAAACAGAAAGGGATATAAGCAAGGGGTATATTAAAGGTAGAAATATTGATTATTCAACTGGTTTCATGTGAAGAATGCATGAGAGAACAGTGATGATGACTTCAAACCACAATGGCAACCTGTAAACTCCTGGAGGGTGAGGGCTATGTCTTTTTATCATCTTATTCTCAGAAGCAAATAGAACATTGAGGCACACTGCAGGTGCCCAGTGGCTGTTTGCTACTAAAGAATGAATTGAGAGAAGGGGATTTGCGATGTTAAATTGCATGCCCAGACCTGGGTATGTTTATGAAATGAAGGGAGAATTTCAATTGTGCAAATAGTAATATCAAAACATGTTCAAATATAAGATGATATGTTGGTAGAGTGATGGGAGAATTTTTTTCTTCCTTTTCAAACGCTCTTAATTAGGGCAACTTGTTCGTAAGGCAGTAATTTTGCCATCAATAAAGTCTTATAAAGCAAGAAAAGTAATAAATTGTTTTTCTAGAAGAAGTAGAAAATGGACTTCTTTTTAAAAATGAAGGCACAGCAGTGGAATGGAGCAATTGTTTTTGAACTTGGACAAACACAGCAACCCTTCAATAATAGAGTTGCTACCACATTTTAGAGTGAAGGAACATTGCATTATGCTCTGGAAATCTAAGTTTTATCAAGTTCTTATGAATAATTTAATAGTTTTCATTCAAAATATTTCATCATCTCCAAGGAAACTTGTTAAAATCAGTGAAGAGGAAGTTCTATGGTTAAATTTTTCTTATTATTTTGTTACACTTCAAGTAATATTTCCTAGCAATCATTGAGTTTCCAAAAGTGAATATTTCAGGGAAAAATAAGACAATGGAATCAGTGTATTCTTCAAAGATTGGTTTATGATGTTAAATGCAACTTCTTGACTAGCCAGTATACTCTTATAAATCTGTATAAGCTATAAATATGCAGTATACACACTATTTATGTAATTTTAAAACCAGAGTTTTAAAAATACTATAAAGTATAGTTAATATATTTGTAAAATTTCTACATATCAGATTTCACTTTTTAGTTTTTCCAAAAAAATGTCCTTTGCTATTATTATTATTACTATTATTACTATTGCAGTGATTTCGATCAAACCCACAATGTTGTGGATGCTAGGCAAGAACTGTACTACTAAGCTAAACCCACACTTCTAAGAATCATATACTTAGAAATTAATAAACTAGTACATTCTAGTGATGGGACCTGACAGAAATGGAAATTACAGTATAATTTGGTCAGTTGGCATTTACATATATAACAACTGAAAGTTCCAGATCTTAGAATAGGAGGAGCTAATAATTACTCAAATAATAAGAAAGTAGTTTATTGAGAGGTTACAAAGAGTTTGTTCAAAAATTAGAATTGTGACAGGGGCTGGATATGAATAGGAAGTTAGAGATATTCAATTGCTGACAGTACGAAGTGCTCTAAAAAGAGTGGCAGAGATTGAACCTAGAGAGAGACTGGGTCTAGATTATATACCTCCTTACCTGCCAAGTGAAGAAGTTAGAATTTTCTTCTAACATTAATGAAAGTTCATGAGGTTCTCTGCAATGGTTTAGTAAGAATTATAAAGTTGGCTCTATTTTATAGTAAGATAACTTTGGGAAAAGTGTGAATATTATTGAAGGGAGGGAGGGAGGGAGGGAGGGAGAGAGAGAGAGAGAGAGAGATTGGAGGAAGAATATACATCAGGGTTATAAAATCATAGCGGTTTATTTTGTTGTTGTGCCCTTGGCTGGTTTTTGTATTAGGGTAATGCTGGCCTGTAGAATGAGTTTGGAAGAATTCCCTTCTCTTTCATTTTTCAGAGTAGTCTGTGAAGAGCTGTATTCACTTTTAAATACTTGGTAGAATTCAGTAGTGAGACCTGAGTTTAAATCTGAGATGTATCCAGGACATCCAGATGAAGATGTGTGTAATCAAGTTTGGGGTTCACATGATAGATTTGAGTTTAAGTAGTGATATTTCAAGTCACTAAGGTGGGTATTCATGGATGAACCACATGAGAAGAATATTTCATGGAAACCTGGAGAAGATGACAATTTGAAGAATTGTTAGAAGATGAGGAACAAAGAAATGAAAAGAGAAATGTTTACCTCAAAATCCAAGGAATGATGAAAATGCATAAAACATAAATATATATATATATAAAATATGCCTAATAGAATGAAAATTAAAAGCAGTTTTCTAGAATTGGTAAGTAAGAGTCACTGATGATCTCAGTGAAACAAAATATCATAAGGCTGTTTTACCACCTTTGAAGACCAAGGCAATGAAGGGTGAATGAAGTGGTCTAGTTGAGAGGTTTTTAGAATTGGATGCTTGTTAAAGGATTAGGAGGGACAATTCTGATGCTACTATGAGAAGTGAGAAAAAAGTTTATGTAATACCATGGACAAAACTCAATTTCAACGCCTAATTTGTAGCTTGCTTCCTCCATTTGATGATGAGAAGAATGCCTACTACTTTATAGTCAATCATTGTAAAGAATTAGATATTCTACAAAAGTAACTTAAAAATTGGGAGGTGGAGAGGGGCCACCAAGTGCTGGGTGTATGTATATCACTGTCAACATGATTTACACTATGACGTGAGACTGTAGCGCACCAGGAAAGCATATTAAAAATAAATTAAAAAAAATAAAGCAAAAAAGATTTTTGGATCCAATATTTTAAAATACAATGAAATAACTATAATTATGACCATTACCAACTTGTTGCTATGGAAAACTTTTACTGGAACTCTTACAGAGTTTCACATGCCGAAACTGTATAGGTAATCATGATTTTCCTCATTATGCCTGTGTCCAGAAATGAAAGTTTAACAATAGGCTGTACAGTGGCCATGGATACCCACTTGTAATGTTCACCACCCATGCTTTAAGCACAGTTCATGTATTCAAAGAGCTCACAATATTTATTTGGTCAATATGAAAGGCTAATTCAATTGCCCAAATCACTAGGTTTATCTGTCCCTAGGGTTTATATTATCTAGAAAAGTGTTACGCTGTTACTTTGGGCTGCCCAATAATAATAATAATAATAAACCCACCATACAACGGATTAATTTTTATTGTCATCCTGTAAATTTTGATTTCTTTCTAAGAACATTTATAGCAGTAAGGAAGTGATTATTTCCATAGAGGCAGAACATTTCCAGCTTTGAGTGACTGAGTCATAGATTGCTAGACCATTGACAACTACACCATAGCTGATAATTATCTTTTCAATCTCCTTATTTTACAGATGAAAGAACTACGGCCCAAAGAAGTCAAATGACTAACATAAGTATTACTGAGATTTGAGTTAAACATATGACATTTCTATTTGTTGGAAATCAAGATTCTCTTGAAATGGCTAATTTATTAAAACTCCTCTTATGGATAAATCAATTTTCCTAAACATCATGCACTGTTGCTTTAATACAAAAGGCCTTAATTATTTGTAAGTTGATATGATTCTTGTAATAGCTTTGGAAGCCTTAACAATGCCAGTGCAGCTCTAGGAAGAAATGAAGGATTGGGGCTCAGGAACTTTTGCTTGTGGTCCAGAAATCTGATTTTCATCCCTAGTCTCTTTTCTTACTATAGACTGAGCTGAAAGGTATGAAAGACCTTAAATCCTTCTTACTTATAATTCTAGCTCTTGTCAGAATATCTGTCTGATAAGAACCTCAAATGAGGGTCTAATATATGAAGTTGACCAACCTTTTGACTGCCCCCCATTGGGTATTCAGAAGGTGTTCCTGAACCAATGAAGGCCCAACTCCACTTAATGGACATTAATTTGAAGGTTCTTACCAACCTTCATCTTACAAATCCCCAAGATGAGTTCACCTGGAAGTTCATTTTTTCAAAAAGCAGTTAGTAAATATTTACAGCATTCTAGGCACTGTTTTTAGACACTGGGATGTCTGAACAATGAAGCAGAAACTTTTCTTTATGAAGCTGTGTATAGTAAAGACTCATGAGATGAAATAACCAACAATCTCAAAGTTAGGCATTGGTATTCATGCCTTCATGGTCTTGACCCATGGAACTGTACCTTCTGACAGTTTTCTCCAAAGTGTGTTCTGTTTGGATTGGAACTGAATCTATGACTTCCTTGTCACTGGAATTTTAGTCCTTTCGGGGCCGGGGGGCACTTAGAGTCTTCTCTCTTCTTGCTGCTATATCTATCCAAATCTCTCTCAATTGAAATACTGAGAGGCCGTTCTTATCATATAATCATGGCACTGTTTTCCTAGCTACCATTTTGAGAAGATCCAGTGGGCATCTCTCCAAGCTTCAATCATCTCTCTCCTAGGTACTTCCCACGTCAAAACTCAACTTCCATACAGTCATTAACCTTTCCTATTGCTACACACTCACAGAATTCATTGGCAACACCTTCTCTCTCTTAGCTAGCCTCAAGTCTATGGGGGAAATGAAAAGTAATTCTTTAACAAAATGTTAGGATTCTTCTTAATTTTTATCGCTATTAACAATATATTTGCTATAAAATTTGTCTTTATTATATTGGCAGCAATTTATCTTGCCAAAATGTTACCTATAAAAGTTGGTACAATGCAGTAAAGTAATCCTTATAAAAAGGTTTTATTAGCTTTCTCTTGCTATTGTAAAAAAATACCACAAATTTGGTCACATAAGACAAAAGAAATACATTTTCTTATTGTTTGAGAGGACAGAATCTCCAAATCAAGATGTTAGCAGGGCTGTTGTCCTGCAGAAACACAAGTGGAAAAGCCATTCCTTATATCTTTCAGCTTCTGGTATCCCCTGAAGTCAAGAATTTCTTAAATTGTGGTGGTGTCACTAAAGCTGTATCAATATAGAATTGTATGGCATTTGAATGTCACATATATCATCAATAAACTGCAAATTTCCAATGCATGTAGAATAGTCAATGCTGAGAAAACATCACTTGTTTTTCTATCCCCTTTCTTTTTTCACACCTTGGGTTGTTCTTATTAAATAAACCACAAATGGATGGAATGAAAATTAGAATTTCATAACACTTCAAATAATTTAGCTTATTTAATTTTCCAAGAAGCCATTTGAACTAGAGCTTAACATAGTGATTAAGATCTAGGGCTTTGAAATCAGGCAGACTAGATTCAAATCTTGATCCCACCATTTACAAGCCAAATGAAAACTCTCTCACTTTTCTGTCAGTTTCCTCATCTATAACAGTGGACATATAAATGCCCATTGCACCAGCAAGGTGGTTGGTACATAACAGGAACCTTGTAAATGGTGGCTGTTTTATCATATTCACTTGGAAAAAAATTAGGCTCACTTGAGGGGTTAAGTAATTTACCCAATCTCACATATTATCTACCTTAAAGCTTTTCCTCCATCTGCTTTATTATTCTAAAACATCTCATTATGTCTCTACCTCATTGATAAATTATTTCTGTAGGCTGTAATCCAAGGACAGAAATAGCCTATATTATACTACATTACAGAGTAATATAAATATCTGTCTTAAAATTTTTCTTTTAAAAAACACAAACTATCAGACAATTGATCCTGAGCTAAATATTTATTAACCTCAATGTTTTCCTTATACATAACATGTTGAGTACATCAAGTCTTCTTCAGTTCTTTTTCATCTCCTTAATACTTTCTCAGCACTCTTCCACAGCACATTATGGGCACCCATGCTCTTAAAAAGAAAGCTCTAGGGTGTTCTCCTCTTGGGTCAGACTTAGGAAATCAATCCAAACTGATGATATCAAAGGCACAGAAGCTGTAGAGTATGTTTGTTATATTCCATTTGCCCCTGAAGATTCACTCACCACATACTCTACCCACTCTCTGTGATGGAGGGTGCTCTCTTGTGTGGATTGTACCAAAGGGCTCCCATACCCTCTTGGCTTTCTTTGGGATCTTATTAACAGGAAGCAGTAGTAGGCGATTAGAGATGGGAAGACAATGAAGTTGCGATACATATTACTCAGGCTTCTTCCTCATGGGCCTCTCATTGATGATGTCATGTGGTTTTCTTCACAAAACTACACTTTTCCTTACCTGATTCTTCATGTTTAAGGATACCCATTATTATTAGTCCCAGGTGATATGCCATTTGCATGTTGGTTTTCCTAAACCTTGCCTCTTGTTTGTGGAGTTCAACAATTAACTTAGTTTGAATGTGACATCTGTTTCTTTTCCTGGTTGGCATAGGAAGTTTGAATATCATTTAGATATTGGCAGCTCCAGAGGGATCTGCAAATGACTTCTAGACTTGGAGAAAGATCCCCTGCATCTTGGTGTTTCCTGACTGAAATGTATGCTCAAAACAGAGAAACATTAGCATAGCCCTAACCCCAAGTCTGAAAAAAGCTATTATGTTTGAGATGAGAAGAGCAAAATGTGTGGAAAATTTATTACTATGATATGTAGAAATCCTAATCATTCAATATTCACTCTTTTTTTAAAATTAACTAACTGATCCTGCTACCTTGAGAATGTGGCTGGGCATGGTGGCACATGCTTGTAATCCCAGTACTTGGGAAGCTGAGTCGGGAGGATCTGGGTTCACAGTCAGCCTTAGTTAACTTAGTGAAGCCCTCTTCAACTTAGTGAGACCCTGTTTCAAAATAAAGAATTAAAAAATTGGACTGTGGGTGTAGCTCAGAGATAGAATGCCCCTGGGTTCAATCCCCAGTACTGCAAGGGGGGGGGGGAGAATATGGATTTGTTTTTTCAAATAGTAGACTACAATTGCTAGGGAGAAAGAAACTTGTACTAATATCCATGGTTTAATTCCAACTTCATCACTTATTGGTTTCATAATCTGAGATATTCTTTAACCTTAATAAGAATCATACTTAATGTTTTCTACGGGAACAAAGGCATCAATCAGTGTTGTAATGGGTCCTGTGGTGTATAGCACAGGTCTTCCTTTAGCACCAAAAGACTTATTTGTCAAGTTCCTTTCCATAAATTGCTCTTTGTGAGGTGCACTGCCTTGCCCAAGGTTATGCCTCCTCACCAGAAGCAGCTAACTCCTGCTCAATGCCATTGAAAGATACAAAGTCAATTCTGAAAGGCCATGTAAATCCAGATCATCCTGCAGTTAGCCCCTGTTGTCAGTGCCCCACAGTTGAACGTCGTCTCCTTCTGCCTGGTGATATTTTGTGATTATCACACTCATTAACAGCAAAGAGGAAGCACTTGAAAACTTTGGTAATTCATACCCTTTCAAAGTTGAGTGATAGATGTAGAAGACTCAAGGTACTACTGTTATGAATGGAATGTTAAGTAGCTATCAGTTTAGAATTCAAGGACATCCTTTCCAAAGCTAAAAAGATTATCTTCTATGTCTCTGCCACTGAGAAAGGAGAATAATACCTGTAGGTTGTTTGTTTATTTGCATTCTGGAGGTAGCATGTTTCGCATACCTGAGATATACAATCCTTTTCTTCTTACTGGTCTCTCCATTTTGGAATCAAAATATCTATCTTATGTTTGTGTCACCACTGCATTTTAGAATGGCATAACTTGTTTGATTTTACAAATTCCAGACTTTTATTTCAGGATGAATCCTACCCCAATTCTTACCCATACTTGATTTAAATGGCATTTAGATCAGATGTAAGACTTCGTATTGATGCTAGAGTAGGTTATGAATTTCAGACTGTGGGGATAGAGGTTAATATATTTTTTTCATGTAAGAAGGATATGAATTTTGGAGTGTTATGGACTGAATTGTGTTCCCTCCAAACTCACATGTTTTAGTTATAACCTCCAGTGTCTTTCTGTATTTGGAGATAGGGTCTTTTTAACCATAATTAAGTTAAAATGAAGTTATTAGGTGGACCTTAATCCAATCCAACTGATGCTCTTATAAGAGTCAAAGATTTTAGTACATACACAGTGTACTATTAGGAATGCATATGCACAGAGGGATGAGACATACATACACACTGAAGAGGACCCCATCTGCAAGGCAAGGAGCAAGACTTCAGGAGAAAGAAAACCTGATGATAGTTTGATTTTGAACTTCAGGTCTATAGAACTGTGAGAAAATGTTTGTCATTTGTTTAAGCATGCACTGTATGGTAATTTGTTATAGTATCCTTAGCAAACTAAAGCACCCCTTTCTTCCATCCAATTATGGGTATGCATAGTGGTACAAAAATGAACTCTATTGATTTAACTTGGGATCATCTCAGCTCTACAACCCCATGTAAGGATCAGCTAATCCTTCTGTTGCAATTCTATTGCTGTTGATGCTGTCTAATCCGGTCCCTTTCACTCTGACATAAGTATTCCTGATGGCACCTCCATAAACTTCCTGCCTGCAAACAACCATCTTAGAGTTTGCTTCTTGAAGACCAGACATTAGAGACATATTAACTGTAGGAAAGATTACATGGAACATAGTAAAGATTTCATAAATGTAAGCAATTGATTTCAGTGTTAATTGTACCTCTACTATCCCAGAACTTTGCATGTACGGGTGTTTTATTATTTATTTGTTTGCTGAAAGAAGACATTTTTGAATGAATGAATGAATATTGCACTACATCTGTCTTCCTCAAATGACATATAATGAGTGGGACTACTGAGCAGATTTATCTTGATCAAGAAATTATGGAGAGGAACAGAGAGGGGAGAAGGCAGCTGTGGCATCCCTCTCAAATCTTTGATGTTGAATAGTGTGTAATGTTGTATGCACTTGCAGAATCTCCTCTTTCTTTTATATGCATTTCAATCACAAAATGAAGTGAACTTAATGTATATTGAAGTAATGAGTTAATATTTTAATGCCAATTGTGATTATTACTGACTATTTCATTCTATTTTCATAGCTGCACTCTCTTCTAGTTGCATGGTTAACTATTAGTATTGATTTTGCAATTACTGTTTCTTTGTTGAAATCTTCTTCCCTCCAGGATTGTCATGTTTTGCTCCCTCCCTCATCTCCACTAGGTCTTTCCTCAGATGTTTCCTTCTTAATGATTCATCCTTTATGTCCTATTTGAAAATACAATTTTCACCATCCAGTACTGCATATTCACTAGTTTTTCTCCAAATAATCTATTTTAATATGACAAACCCACATATTTCACTTATTTTTTATTGTATATTCTCCCACTGTGGAAATGCAAGTTCCAGAGAGCGGAGGTTTTTCTTAATTTGCTCCTCATTATATTCATAGTAGTTGGTACTAGATTTAGCAGCAGGTGTTTAATAAATAATTGATAGTGGATGAAGATAATCCAAGCATTTCTGTATACCTCTGAATAGTGAGAGTAGAGCTAGTACTGATGAGGAGAAATTCTCACAAAGTAGAGTGGAGTAGGGATTTGAAATGAGATTTATCCCAATTTAAAGAAAATTAAATCTTGAATATTTTCAGATGACCAATAATCATGTCGCTTACTCACACCCACTACATAAGAATTTATTTGAAGAAAGTTTTGTGGGAGGGTGAAACAGATAAGTTTTTTTATCAACTATTAATTTGTGTGGAAAGGGTGTATAGCGTCAATAGAGCTCATCAGAATTTAAAATGATAATAATAACCACATAAATGGAATAAATTTCGTATTGTGTATCATTTCAAAGGAGGTACTTTCACCTTCATTTCACTTAAATTGTATTTTATTGAGATTATTTAACCTTCTAGAATTAGCATAGAATAATTAATTTTGTAATTGAGACAGCTGGAATTTCTGAAATTTATTTATTTACCTACCCATTCTAAAATCTTGTCTCAATACAAGAGAAAAGAGATACTGCAATGTTAACACTTGCAAAGAAAAATAGAACAGATCTCTTCCATTCTGAATTAATAATAATTATGAATTAACAATAGAATTAACTCCACCCCACCTTCAGTACCAACCAAAGAAAGAAAAACTTCTAACAGTGCTTGTTAAATTTTTAAAGGTGTACAGATTCACCTTAAATTTGATGAATACTGCAAATGAAATATTTACCTCCACAAATTCATGCCTGCACAATTCTGTGTACAATTTCAAAAGCATGCCTCTGGAAACCTCTAGAAGTCTGTTTGAAAAGCTCTACTCAAAAAGATAAACATTTCCATGTTACTGTCAAAAACAAAATGCATGGAAAAGCCAAGGACAGGGTTATATTCAGTCCATTACAACAAGGAGAACATTCACTAATGAGAGATGTATCAAGGAAAAGGAGGAGACTCAGGTTTTATATAGTGATAAAAATCTCCTTGACCAAACATTATTTAGCTTCCTGAGTGTCTTTTTATTGACCAGGACTTGTCCTTGGCCTTCTGTGGCCATCCTTAGACAACATATTAGCAAGACTGCTACTAAGTAAGTCTACTCAGGGTACCCTCCACCTCGGATAGCTTATCATTCTTGATACCTAGACAAGTTCCTGGTCTTCACTTTTGATGTTTAAATCCTTGACCTGCTTTTAGGAAGAATGATTTTAGGCCAGTTTAGCAATGATCCTCCCACCTCTGATGTCTCTTCTTAGTAATTTTATCTCCATTAATCTCCTCACTCTGCTCCTTGGCTATAAATCTTATTTTCTTTGTATTTCAAGTTGAGCTCCATCTTTTTCTCCTATTATAGAATTGAACTTTGATGCAATAATTTTGAATAAAGTCTTCCTTACTGTTTTAACAAATGTCAGAATAATTTTTTAACGATATGCAGGTAAACAAGGAAGTCATCTGGGGTCTTTTGGGAATCACAATGAATAGATATTCATTGAATATTACTTGAGTCTTAAGGGGAAGGGTTCTTTGTTGTTGGCCACTTTGGAAATGAAATGGTGGTGGTGGGGGTGAGTTCTTAACTTTTGTTATATTCTGTGAACACAGGGCTCAAAGTTCAACATTGTCAAGTCATGAAATCTAATTCTTGCCATTCAATTTTCAGTAGTACTGAGTTTCAGAGATTTAAAAATATAATACTTTATCTTTGAACAAAATTATGCAAATATTAAAGCAGAAATATCATATATTCTTCTCAAAACTAAATGAGTAAGGATTAGAGAAGGCTTATGATAACTTTGTTATGATTTAGACTTTTACTTCTAGATTTTGTAAAAGAGAGATTCCTCAACTCTTTATTATGTAGAATTTTCCACTATCTGCCTTTCTCTGTAAGAGCTGACTTTCTAATGTCATGCTATAAACATATAGAATATTTTTTAAAGAAAGAAACCCATAATCTTGTGGCACCAGAATTCTGGCATCTCAAATCATAGTCATTTTTCACAACACGAAGAGCCTTATAGGTTATAAGTCTGATCTTAAATGTCCCCATACCATTTCCTCGCTGTTTTGTAATTCCCTTGATAACCTTTTCTTTACATGAAATATTTACAATAGCACAACAGCCTTTTACTACTAGTTATAATTGTCAGGCTTACTATACAAAGTAGGAAGCATGTCAAAATAAAGAAAATATATTAAATAGTACAATAAGTAAGACCACAAAATATCAGTTCATTATTATGTCACATATATATTTATGTACATATTTTCTCTATGTCTCTTAGCTACTTACACTTTATACTCCTTTTCTGAAAAGGAGATATTAGAACTTTCTACCCTCATCTTTTATTGCATTTATATACACCTATGACAAATGAGAAATACTAGGGTAAACACTGCTGGAAATCCTACAGTAAAATAAGACGGTTTTTATTCTCATAACTAACAATCTAACTGGAGTGAAAAAGAGTTAAGGCAATTAAAAAATAAAAATTACATGTCAGAAAGACTTGGGGTATTGTTGTTTATGAAAGAAAAAAAAAACAGTGAAAAAAATCAGACAAGACAAAACAAAAAGGTGCTGGTTTTTCTGCAGAGCACCCAGGAGGTGACATCAAGGGTAAGCCATTGCCTCAGGAATATTGTTCCTCTTTGCTGGACTATGGGAGACCTGAGAAATTACACTCTTAAGGTGAGCTAGGGTGGCAAGATGTCATTTAATTTCTTCCTTGAGCACTCATGCTACTAAGAATGTAGAAGAAGAAACAATTCTATTATGGAATGCAAGTGAGAAGTAAATTTTTTAAGATTAGAAGGATGTTTGCTTGCTAATAAACTGCAGAGTTCTTTGAAGTATACAATTTTTAAAAGTTTATTAAAAATATTGACTTGAGGAGTATAGAGGTTATATATCTTTCATTTTATAACAAATTACCCCAATATTTTATGGCCTAAAAAATAACTGTTTGCTCACAATCAGTGGCTTATTCATTTGGGGTGGCCTGAGTTGGGCAGTTTTCTAATTAAGTGGCTTGGAGTCACTTACATGGCTGCTGTCAACTTGTGACTGTGACTGGATTATCTAGAGTGGCCTCATTTGTATGTCTTATGGTTGATTCTGTCTGCTTGATGAATCCTGCATCTCTAGTCCAATGGCCCTGGCTTCTTCACATAGTGGCAGAATTCTAAGTTCAAGGCCTAGGGTAAGAGTGCTTTTCAATCCCTTAACTGCTTGTTTCATGTTAACCAATGTCCTATCTGCCAAAGCAAGTCATATGGCTGAAGGCAACACTGGTGTGAGATATTACATAAAGATATAGAACCAGGGAAGCAGGACTTATAGGGGATCATTACTGTAACAATAAATCACATACAATCAACCCTCATTATTCACTGACTTCATATTTGTGAATTTGCCTACTTGCTAAAATTTATGCTGTCTTCTTGTTTCAGCTCATACTGTAAACAACAATATTTTTGCAGCATATTTAATGACTTTTAAAATACTTTTCATTGGCAATTTAGCTATTGAATATGGCCCCCAAGCATAGTGCTGAAGTGCTGGTCAGTGCTTGTAAGCACAAGAAGGCTGTGGTCTGCTGTATAGATAAAATATATGTGTTAGATAAGTTTTATCCAGACATGAGTTACGGTACTGTTGACTATGAGTTCAATGTTAATAAATCAACAATCAATATTAAATAAAGTGTCTTTAAACAGAGTCACACATAAAACAAGACTGTGTATTGATTGGCCGATGAAAACATGACCAGAGGCTCATGGGAATTTAACTCTATATTTCTTCTAGGAGCACTTTTTTGGTATCTGCTAATCTAGTGTTTGTGGTGACTTTGTAGAACGTAATTACCATGGATCATGAGAATTGACTAAATATAAGTTCCTGCCTAAAACACTTTTAGAACAGTAGTCCTATATTATTTCTAGGAAATATTAAATAAAATTGTAAACCACTCCTGATAAATTAAACAATAAAGGAAAGATTGAGTGTCAAGCCCTATGAACTGAATTAGTCCAATAACAATTTGATTTCGCCAATATTTATTAGTTATTTATATAAATGGGCAAGACAATGTCACGTGTAAGTTCTAGGATTGTGGATAAACGTTTTTCAATCTTATCTATAATCATAGCTTTCTAACTGGAGCAATTAGAGAGAAGAATAAAAAATATATGTATAAACACTACTTTCAGTGGACTAGGAAAAGGAAGTAGAAGAATGAAGAATGAAGGCCATAAAGTATAAGAGATCCCAGAAGAATTGAGAAAATGGCAAATTATGAAAATAAACTGAAGAAAATCTGGGTGATTAAATGGACCTCAAAAGCTATTAAAGGAGATTTTTTGCTTACTTGTTGGTTTTTTTTGTTGTTATTGTTGGTGTGTGTGTGTGGGGGGGGGGTACTGGGGATGGAACCCAGGGATGTTCAACCACTGAGCTACATGCCTGGTCCTATTTTTATTTTTTACTTTGAAACGAGGTCTCACTAAGTTGCTAAGGGTCTCTCTAAGTTGCTGAGGCTATCCTTGAACCTGCAATCCTCCTGTCACAATCTCCCAAGTATTGAGATTATAGGCATGCACCACTGTGCCCGGCTAAGGAGCTTTTTTAAGCATGTTGGAATGACCAATCTCAAAGACATGCCAGGGAAAGTGAGTGAGAGTAAAGGGACCTGTTGAGAAGGACACCAAGAGTTGTGTGCATGTATTTTTTTTTTTTTTTTTGTCACTCCATACCCTAATATGATGTAAAATTACACTGTGCTCCCCTCCTCCCCCAAACAAAAGACAGTTGGAATGAGAGGTCAAATTGCAAGGTTAAGGTATATTTGGTGTTTAAACTGAAGACTTTTATTTAGGATAGGGACTCCTTTAGAGGTATGGTTTGAAGATAAATTTCCTATTTGGGGAACAAAGGCAGTTCAATAACATAATAGGTTTAATCAGAGTCTGGGAATTGATAGTTTGGCTTGACAGAAATTCTAGAATATGAAGAATTCTCAGCCTCTTATGAGAGCAATGTTTAAATGGCCAATCATAAGCCCTTGGTTTGGGTAGGAAAATAAGTAATTCTTTGACAGAATAGTGCAAAAGATGGAAAAAGACCCAGAGCAAAGCATACTGAGAATAAAGAGTTGATTGGGTAGGAGCAAGAAATAAAGAAATCAAATTATAGCCTGTGCATTGAGTCAGAGAGGAGGTTTTCAGTTTCTGATTTAGAAATTAGAGTAATTCCAGGTATGTTTAAAATAAAATGGATATGTAGACCCTAGATTGAAGAGTTGGGGTTTTGGAAAGGTTACAGCATAAATATTGCAATTAATAAAATATTATCAAAGAACAATAGGTGAGAAGGAATTGATTGAAAGGAAAATCACAAGCCAAATATGAACAACACTCAATCCAAACGATTCTAGAATGGCCCAATTGCAATAAATGAATTTAGATGTGGTGGCTTACAAGGTGGTCAACAGAAGCAGGCAAGAGGAATAAAAATTATGACACCATGGTCATTATTTTTATTTAGCAATCTTTATTTATAATATCTAAGTTTAGTCAGATACTAGGCACTATACTAGGTACTTCTTCACCTAACTTCTATTAGCAGTGTCAAATATTGCATTTGATACAGTAGGACTTTGGAAGGCTTGTATGACTGTTTTATATTAACTTATCCAGGTCCTTATAGAATTATGTTTAGAGAATTGATTCTTAATATCATATCATGATGTTTTAATATAGTAACTACAATTTCACAATAAATCATAAAATATTTTAAAGTATGATTCCATCAATATTTATTTTTATTTTATCTTATAAAATAAAAGCATCCCTTGAATCCTACTTTACTTTTTAACCTAAGGAAGTGGGAAACAGCTTTCCAGAGATCATATAGCTTATTAATGCTAATAAGTTTTGAAACCATGTCTCTGAGTATAGTTCCACTTTCTTTATACAGAATTTTTAAAAAAGAAGACAGTTTACAGTGATGGAGGATTCTCTACAAAATGATGTTTCAGGTCTATTTGTTTGCCTCTGCTGCCCAGATATGGAAGCCACATACTTTGCTCTAGTTTGTAGACTTTGGATATCTTTACTAGATAATGGAGTGCTGTTTATTGTCTATCATACTTGCACTTTGGAATAAATCACCCACACATAACATCGTTTGCCTTGAAATGGGGAAAAAGAGATTAAACATAGCCACTCCTTAACAAATTAAGAAGCGTAGACATGAAAATAAGCAAATGAGGAAAAGAAATAAGGGAATGAAAAGAGCATGGGAAATTTTCTATGATTTGACTATACAAGAAGTTTTCTAGTGTTAGGACTCAAACATGGAATTTGTAGTGTTCAAGAGTTCCATCCAAATTGTGTTTCTGAGCTAGAACATAGTATGAGCTGATAGACTGTGTCCATGAATAATTTCTTCTCCTTTCCTCTTGGGATTTATTTCCCAGGTGAAATCATCAGTTGTAAACTCAGGCCTCATTAGAGTACATGGTTCTGCTATGAGTAATGTATTATTTTGTGCTAAAACAATATTTATTTTTATTATTACATCTATTAAACACAAAAACGAATAATATAACACACATGCAGTCATTCTCCACATTAGATACGCAATACTATAGATACTGTTGAAAATGCTTTGCATCTGTTCACATTGTAGTTCTTGATTCATTTCTAGAATTGGGGGTTGTCATTTTAAAAAATGTCTTTTATTAAGTGTACATTAACAAAAATGATATTTTCCAATGTCTAAAAATTTATATGAATTATATCATATGTATATTTTATAAGTTTAAAAATATTTATTCATGTAGAAATGTAAATTTAGTTTTCTTATTTAATCTGAAGTATAGTATTTTGTTATATGATTGCATTTTATTTTATTTGTCTCTTCTCCTATTGATAGATATTTTGGCCACTTGCAGTTTTTCTTCAGTATTAAAACAATGCTGCAACAAGCATTTTGTTGCATCATTTTAAATATATGTGAGAGTATGAACTTAAGCTTGGAGCTGCCAAGTTGACGAATGCATAAATTCAAATTATTTGCTGTGACTTAGCTGTTTATTAAAGTGATTCTACCAAATGTGTATTTCCCCCAGTTATGTTGGAATGGTCCTATTGTCAATAAAGTATTGTCAGGTTGTTTAAGTTTTATCAATCAGATGGGTATAAATGTTCACATCCTAATTACTAGGAAAATTGACTATCTTCTCATATGTCTATTTGCCACTGAAATTATCTACTTTTCATCAGAAACCCATCCTGATTTTCTTTTTAATTTTGGCCCAGAAATTTTGTTCATTGTTTTTGTTATAATAAATTAGTTATGCAAATAAGTAGCAGCTAATGGCATTATATTGCAAAGCACTGATATCAAATAAGGCTCATAGTGGTTCCCCCTGCAGCTCAATAATATCACTGAGGCAAATTCTGGAATGAATTTCTTTAGGAGTTCAGTGATACCTATTTTCTATTACATGTTTTCTGTAATCACCATTTCATTTATTCTTAAAGCACTGTAAAACAATAGTATATAACTCTATTAGGGGTCTCAGACACAGGCCAAAGGATTCCTTTTCCTCTTCTCTATAGCATTCTCCAACTATCAAATATAGAAAAATATGTTAACATTATTTTAAGATAATATAATGAACCTTGACTGAATTTAAGAATGAAAAAAGTTTGAATCACTCATTTGGGCTTTGAACTGTAAATAAGAGAAAAGGTTCTCATGAAATCTGGCATATTTTTTAGCTTTCATAACCAAAGGTAATGTTTATTAATGATCTACATTTTCCTATGTGTTTTCTGTTTTTAACTTGGAGAACCTTTCTTCTTCACAACTGATACTTTCACTCCACTCCTATCAATAACAGATGCACTAGTCATTCATTTAAAGTAAAAGATTGCATAGAATATGATATCAGACACTTGAAATAATTTATACTATTGCAAAGCTTCTGTGTGAATAATTCGAGGGTAGCTGTGTCATCCGATGTGAATGAAGAATATGACTGAGCTGGCTTCTGAAGAGGCAGGTAGCATTCATTTCCCCTCCAAGGCCATTCTAGAGTGCTTGTCATCCGGCATGAATAAAACTTCTAACATGGACTTATTTCCTGTAAATAAGTTACTGTATCAACTCATGTGAATTTCAATAATTAAATTTATTTTGGAGGAGCAAGACTATCCTAAAAGATGTGAATGGTTCTTCTTATACTTACCCTTTCTTACAATAATGGAAAAACTCAATGTACCTGGTATATAAAAGAGTATTAGCACTTTTACTGATTGAAGGGTATACTTTTTAACTTATTCACATTTTGATATTCTCCCTACTCTATCTAACTTAGTTTTTTAGTTTGGTTATTCTTTGGTAAATAAATGATGTCCAGTGATGTTTCCTAAACACTTTAAAATCAGAATTTGATTATCAATGGATAACTTTTAAAATTGAATTTGATAAGGTTGCTGGATATAGAATCAACCTATACAAATAATAGCAATATTGACTATAACTAGTTATAAATATAGTAGAGAAAAAAGCTCTTCATTTTCAATAGCAGAATAAAGTATGAGTTATTTAGTATTCTTAAAAACATATGCATTAGCCGGGCGTGGTGGTGCATGCTTGTAATCCCAGCATTCGGGAGGCTGAGACCGGAGGATCCGGGTTCGTGGCCAGCCTCAGCTACCTAGTGAGGCACTCCGCAACTTAGTGAGACTCAGTTTCAAAATAAAGAATAGAAAATAGGGCTGGGGGTATAGCTTGGAGGTAGAACGCCCCTGAGTTCAATCCCCAGTACCGAAAAAAAAAACAAAAAAAACCCAAAAACATATGCATTAGCTTTTTAAAGAAACAGAGTTGGAAAAAATTATGGTAATAGTGAATTAGAGCTGGTAGGACAAGTGTTTCATAACATGAGATCAATTACATCAAAGGAAAGGAAATTCATACACACATATTAGAAATATAGAATTCAATGTACATTTGATTCATAGATGAACTATATTTATATGAGTCAAAGACAATGTTAGTCCCACATTTACCAGTTACTGAGGATAGAGAAAAAGTTTTTCATACCTGTCATTATTCCCCAATTCTCTGCCTGCTTTTAGAATTATGTCTGGTTGACATGAATAAAGTTGTATCCATTCCTTTTAGGGACCACATCACAATACTTTTGGTTGCCTGCCTACCAATGAGTATGTGTCCCCTGGCCATATTTTGCTGTAAGGGAAGCTGAGAAATAAAGTATTTCCTTAGTGCAATCATATGCTTTGATAGCAGTTAGGGTTCTTTTCTTGAGAAAGAAATGAGGAACAGATATTTGGGAACTTTTGCTAGTCTCTGTAAGAACATTTATTCATTTTCTACCATTTCCGGAGAAATTCTGTTCGCTGATGGGTTTAGAAACAATAATGAGGACTGGGGGTATGTTCTTGGCTAGACTTTCAGGAGGTAAAGAGGAATGCAACTGATCAAACTATGTTATATGAATGTACAAATATTCCACAATGAAATTCTCAACTCTGTATAATTAACATGCTCCAGTATAAAAGAGAAAAAATAAAGAGTGAAAATTAACTCTTACCAAAATAGAAAGAATCACAAAATAAGAAGATATATAAATACATACCCTAAAGAACAAAAGAAAATACTGTTGATTTTAGAGACTATACTTCCTGATATCAATAGAAAAAAAAACCTCTCTTTCAGTTAAGCAATTCTATAAGCCATATAAATTACAATAGATACCTGTTATTGAAAATGTAAAGGCATTTTATGATGAACAGAAGATGGCGTTGAAAGCTAATATAAGAATATAGTAATGAGAATCTTAGGATGTCAGCTGATAAACATTATTCTGATATCAAAACAGTGTGTATTAGAAATTTAAAAACTTAGAACACAAATAGAGAAAGAGAAAGAGGGAGAAGAGAGTGAGAATATAAATGTGAAAATACATTAAATATTGATGCACTTCTTTGAAATAAACTGTGAACTTTCTTCACTATTTTTTCTTCCCTAACCTTTATTCTTTCCACCTATGCACACACTTCCCTCTCCTGCTACCTGGAGATTGAGACTAGGGAGGGCTGTGTGGAAGAATGTTAGGGCAGGGGTAGGCAGTATAATATCCATTTTATTTTTAAGATTTCTTCACTATTAGAGTAAAAAATAATGAGAACATGTACCTTTATAAGAATAAAATAAGACTTGCATATTCGTGTTCATAGCAGTGCAATTTACAATAGTTAAGCTATGGAATCTACCTAGATATTCATCAATGGATGAATGGATCACAAAACTTTGGTATATATACACAATGGAATTTTACTCAGCCATAAAGAAGAACAAAATTGTGCCATTTGCAGGGAAATGGATGGAACTCGAGAATATTATACTAAGTGAGTACAACCAGTCTCAAAGAATGAGTAGATGTATGTTTTCTCTCATATGTGGAAGCTAGAGAGATATTCAGAAATAAAGACAGCATCAGATCAATGAGGAGGGACTCCAGGGAATGACTGAGGGTGACTAGGGAAGAGAGGAGGGGAGACAAAGTCATAAAGAAAGCATAGTAGAAATAATGCCATGAACATATACAAATCTCCAATTTCAATCTCAAAAACTTGCAGGGTGAGGGTGAGGGGGGCACTCAGTGGGGAAGGCAACAAGAGTTGTGTGCATGTATTTTTCTGATATTCTGTACTCCAGTATGATGTAAAATTACAATGTACCAAATAAAAAAATGGATAATGTATATAAAGCAAAAAGGAATTCATTAAATATTTTCCCAATTAAAAAAAAGAATAAAGCCGGGTGTGGTGGGGCATTCTTGTAATCCTGGTACTTGGGAGGCTGAGACAGGAGGATCGCAGGTTCACAGCCAGCCTCAGCTACTTGGTGAGGCCTTCTGGAATATAGTGAGACCCTGTTTCTTTTTTTTTTTTTCCAGTACTGGGGATTGAACTTAGAGACATTCTACCTCCGAGCTACACCCCCAGCCCTATTTTTTTTTTATTCTTTATGTCGAAACAGGTAAGTTGCAGAGTACCTCACTAGGTAGCTGAGGCTGGCCGAGAACCCGGATCTTCCAGTCTCAGCCTCCCAAATGCTGGGATTACAAGTGTGCACCACCACGCCTGGCTGGAGACCCTGTTTCAAAGTGAAAGAAAAATTAGGGCTGGGGGTGTAGCTTAGAGGTAGAAAGCCCCTGGGTTCAAACCCCAGTACTGCAAAAAATAAAACAAACAAACAAGCAAACAAATAAATAAATAAAAGTTGAAATATTTCTACAAAAACAAGGTGCCATATGTCTTCCGTTTGCCTCAAAGACCCTCTTTTTTCCTTCTCTACCACATCTCTGCGCCTGAGAGACTGGCACACATGGGTATTATTAGTGGATTCCCATTGCCACCCTCTGGCTGCTGCTTGGTTTTGATCAAAAGGAGACTCAGGCAGAGGATCATAGGTGGAAGAGCATGAGGAGAGGGTACTTATACTTCTAGATACTTCCTTAGAAGGACTGAATAGTTGGCTACAAGGCTACAGAAGTTCATATTTTGCACCAGGTGTCTTTTTTTTTTTTTTTTGTATAGTTCTGTTTGGGGCAAGGCACTATTCCAATTGGTTTTCCTGAACCATGTTCAAACCTTATAAGTAGTTCTCATATTTAATGATTTTCTATTACTCAGTTTGTATGCTCCATATGCTTCCTGTCAGAAACATCTATGAGTTTCTATTTCCTTCATTTTAAAAACTGAGTATTAAAATTAATGGTATCTAATACTATGGGGGCAGAGGAGTCAATGAAGTGAGCACACTTTCTTTTAAGTTGTAAAATGATATCAATCTATTGGTTGAAAATGTTTTTCTTGCTCCATATTATTGAACTCCATTCACTTGGATACCCTCCCCCATGAAATCTCAAGCTGAAATGAATAGACGAAGGTGCCATAAACTTGAGTTCGAAGCATAAGAATCGATTGTGATTAAAACTCTTAGGAAAAACCTGGAAAGAAAAGCTGTTTATGATATGGAAAAGACAGAGTGCACAAGCACAGAGGCACAGCTAGTTAATCAGTGCTTAAATCTATAGAACTCTTAGGTGTTGTTATGGTTAGACATAGAATGTCCCGACGGACACAGGTATTAATACTCAGAGTTAATCAACATATATAACCAGTGTATCTCCACTGTGATGGGTTTACTGGGCGGTAACCTAGCCAGGTGTGGTGTGTCTGGAGAAGGTGAGTCTGTGGGGATGTGGCCTGAGGGACTGTGCTTTTGTGTATGAATCCCCTTGCGTGCTCGCTCACTCTCTTGCTTCTGACTTCCATGATATGTGAGCAGAGCCCCTGTGCTCTCCCTCTCTCTGTGGACCTGACCTTGTATGGTCGGAACCTCTAAATCTCCAAAAACTGCGAGCCAATAAATCTTCCTCTAAACTGTGGGGTCAGTGTTTTTGGATTACAGCAGGGAGGATGTGGACTGAGACAGGTGTCAAAGAAGCGCAGCATTTCCCTACCTGAGATGGAACTCTCTGCATATGTCTCTGGGCTTGACACATGCTAGCTCTATATGGGATGTCCATTTTCCTCTCTGCCCCTAATTATTTCTTATCTTCTCCTCTAGAATCCATCCATGAAAAGTATCCCCATAGCCCCTGTGATTCTCTCTAACTAAATTGAATCTATCTACTTGTCTGTGTCCCAGCACTAAACCATGAGGTTTTTATTTTTTTTAGGACAAAACTGTGTCCATTATCTCTATGTCCTTAAAAGCCAGCCCAGTGTCTAGCTCATAGCAATTTCTCAATAAATATTTAATAAATGCATTGTGACCCAATGAGTAAATAATATGCAAGCTTTTAAATTTAAGTCTGCATAGTTACTGCATGAATACATCAGTATTCCCAGAATTAAACTTTATCTATTCAGGAATTGTTGAAATTAATAGCTCTTTAATAGTCCTCAGTAGCTCTATTCAAGACTTTGGAACAAAAATAATGCAGGGGAAATGCCATGATGTAAAAATAGTTACCTTAAATGGAACAGCCAGACGTCAGAATCAAACAGAAATGCTCACATGAAATTGAAAATCTGTAGATCCCTGAGAGACTTCCCTTCTGCTGTCTAAATTTAATGTGGATAATTTATCGTTCTATAAATACATTCCAGCTATAGTTCATTCATATGCCTTTCTGCCTTTGTGTGCATTTCAGCTCTTGGCTTTAGTGAGTGTTTAAGATTAAATAACATATAGATTTTCTACTGGAATTGAGTGGGTCAAAAATCTAGAGCACATATTATTTGATACACACTATTTCTTAGAAAAGATTTACAGAATCCTGCCATTAATAGGTATTCTATTATAAGTTCTCCATTCCTCTTTTCTTGGTATATATTTAATAGAACATCAACTAAATATTAGCTAGAGTGAGTAAGGAAAACAGAGAGCTCTTTGGACCTGGAGAAATGTAGTTAGCTAGTCCTTTGATGTATTTCTGTCATGCCAGGAAATTATACTTATTTTAAGACAGTGCCTTGTTCATCTTTAATAAGATTGAAATTGTTGGAGGATAATTATACAGTCAGGAAGGAGGAGCATTCCAGAAGTTGCAATAGATGTGAGAAGGTATCCATGTCCCCTCTACCCACATGATTGCTTACTGGTCCACTGAATATTTTACACATATGATGGACAGTTATTCACTAAAAGATACTTTGTTTCAATCAGTAAATGATTTTTTAATTTATTGGATTCCTTCTATGTAATTCATACACTGACTTTCTTTTAAATTATTTATTTACCCATCAAACGTGTGTGTGTGTGTGTGTGTGTGTGTGTGTGTGTGTGTATCAACAATAAGAGATACAATCTGGTTGAAATAAAATATATAAATACTGCATGGTTTCTGCCATTATGAAGTACACACAGGGGAGATTGACAATTCTACCTTAAATTGTAGAACACAACAAATACTACAGGAGAATTGTTGCCATTATACAGTATAGAAGCAGTATAACAAAGGAAAATGTTAGGAGATATGACCTCCTGCAATGGATTACTGAAGAATTTAAGCTGGGGAAAAAAGTAAAAGGATATAATAATGCTGCTAAAGGTATGATATGGTGGTCAGTTCTGCCTATACCCTAAAGTTATTGAGTAACTAATGGGAAAAATAGGCAACTTTGAGCAGTGCTATCCTTGGCTTAAAGAAGACACATCTGCAGACGGATGAGGGTTCGATATCAAGTCAATTCCTCGGTTCTTAACACTGTGTAACACTGATATAACCAAGATCTTAAGTCACTAAGTTGTTTCTGTCTTCTCAGAATGGACCCATTTATAGGGTAGAAATGAATCTGCTACAAGAATATGAAGCATACTGTTAGGTCCACAGCCCAGCTGCACTAAGGGAATAGGATAGGTTGCTGAGAGAGAAAAGAAAATATCAGAGGTGACACATAAGGTGTAAGGATTTGCTGAGAAATGCTTTTGGGGAAGGTCCTGTAGTTCTAGGCTGAACGGATAGGGCCTCCATTCCTCATGGCACTTTGCCAAGTAGTGCCTCCTCTCTCATGGTGTTTCCAGTGGCAGCCATCTAGAGAAGTGACGTGTATCCTTTCCACATGCCCTCAGTTCCACACTTATCCCTGCTTAGAGAGGGGTTTTATATGTTAGGCTGCAGAAGCAGTGACATCATCAGCATAAGCCTTCTCAGCTATAGTATGATCAACATCCCAAGGAGCAACTGTCCTGGTGTACATGCAAGAAAATAAGATAAGACTAACTTCCTCAAGTTCCCACTATGCATAAGAGAAAGCTAGTGTCCTTCAAGATAATATGTGTCTGGACATTCTAGCCCAGGTTTGCTCTCATTGTTCTCTTAATTTGGTTATGTTCTGGGGAACAAAAAGGAGACATTCAATGGCATGGTATTCTACTGCTCCCCCTTTCTTAAGAATGATAAACATGCCCAGCAGGAAAAGAGTCAGAGGCAAACCCAAGCAGTGTCAGCAATCACTTGAATGTCACATCAATCTCTCCAGGACAGCCCTAAGTCCCTTCACACTTCTCTCCCTTTTAATTACTGATGTTCACTTGAACCTCAGAACAATCCATCTTTTTAATGTTTTCAACAGCCTTACTGAGATATAAAATCATTCATTTAAAGTATACAATTCAAGTGGTTGGAGGATGATTCTTGGCACAAAAATAAACACATAGAACAGTGTAATAGAGTAGAAGAGAGAGAAACAAATACACTTATAAACAGTTAATTTTTGACAAGTGTGCCAAAAATATATGCTGGAAAAACATCTTTTCAGCAAATGGTGATGGGTAAACTTGTTATCCATGTGTAAAAGAATGGAATAAGATCCCAATTCCTCACCCAACACAAGAGTCATCTCAGGATGGATAAGACCTAGAAATTAGACCACAGACTTTGTGATTACTAGAAAACAACGTAGTATCAACTCTCTAACATATAGGCAGTGGTAGAAACTATCAGTAAGACCCTCAAAGCTCAGGAAATAAAACTAAAAATTAATAAATGGTATAGTATCAAATTAAAAAGCTTCTGCAAGCTGGGTGTGGTGGTGCATGCTTGTAATCCCAGCCTTTGGGAGGCTGAGACCAGAGGATCCAGGTTCGCAGTCAGCCTAAGCTACCTAGTGAGGCACTCTGCAACTTAGTGAGACACTGTTTCAAAATAAAGAATAAAAAATAGGGCTGGGGGTGTAGCTCTGAGGTAGAATGCCCCTGAGTTCAATTCCCAGTACTGAAAAAAATAAAAAAAATAAAAAGCTTCTGCACAGCAAAGGAAACAAGAGTTTGAAGAGAGAGCCTAAAGAATAGGATAAAATATTCTTTTACAGAGGACAAGTATCTATATATACAAGGAATTTTAAAAACCTTAACACTAAAAAAAATAAATAAAAAAATGGGTAATTGAATTAACACTTCTCAAAAGAATAAATATAAATGGCCAAAAATGTATGAAAAATGCTCAACATCATTAGCAATCAGGGACATGAAAATCAAAAGTATACTGAGATTTCGGCTAACTCCAGTTAGAATAGCAACAGTCAAAAATACAAATAATAATAAATGCTGGTAAGGATGTGAGGAAATAGAAACCATTATATACTGCTGGTGGAATTGCAAATCAATACAACCACTATAGAGATCAGTGTGGAGATTCCTCAGAAGATCAGGAATGGAACCACCATTTGATCTAATTATACCACTCCTAGGTATCTTTCCAAAGGGATCGAAATCAGAAAGTATAGTAATATATGCATATCCATGTTTATAGCAGCTGACAATTCACAATAGTGAAACTATGGAACCAGCCTAGGTGTCCACCAACAGATGAATGGATTAAAAAACTGTGGTATATACACACAATGGAATTTTACTCAGCCATACAGAAGAACAAGGTTACTTCATTTCAGCAAAATGGATGTAACTAGAGAATATTATACTAGGTGAGATTAGCCAGTCTTAAAAAGTGAAGGGTCATATGTTTTCTCTTATAAGTGGGAGCTAGAAAGAAATTGGGAAATCAGAGGAACTTCACATAAATGAGAAATACCAACAGAATGGTGGAAGAAGGGAAGTTGGGGAAGGAAAACAGAAGACTTGATGAAAGAAGAGTTTGAATAATGCTATGTACATTATTACCAATACCAATCTTAGTGCTATGTATGGAGAGGGGGAAGGAGCAGGTGGGCTTTGTAGGGAATCACACCAAGTGCTGTGTGTATGTATATTTCTATCACTTTGAGCTTCTTTATGATATAAAATTAAAATACATAAATAAACATATGTTAAATAAAGTATACAATTCAAGCATTTTTGGTACAATTTGCCATTTGAAGAATTTTGAGTATATAATTCTGTGGCATGAATTCCATATACATTAATACACTACCATCACCAATATCTGCTTCCAAAATTTTTTAATCATCCCCCCCAAAAACTCTGTGTCTACTAATCATTAAATGCACATTTCCCTTCCTTCCTGAAACCTCTGATAATCTCTAACCTACTGTTCATTTCTACAAATTTGCTTAATCCAGATTTTACATAATTTAAATTATACAATATTTTGACTTTGGTTTATTTTCCTGGCAGTATAGTTTCAAGGTACACCCATATTATTGTATGTATCAGAACTTCATTCCTTTTAATGGCTGAATAATAGCCCATTGAATGTATACACCACATATTATTTACCCACTCATATGTTGATAAACACTGTGTTGCTTTCCCCTTTTCTCTACTGTGATCAATGCTGCTACGAACATTTGCATACAAGTGAGAACAATCTATTTCTATCATTATTATTCAGTTGTTCTAAGCAGATTCATGAACTTAACAAACTAAGAGTTAAGTACTTTTCCCAAGGTCACTGAAAAAGTTATACGCAGAAATAATATCTAAAGATATCCCAGTTCCTCAATTTTCTAAGTCTGAGTGGCTTCTCTAGATTAAATATGCAACTATAATTTCACTCATAGTAGCTTTCAGTTGAAATGAGTTGAGGTTTCATATCCTTCTACAGAGGCATGATGGAGAATGGAAACCAACATAAATGTCATTGAATTAGTCATACAGGTGGCAAAGTAGCACTTTTAAATCAGTTTGTCAACTGCACAGTTGTCATCACTGGGTAAAAATATAAGCATAATAATTCAATACCAGTAATATCCATATTTTATAAAAAAATCAACCATTAGATAAGTTCTATCCAGTTGTATACAGAAACTACAACAATTGTATGATACTATCCTGAAAATCTATTTCAATAGAGACATCAACTGTGACTCATCTGCTTTTCTGACTGGCAGAAGATGCAGAACATGATGGCAAAAGTCACAGGGACCAGCTTTGAAATCACCGTTGTCTCAGTGTATTTTCTGGTAATCTAAATAAAGTTCACATACTACTAATAAACAAAATCAGAAGTTGGCATTTTTTTTAAAAAAAAACAAACAAACAGAAATTAAAGTTAAATGTAGTCCTAAATTAAAACCATGCTAATGATTTTATTGGGGAAACAAGTTCTGCCATGATGATTCAAGTTTTGTATTTGCAAAATTATAGTATACCCTAATGAATTCTAATTGTTTATAAAAATCTTGTTCCTTCTTACTCTGATGAGAAGTTCATCTCAAAGTAACAAAGATTGCTAGAAAGAAGAAAAAAATCAACTGATACAAGACAAAATCTTGTTGGCTTAATGCCTTTCAGTCATCTAAACAGGATTTTAACTTCAGAAAACATTTTTTCCTGGTGTAATTTAGAAGACACTCATATAGAGTTTATAATTAAGTGAAATAAAATCAATTATCTAGCAGTATTAAAATATGGATCTTTTGGCCCTGTATTTATGTTTGCTGTGTGTTTGTTCATAAATTTCACTGTATGGGTCATACACATGACTACTTTTATTAGCTTTGTGACTTTAGATAAGTTACCTCCATTCTTTGAGTTCCCCAGTAAGATGGGTAAACTAATAAAGCCTAGATATTCACTGTTTGAATATTAAATAAATTAGTGAAACACATGTTTGATGCATGGCAATTAGTAAAAACATAAGTTCATATTTGCTTTTCAATGATAATATTCATTATGCTTGAAAATAAAGATTAAGTAATTATATCTTTAGGTATTTTATTGGCCATTGTTTTGAGACACAGTGGCAAAAGATGAATGGGGCTAGAGGTGTGTTATAAAGTGGTGTGAGATCATTGTATATTTAAGGAGATCGAATACCATCCAACTCCCATGTAGAGAAATTCCTTTCTACACTTGGCATTTTTACTAGGGATATTTATGGACTATGACAGGATTTTAACCTCCATGAACATTAAAAAACAAAACAAAACAAAACAAAAAAAACAATGAACAAAGACCTAGCACCAAACATTGTCACTTTATCTTTCTTACTACTACCAGGTTAACTAATCCTTCCTTAACTAGGATTTTCAACCATGATGTCTGAACAAAAAAGAATAAGCCTCATCTCTGCAAAGGGAATGCATGAAACTTTAAGGTCAATTCATGGTTTTAAGACATTCAGTGTTTATTCCTTATCCTGTGAACTTATCGTTCAACTGTAAGGTGTTTTATTAAGAAAATCCCCATGATTTTTTTTGTAGTTAAGCTTGTAAGGTCTTAGCTAACTGAGAAATACTCTGGGCTGGTCTTTTAAAGAATTCACAGGTAAATTAAGCAAAAAAATATACAGAATGGGAAAGGTAGCTATAAACAATTTTTAAAAATTGTCCCAAATGCCTTATATTTAGCAAAAAAAAGTTAGAGGGGATTTTGATTAGCACTACATATAAAGTATTTCTTTCCTTATGATACTCTTCTCTGACTTAGTACTTGCAGAAGCTCAAAGAGAAAACAGGGAATGAGGGAAAGTAAACAAAGGGAATGTAAGCTTCTGTTCCAGATAATAACTGTTGAAGAAAAACTTCGTTGTGGGGATGTTAAACCAATATCCAGGAGGCATTTTATAGAAATGTCCTGGAAGGCATTTTATAGAATTTCAGAAGATATTTTGTAACATACATTTATATAAACCTTAAACTGAATTGTTTTTAAAATTTGAAACAAGGTTATTATATGTTTATATCTTTGGACCAAGTTCTTTTATTATTTTTTCAGTTCTGAGGATGAAACTACTCAAGGCCTTTTGCATGCTAGGCAAGCAAGCACTCTACCACTGAGTCCAAGGACAAACTTAAAAGTGCATGAGTTCCAAGAAAACACAATATTTAGACATCAGAGATGGGACTATAATCCTCATCAGCCAACATATTTTTATGAAAATGACATAAGCCATATCTAGACATGTGACTATTCATAGTTCTTTTGAGCTGGATATATCTTACAGAATGGGGAAATGGGCAAATTTTATCTACTCTGTCATATTTTCACTCTATTCCATCATAACCCCAATACCTTATTTCTATAAAACTATTCTTATGAAAGAATTTTGTATCAGTCAGAGTAATTTTGCATTACTTCTCTCAGGAGTGTTTACAAGGTAAGTCTTTGAATTAAAAGCAGGGTCTAAAACTACTGAAAATTTATACACAATCAATCTAGTAAAACTGCTCACATACGTTTCCATGGGTACATATGTGTATCTGTGTGCATGTAAAATGGAGGGGAGTGAAATATTGGGAAGGCATCCCTGAAACTCCAGCAGGTATTCATGCACCTCACTCGTATATGTGTGAGGCTGTTTATCGTCATATTAAAGCCCCAAATAAGCTAAGGAGTTGTGTTTATTTAAATGAACAATTTTCTTAATGGGTATGCTTGGGGACTTCTTATTGCAGGAGACTGAGCATAAGAATTAGGTGCCTCTCAAGGTCCTTTCTAACCGGGATAAAACTACCATCCACATATAATTACTGAACATATGATTTATGGGGTAAGGTCTCATTTTCAGTGTGACGTTACAATCCGAAAAAAGGCTAAGACATATGTCTGGTGACTGCTGTTTGTCAGCACATTCCCTTTAATCTTTGATCTGACTTTGATCTTCAAATATAGACACATAATTCACAATGTGCAGCCAATTGTGAACAGAAACACCAGATTACATGTGTTCCAAGCATGCAGCCACATATTCCAGGTCCAATGCGTTTGCACATGCATACGCAGATAGTTTCGTCTCTTCTAAAGAAGACCATGATGATTTACTGGTCAAATTCAGATGCATCTACCTCCTTTCAACCTCAAGGCCAGATTCCATTTTTTTTTAATATTAGAATTTGTCTAGAGTCATAGTTTTAGAGGGGTAGAGTTCAAAGTATAGAGGAAACATGAGCTGGTTTTAGCCCAGATGTTCTTTTTTCTTCAGACCTATCTAAGGTCCTCTGAGGACTCTGCTTTCATTTCTCAGAGAAATAAATGGAAAAGACAGCGCAGAATGGGATTTGATCCAAGAGCAGTGCTGTGACCATACATTTGTCCTACTCGGGAGGGAGGTTTTGCCTCCTACACTGTGAGGGGGCAGCTGTGATGTCTCTATTGGATGGGAGAAAATCAATATGCATGGCAATCTGGTGTTGTGCCCAAGGGACCATCCTCCTGTTACCAGCAACCAGGGCACCTCTGTGTTAAATAAGTTACCAAAAGGAAGGAGTAACTCAAGTTGTAACAGGAGAGGCAAGTATTCCCAATCTCTTTATATCCCTCTCTGTGCACTTATTCAAAAAGTCTTACTCACCACATGCTCCTTTCTACTCCCATCCCATCCTTATAGAATATGTCTGAATATTTAGCCAAGAATGGATTTTAGGGTAGAAAAGCTCATTTGCTGACTGAAATATTATAAATGATGATCTCCCCTGCTCCATTTAAGGTAATGGCAGTTAATGTAATTTAACCAGTACATGTGAAACATCACAATACTTTTATATGTTAAATAACTCCTTACAAAGCAGAAATACACAAATCACTTCCTGAGGTGAAAGGGCAGGAGACAGATCTTTAGAGTCATTGAATTTCAAGAAGAGGAGAAGCAGAAAATAATTTCTCCCTATTTAGGGGTGCTTGTGATTGTTTATTTTCCTAAAATACATAGTCTGCAGAAGAGTGAATATATGATGACAAACTTAAACGCCTAAAGTTTCAACATTGTTCTTCTGAAAATCTTGCTTACAGGGTGTCCTGAAGGCATCAGAGGACTCATTTCTTCTATTTGAAGTATTGCCAACCTACTTCATAGAGAATGGTATTGTGTACTCTTAGAGAATAAATGATAGCTGTCCCTGGGGGGCCTTTATATTGGGGGCTGATGAATACTAGGGGCTTCTGTTTTTAACCAGGAAGACAGTATCTGTTTCTTAGGTTTGTAAATGGATGGTCAGTTCAAAAGAACTAGCACTGATAGAGCAATGATATTTCCTAGGAGAATTCTAACAGGATTTTTCCATTAGTGGGGAAGAGTTATTACTTACACTGGTTAAGAATGGTGTGCAGATAATGCTTTAGAAATGAGGTGTTTGCACCATACCAAATGGAAATAAAATGACTTGAGACAGTCATGCCAATTCTGTAATTATATGTTTGTTTCCCTTTTGTTGGATCTGTTCACAGATTATATTTCAATTTTCCCTTTCTCTGTAGAATCCAGTTAGGTGCTAAAAGAGTTTACACACCTGTTAAAACCCAAAGTGGAATTTTCACATAGGATAAAGGCATCTTAAAATTTACGGTTACTTACTCATTGAAGTTGTTGAACAGATATTTGTTAAATGCATGGGGGTTGTACCAAAGTCCCCACTACTTATTTAGAAATTGAGTTGGTGAGGACAGAGAGACTAGACACAGCATTTCTTGTGAAGTGATAGTGATATAGACTGGACCAGAGGTAGGACCCACAATAATTTCTTTAGGGCACGTGGGTACTTTTTATGCCAGTTAATCTAAAATTAGGTGAAGTAGCATATGATTATATTCTTTTAAAAGACTAGAGCAGACAGGACAGAAGGACTATTACATAGGTGCTATTTTGGTTATTATGCCTACTTGATCTATAGTACATGGAGTTTTAGCTAGTTGGCTATTTTCACATTTTTTAACTATGAAGTATTTTTTATTTTTAAAATTACTCACAAGAAATACATTTGTTTTTAAGTATAATATTTAAACATATGTCTCCCCATTATTCTGTTTAAGAAACAACACATTTCCAATAGGGCTGAATCTACCTGGGTGAAAATGTTGGTGTTTTCACCATTTTTCTCCTAAGGGATAACAACAAGTATGGGCATGCCCTATATTATTTTCCTTACCTATTCTATTCTCTCAGGAAGAGTGAAAAAGAATAAATGATCTTTCATTCATTCTAGAATAAAGAGTCCATTTTTCAGTCTGTAGAGGCAGTGGATCTCAGCAGACATGTGCTATAAAATTTAGCCATGCAACAGCAGGGAGTGCACAAAAGCAGACTTAGCTTTAATTTGGCTTGTAGATAAAGTATAGCTGCAATGTTTTTGCATAAAAAATCTCTTCTTGAACTTTAATTCTTTTTTAAAAAAAATCGTATATGCTATTAAGTAAATTCCATTTTAAAAAATAGAATAATATGAGTGAGGTTTTTCTTCTTTCTTTATAAAACCTTTTGATCTTTCGACAATTTGTAATATTTTCATATTTTACAAGATTGAACATAATTTAAAGACATTGCATGGTTAAAGGGTATGTTAATGTTAAGTGTGTGTGTGTGTGTGTGTGTGTGTGTGTGTGTGTGTATCTATGAATTGAATCCAGGGGTGTTTTATATCTGAGGTACACCTATAACCCTATTTTATTTCTTATTTTGAAACAGGGACCCCCTAAGTCAGTACTCACTGGCCTCAAGCCTGTAATCCTCCTGTCTCAGTGTCACAAACATTAGGATTACAAGTGTGTACCATCACATCTGGCATACATTCAGACATTTTAAGAATGAATAACCATCAAATTCCTTCAAGGTAGAACAAGATTTTCCAATAAAATATCTGTAATCTATATTGAAGTGTAGCATGTCTAATTTTCATATTTTAAGTTATACAACATGCAAGTGGCTACACTAAATGAATAATATATTATTAACCATTTTGACTGCTTAAAATAAAAGGAACAAGGAAGAAGTAAGTATGTATATATGTATATAAAGTTATATTATACAAATGAATGATGTTTAATGTTCCTCAGCAGGCTTTCTAAAGATGCTGTTAACATCAAACAAATTCAGTTAAAGTTGTGGCCTTAGATGTTATATACACATATTTTAAGGCAAAATATATTTATTGAATTACTTATTTCTTGATGTTAAGCATTGTATGAAGCTCTGAAAATTCATATATCTAGAAAGATTTTCATTTCTTTAAGGGTGGACATTTCTGTTATTCTTGGGAAGGATCCAGTAGTCATTTTCTCAATAGAAGGTGCATGTATATAAAAATGTATTTGGGTTTTGAAATATAGTAGTTGTAGTAATTTAATTTCTATAATAATTAAAATAATAATATTACTATAGTATTTAATGAAAAATATCAACATATCAAAGATATATCAGTCAATTTGCTATGGAATGTTCAATTTCTTTACTATGAAATTAAAACATAAAAAAATCTATCTTTAATAAGCTCTTTCTAAGTCAGACTCAATACTCCATCTTTTTAAAATATCCATGTAGAGACCCTTCCACTGTCCTGGCCTCTCAGCTCCTATTCCTTTCTTCCAATGATCCTGTCATTTGCTCTGCCTCAGCCACTCAGACCTAGGGTCAGATTCTTGACTTTGCTTTTACCAATGAGAGCATTTCACCTGCATACATATCACTCCCCATGTGCTTCCTCCTATGTTTTCATTTCTTCCTTCTGCTACTTCAATTTCCATAATTTTTTGACTTCATAAAGATTAGCAAGCAATAGGTCCTTTCAAATATTCATTGTGTCTTATCCTCCCTGACATGTTCTTACTTCCTTTCAAACCGAGTCTGAACTCCATGGTCAAGCATCATGAACATTTCTAGCTCCCTATCAATCTCTCTCTTTGTTGAATCACTTTGGCTAAACTATAACCCTGGTTAAAACTATATGTCTGCCTTCCCCTTATACCCATCTGTGCAGCCAAAATTAGATGGTGAAAAAACAACCACTAAGTTGACTAATCTTACTTTAAATTCATGATCACAAAATGGGCCTGACTATGTTGACTGAAAACCTTTAAAAAAATCAATTCAAGCTCTTTTATGGATGGCAATTACTTTCCTCTATCCCATTCTCCAAAGATTGAAATGTCCCTCCAGTTCTTACTCTCAGCTATTGACCTAGCTACCCATTTGTGGAAAAAATAAAAGCCATCAAAAAGTCAACAGATATATGATAAAATGTTCAACATCATTATCAATCAGAGAAATGTAAATCAAAACTATATTGACATTCCATCTAAAGCCAGTTAGAATGGCAATCATCAAGCATACAAGCAATAATAAATGTTGGTAAGAATGTGGCGAAATAGGAACTCTTCGACACTGTTGGTGGGATTATAAATTAGTGAAATCACATTGAAGATCAGTATGGATATTCCTTAAAAGACTAGGAATAGAACCACCATATGACCCAGCCATACCACTTCTTGGTATTTTTCCAAAGGAATTAAAGTCAGAATACTATAGGGATACATGCACACACATATTTATAGCAACACAATTAACAATCACCAAACTATGGAACCAACCTAGTTGTCCATCAACAGATGAATGGACAACAAAAATGTGGTATATACACACATGGAATTTTACTTATAATTACTTTTTATTATAAATTACTTTTTACTATATGTTATAATTATTTTAATTATAAAGAAAAACAAAATTATGCAATTTGCAGGCAAATGGATAGAACTAGAGAATATTGTGCTAAGTGAGATCAGCCAACCTCAAAAGGTCAAGGGTCATATGTTTTCTCTCAAATGTAGAAGCTAGAACTAAAATAGGAAGCAAAATGGACTTCAGTCAAATTAGGAGAGAAAACAATAAAATAGTGGATGGGGATTGGGAGAGGGAGATGGGGAGGGAAAAAGTGAAGACTGACAAAGGTAAGAGTTCAAATAAGCTTATGTTCCTACAAAGTTTCACTATCAATCTCACTAACATGTACAGGGAGGGAGGAAGAGGGCAGATATATGGAGAGAAATATATTAAATGATATGTGCATGTATGTTTGCATCACTTTAAATCACATTAGGATGTATGATAGCATTGCGCCAATAAAGATATATATATGAGAGACGTGCACATATTTACAGATCACAGACACACACTAATTTGCTTCTATCATGTACTCTTGACTCTATCTCCTAATTAGAGATGAACTACATGTGTCAGCTATTTAAGATCAGCTCCTGCACTTGAATAATAGGTTGCAGTCCCTCTTACCTTACCTGGAAAAAAAAAAAAAAAAAAAGGACACTGTTCTTTTCTTTCTCTTGTGCAATCTGCTTTTTCCTTAGTTCTGGATTATTACCATCAGCAAACAAATATAATGTCAATGTTCTCTTCACCTATGTTTCTCCTGCCCACTTATTCTTATCTAATATACACTTTTACTTAGTTATCTCCTTTAGCATATAATACTTCCAATAGAATGTGAGTTCCACTAAGAATCTTTAACTCTTTTAAGCATTGTTTTTTCCTCTGCCCGGCACATAATATGCCTTCAGTACACTTGCTGGATAAATAAATTAAAATGTATGATTCAAATAGTACTTTCTGTGAGCTATGTTCTAAATAAAATTTATACCATTTTTTCAGTCAATCCACACATGATGCTATAAGGAAGGAATTTTTTATCATTGTTTTACAAATGAGCAAGTTTAGGATACAAAAATGAAAATTAACTTATTCTTGCCCAAGAGCATGGGACAAACTGGAATTCATATACAACACTATCTAATTCCAAAGCTTGCATCTCCCTCCTCAAAGCTCAGATCCTGAATCACTACACTTCGGATAATGTACACATTACGTATGGCTATTGACATTCTAGCTTTCCTTAAGCAAAGCTTACAACAAATGTAATTCTGACTGATGATGTCTTCTTTTCTCATCACCCATACTCCTCTTGTTCATTCAGAAATTTGGATAATAAAGTTCTGGGGTTATTTCTCATATGGCAATTTCTATCTATATCAGTTTTCTATTGCTTCTGTAACAAATTACCAAAAATTTGGCAGCTTAAAGCAAAACAAAGATATTATTTTACAGTTCTAAAGGTTGAAGTCCAAAGGTGAGTCTTACAGGGCTAAAACCAAGGTGTTGTCAAGGTCCTGCTCAAGGTTCCAGGGGGGAATATGTTTCCTTTTCTTTTCCAGCTGAATTGGACTGAGAGTGAGAAAAAAGTGAAAGGAGAGAAAGATGCAAAATGCATTCACTCTATCTCAAGGTTTCCACATGTCTCATCCCATTTCAGCATCAACTCAAATCCAAAATCTTATCAGTTTATAAGTTCATCATCTAATCATCTAATCTAAATAAGATGTAGGTAAGCCTCATAATGTACTATACTTTTCTCATGCTTTATCACTCTGATTCTGGCTCCCCCACCTCTTAAAAGGTTGCTTATAATCACATTTAATCTACTGGATAATCCAGGCAATTTTCTTACTTTAAGTTCCTTAACTTATCCTCATTTGCAAATCCCTCTTGCCATATAAAACTATATTTTCACAGGTCTGGGAATTAGGACATGGGGACTGTTGTTGGGAAGGACATTATTGAGCTTATCACAGTAAGTCCTCTGGTCCTCAGAGACTCATGGCCACTAACTGAATAGACAAGAGGCTCCTTCACAGACCTTCCCTGAATAATCCCATGTCTTTTCCTGACTTCTGCTGAGATGGTGTTCCCGTCAGCATTCCCACTGCTGTCATCCAAGATACCTGACCACCACAATGTAGAGGAAGGAGATTTATTTTCTCGCAGTTTTGGAGATTTAATTGCTTCAGTCCATACAAGGCCAGGTAAAATTGGAAGAGGCCAGGGCACATCATTTGGAGCAGAGAGAGGGAGAGAGGGAGAGGAGACACCTCCTCTCATAGAAGCCAGAAACAAGAGAGAGAAACAGAGAGAGAGAGGGAGAGGGAGAGAGAGAGAGAGAGAGAGAGAGAGAGAGAGAGAGAGAGAAGAAGAAGAAGAAGAAGAAGAAGAAGAAGAAGAAGAAGAAGAAGAAGAAGAAGAGGAGGAGGAGGAGGAGGAGAAGAAGAAGAAGAAGAAGGGACCATATATAATCTCCAATGCCACACCCACAGGGGCTCCTCCTCAGCAACAAAGCCTTGCCTCTAACATGACTGTCTTGTCTGTGTGAGGTCTAGGAGGACATTCTAAATCCAAACCATGACAGATATAATAATCACACATATAATACCTTCAAAAAGCCTGCCATGATGAATCAATAATTTAATCTTTTGATGATCAAAGGAATTAACAAAAGGATGTCTAGCCTTATCTTGGTTTTACCACTTTTCTGACAAACTTTTAATTTAGTTTATTTTGAAATCTGGATAGGCTGAGATTTTTTCAAAATCATCAAATCCTGGTTACTTTCTGCTGAACAGTTTCTCTCTCTCTCTCTCTCTCTCTCTCTCTCTCTCTCTCTCTCTCTTTCTCTCATATTTTACTCTACACAGCAAGAAGAAACCAGGATCTACCTTCAATACTTTGTAAATCTCCTCAACAAAAATATTCAGGTCTATGTTTACAAGTTCTGCTTTCTTTAGAACGATAGTTCAACATTCAGGTAAACTTTTTGTCATTATATAACAATAATCTGCTTTTACAATTCTCATTTCCTTCTGAGCCCTCATCTGCAGCACTTTTAGCAACCAACAGTATGTTTATGATGATTTAGATATTCTTTAAGATGATACAGGTTTTTACTATTGTGCTCTCAACATCCTTCTGAGCCCTCACCCTATCTTTAACATCCATATTTCTATCAAAATTTTGTTCAAGGCAATCAAGGTTTTTCTACCATATTCCCCCAAATTATTCTATCCTCTATCCAATAGCCATTTCCAAAGCCACTTCTACATTTCTAGATGTTACAATAGCACACCACTCCCAGGTACCAAAATATGTATCATACTACCTTACTTGCCTTTTGTCTTCAAATCCACAGTTCTCTGAGTTTACTCTGTGTTTCATAAACTTGTTATTCGCTTTGTTAAAATACTGTTCACAATCTGGAAATTCACTTTTTGTGTCTATACCACATCTGTGTCATGGTGGGGATTTCCTAAGCTCTTAGGCCTGTAGATTCTGTGCCAATTATCCATCAGGATTATTGGATTATAAAGCACTTTCTTGTATATGCTGCTGTCTGGCAATAACCCTAACCTCAAGGCAATATCTTCACACTTATATCTAATGATATTTAGATTAATTTTCAATGAAGGGAGGAGAAGAAAAAAGAAGAATTGTGATGTACTATGACTAAGTAGTATTTGTCATGGCATTCTATTTATTTGTTAGTTTTATACTGTGGTATTGGGGACTGAACCCAGGGTTCTCTGCTGCTGAGCTGCATTCCAAGCATTTTTTTAAAATTTTAAGACAGGGTCTCACTAAGTTGAAATGGCTGGACTCAAAATTTACCATCGTCCTGCCTCAGCCTCCCAAGTCACTGGGATTTGTTCAGGACTGTGCCACTATGCCTGACTTATGGTGGCATTTTATACTGGGAAGGGCATATTTAATGAAACATGGGCTTAAAAATATAGACAGCACACTAAGTGCGACACCTATATGAAAAAATATCATGGATCTTTTTATGAATAAAATTATTCACAATACTACAAGGGTCTTAAACATCGAGTAACAGACTAATGAGCAAGACAGTAATATATCAATTTTCTGAACAGACATATGTTGACTATATAGTACAAGTGAATCATTAGACTGGAGATTTGGAATAATAAAATATGAATATGAGGATTATGGTCCCTTACCTCATGAAGGCTACATTCCAGTGAGAAAATCATAACTTTTATATGTAGACATATTGTAACATGACTTGAAAAGTACTATGAGAATAGCAGAACTACTGATTCAGCCTGAGGAAATGGGCAATTTAGCACCATTTACCTTCAACAGATTCAGTTGTGTATGTTAAGAGAACACCAAGAGTTCTAATGCACCATGGTCAACAAAAATGGACTGGCAGATGGGACTTATTTGTGTTCCACATTGCCATTAATGAATTGGGGGCAGAGTAGGAGGGATCAGAGCCTGGAATAGTTAATAAAAAGTGGTGGTACAAGAAAAATCAAATCCAATGAAATGACATAAAATAACTACATTAAGCATGCATGCAAGTCTTAGGCTTAGAAGGGAAATAAAACTATGAAAAAGATAACATAATCTTTCCACATTTAGTAAGGCTAGTGCCTCAGGCTCTCAATGATATTTACCATTTCTGGAGGTCACCTGGCTGTTATTTCAGGTTCTTAGAAGAGTCCTGGCTGAGACATCATGGATCTGGTTCTGGTTCTGCTTCTGATACTGCTTTGCTAGTTCATATAAGTTTCTTATAAGTCACTGTGCCTCAGTTTCTTGCCTGTCATTCTACTAAGAGAGTCTAAGTGTGAAGTATAGAGGGGCTACAAGTAAAAAGGAATCATGAATACTGCCATTTAATGGACTCTCACTCAAGTGAGTGTGATAGACAGTGAAGTAAAGATCTGTTCTAAAGCCGGGTGTGGTGGCACACGCTTGTATCCCAGCATTCGGGAGGCTGAGACTGGAGGATCCCGGTTCTCGGCCAGCCTCAGCTACCTAGTGAGGTACTCTGCAACTTAGTGAGACTCGGTTTCAAAATAAAGAATAAAAATAGGGCTGGGGGTGTAGCTCGGAGGTAGAAATGCCCCTGAGTTCAATCCCCAGTACCACAAAAAAAAAAAAAAAAAAAAAAAAAATGATCTGCTCTAGACAGCATTCAATGTAAAACATACATACAAAGGACAGAAATACTATTGAGGGCATATTTAATCTATATACACCATAACCTCACAGGTAGGGAATATTTGAATTTCTATTCTTAAAAACAGTATTCTGAGCCAGGCGTGGTGGCACACGCTTGTAATCCCAGTATTTGGGAGGCTGAGACCAGAGGATCTGGGTTCAAGGCCAGCCTCAGCTACCTAGTGAGGCACTCTGCAACTTAGTGAGACCCTGTTTCAAAATAAAGAATATTGCACAGTGAACACCCAAGTGTGCTTTATAGTTCCCTTGGCCTTGACTCTGTGCTAGAGTAACATCTGTTCTTTTCCTCTGCATTAAAAGGAACATTTTATCCTTATAAATGCATTTAAAAAGTCAGTACATGATAATAACCTTAATAGTATTAAAAGGCATGGGTGATCCCAAATATCTCTTCAAAAATTATCTGAAATTTCATGAAATATAGTTGCATCTAGTTGAAAATAAAAGTGTTACTTCTGTTTTTGAAATTGTGCTTGTTATAGAAAAAAAAAAAAGAATAAAAAATAGGGCTGGGGGTATAGCTCGGAGGTAGAATGCCCCTGAGTTCAATACCTTGTACTGCAAAACAAAACATAACAAAACAAAAACACTATTCTGATGATTTTTTAAAAAAATATCAGTACCCAGATTTTAATTCATTTGAGCATGTATTCTCTTAGTATTCTAGTGATGTGTCTGAACCTTGTTCTAGTTCTTATACATGTATTTTTTTTCTTCCAGGATGTCTCAGTCCTCTGGTAGACTGTAACTCTTGTTGGTCTTTGGGAGTTCCTGGTCCTATTCCAGGGAGAGAGAGAGATTTTTTCCAAAGTTACATTCTTTAATTGCCCATCCTGTTCTTTGTTTGTATATACATGGGGTCCTCCATACCTTATCTACTCGTCTGTCCATGTGGCAATATTCAAGATTCTAGGTTGGATATACACAGTGCTAGATCTCCCTGGTGCCTCCATTATGGAAAGATGACTAACGTATGAATCCTATGTACAGCATGCCTATGTACTTGGGTCTAGATGAACTCTAGACTCTTCTGAAATTGCCCAAAAGTGGATTGCTAGAGAACCAGACCATGCATTCTTGCCTGTGAGAATTCACTGATAAGTTGTTTGGTTTGATATACAATATACTCTGCCCAACAATTATGTCTCAGGAGAATAGTTAAGAGTTCACTCTTTCACTTATTTAGATAATATCTCTTGTTTTCCAAGAAGAAGTTCCAACAGGGGAAGTGTCATTTAGAATACATTATACTTGGTAAACATACAGCAATTATTGCCATGGATTTTGTCTAAAAGTCTTAAATGTTCAATAGTACTGCATAAGTTTATATCTTTTAATACTACTAGGTATGTGTATCAAGTCATGCTTTCTTTTTCATTATTCACTCTATGCTACAGAAGCAGTACTGTTTTTTGAGCCTCTGAAATCAGACAGATAGCATTTGCCATTGAATTAATCACTGGCGATCATAGGCAAATGTCCCAAAATGTTACATCTCAATTCTCAACAATAAAAAAAAATCCATGCTTCCTCTCCCATTTCTGAGAGAATCAACTAAAATAGTTCACAGGAGTCTTCAGGATACTATCTAGGATTTAATGAGCAGTTGTTATCACTTGTTTGGTGAAATACAAATAAAAAACTTCTGTATTTTGAGGTTTGGGTCCTTATAGTTTTACTAAGCTATAGTTTCAAAATTTTAATTTTTAAAATTGACTAAATTTAGACTGTTTGAAATATGAAATGGTGAAATATTTAAAAATTAACAAGAATTTAGGATATTGATTTATATAGATAGGATGTAATTACCACCCACCTTACCTATTTCTGCCCACCCAAAGTTATGAGGTAAATTCACTATGAAACTAACAAACTTTCAAGTTCAGAGCATTTAGCTTGCATTGGATTCTACCAAGACTTTAGGAGGAGCCTAGCAGACAGAAATTATATATTAAATTGTACAACTTTTAAGCTCCCAATGCTTACATACACGTCTTCCCTGGTCCCGTGACATGTCTTCTTAGTCTGCAGTTGTGGCTGTTTAAAGAACTTCTTATCCCTTAGACATTACATGAACTCTGCCCTTGAAGAAACATGGCTCAAGTCTCAAGTCCTCACTGATTTCAAGTATTCTCCCCTTCCTGTGTGTATGTGTGTGTGTGTGTGTGTGTGTGTGTGTGTGTGTGTGTTGGTATGATAGAGATGGATTGAACCCAAGGGCATTCTACCTCCACGCTACCTTCCCAGTCCTATTTTATTTTTTATTTTGAAACAGTCTCACTACGTTTCTAAGGGGCTCATTAAGTTGCTGAGGCTGGCCTCAAACCTGCTATCCTCCTGTCTCAGCCTCCCAAGTACTAGGATTACAGGCATGCACCACTATGCCCAGCCCTTCCAGTATATTCATTAATTTCTGTAGTGTCTCTTGGAGATGCCATGAACAAGTAGACCTTTAATAATATATCTAACTAAATGTTGCAGAATGTATTCCTACTTGTTACATTTTGTGCATTGATGTGCTTGTTTGAATAACACCTGCTTGATAATTCATCATCAGAAAAATAGTATTTGCCACAAGAACACAGAACTCTCACAACTTTATTAAAATAAAGACAGCAAGGGGAAATTTTTTTAAAAATTAATGAAACATCTTCTGGAATGAGAAGAGATCAAATGACCCTAAAGTATAGTTTTATGTAATTTACCTCACTTTTATAACAGAAATGACTGAAGGGAAAGGTAAAACAAGAGGACTAGCAGTAAGAACTACATATAAAAATGTAATCTTGTTAAAAAGACTGTGTAAAATGGTGTGTTTCTCAGACTCACTAAAGAAACACATTAAGAACTGGGAACACGAGGCTCAAGTTTTTTTTTCAGATTCTAGGCAATAAGGCTATTTGATAAAAATGATGTCAATTCTATGTCACACTGTTGAAATTATGTCCTGCTGTATTCATCTTGACATGAGTTTTGCAAGAAATAAAAGCAGCATGTTAACAACCTTGAGATGAGTGTGCTAAAGTCAAAGACAGCCATTTTATAGTTAATAAAACTGGTGAAAATTCAAAGAGAAGTAGGCTATAGTTTAATGCAATTCTTTTCAAAATAATCTTCCATTGTATCTCATTATTGAGTATTGTGTTTGAAATAATGTATTTTGCATGGAATTTAGAAGATAAAGAGAAGCTGCTGACCTTTTCTTTGTCATAAAAATTGCATTTGGATATCAATCACATTTTCTGCAATCTTTCTGTATCATTGTCAAATAATGAAGAGTCTAACAATGGAATGAAGACTCATGAATTGGGCCATTAATATAACTTAACTATATTACACAAATACATGTATGTTCGCAACCATATAACCCCACACACATATACACATTCTCCATTTTTTTTAGAATCCTCTTTGTACAAAATCATTATATTGGTAAAGTATGTGCAGACTAAATATTTCAGTGTAGATTGCTATTTCATTAAGAAAAAAATTCATATTTAGGTAAAATGTTAAAAAAATGGCCATGTGTAGAAAATCAATTACTTTCCAAACACTTTATATATATGTTTTCTCTTAACTCCATATCTCTAGGGAATATTTAGAGTAATCCCATTTTACAAATAATGAAATTGAGACAGAAAGATTAAGTAAATTATCAATGCTCATGAATTTTAAGGAGTCTAGCTGTAAATCTGTTTCATTTGTGGAATTAGGAAAAAAAATACATATCTCAGAGAGCTCATGTTTGCTTAAATAAATGTAATTCCATGTACTGGTTCCATGCAGGTTGTAAACCTCCTTGACATGTAAATAGACATTTGGGCTCTGAAGCCTGAACACCTTTGTTTGAATTTGTAGTTTCTCTATCTTTTAGTCAAGTGACTTGAAGTTATTTGATATTTTAATATTTCAATTTTCTCATCTATAAGATGTAAGTAAACATGGTACTCATACCATCTAATTCCTATAATGATAAAATGAACTAATGCTGCATGCACTCTTATATAATTAATTTGAAAAGTCACATAGAAATTCAGTTCATAAGGTTCAACTATAATAAATATATATGTGTATTTTAAGTTTATTAGTGCATTGCAATTATACATCATAGTGAGGATGTAGGGAAATAGGAACTCTTATACACTGTTGATGGAGTTGTAAATAAGTACAACCACTATGGAGATCACTTTGTAGCTTCCTCAAAAATCTAGCCATAATAAATATTGATATATTCTCTTAGCTTTTGTATCCACTGTTATTATATATTCCTCAATTTTGATTTTTAAAAATGTTCTAGTATGAGAACTATAGTAATATATGCATACCCATGTTCATAGCAGCACAATTCACAATAGCCAAATTATGGCATCAACCAAGGTGTCCATCAACAGATGAATGGCTCACAAAACTATGGGAAATACACACAATGGAATTCTACTCAGCAATAAAGAAAAATAAAATAATGTCATTTGCAAGAAAATGGAAAGACTTGAAGACAATTATGTTAAGTGAGATTAGCCAGTCACAGAAAGTGAAGGGACATATGTTTTCCTTAATATGTGCAAGCTAGGGAGTAACTGGGATATCAGAGGGACTCCAGATAATGGAGGAGAAACCTCAGTGGAGCCAGGGAAGTGTTCTAAGAGAAGAGGAGGGGGAAGATTGAGGTTCATTATTGGAAATACTAACATCGACTGTGTGAACATATGTGAAAATCTCAACATCAGTCTCAGTCAGCCCTCTGTATGGGAAGGGGAGAGATGGGGAGGTGGGGGGGTGCTGATGTGTGCATGTATGTCAATGTCAACATGATTTATATTATGATGTGAGATGATAATTCACCAATAAGAGCACATTAAAAATGTTTCGATACATAGATAGCAGATCTACTATGTTTGCAGGACTGCCAAGTTGGAGAGAATAATCTAAGGATCTGCCATCTAGGTAGAGGGAATAACCTAATACATTTAATTAAATATGAGCATTAAAAACTGCCACACACTTTTAAAAGATTTGTCATGTTTGGATGGAATCTGTTCTGTTTTACTTTCTAACTTGTTCAAACTTCATTTTAATCCAGAATCTACCTCCAAGCCTCTTAGAAACAGGTAGTACAGACATCTTAATAAAGGAAAAACATGATGATGGTTAGTAATTAAAGTATAGATTCCAATGTATTTTTGGGTACTTATTTTTTATTCTTTTTAAATTTGAGTAGGATTGAATTGATTTTTCCATCTCTTTTTTTTTCCACAAAAGAATATATTCATATTGTCTTCAATTCAGGTGATTCAAAGCTTTTAAGAATGGTTACAATGGCTTCCATAGCTCATGAGGAAGGATAATTATCACTACCACCATGCTGGTAGTGAAGTAGATGGACTTCATGGACAAAGGGCTCCAGTGTCTGTCTTTCAAAAACCTCTTCCAAACATACTATTGTATCATCTCTTAGTTCTACCGTGTTAATGCTTGATTTTTTTTTTTAAGTCCAAGGACAACAACAAAAAGAGAATGTGAATTATAGTTTAGTAATGTATGAGACCATGGAATTACTATCTAAAATCCTTAAAAGCTCTAAATGACTACATGCTACAGTTTGTGATTTTTTTAGTCTATGAATCAGGATTCTTTCTATGCAAATGGATGGGGAAAGCTACTCTGCAGCTTTGCATCCTTTGTTTGGGTTTTCATTTACATTACTGGAGCTTAGTTTTGTTATTAATTTGTGGTTACTTCTTTGGTCTGTCACATTTTTAGCTTAGCTCATACTGCTGATTCTTCATCTTCTCTTTTCTTTATAGAAATGTTCAAATATTAAAGAGTCTAAACTACTCTGCTTCCTAGTTCTTTCTCAATATGTGTTTTTCCTCTAATGGGCAATGTTCTTGAAAGAGTAGACTAAATTAATTTCCTTCTAACTTTTCTTTCTCATCCACCTCCTGACTGAAGATACTTATCGCTGATTTGTTAATTAACAAATCACTGGCATTTACTTTGTCTCATTCTACTCAACTTTGATTTATATATTCAACAAATAGTTGTAAACTCCATAGAACTTCAGTAATCACTGGACAAATAAAATTGGTGAACAAAATATATGTGAATTTCCTCATTTTTGGAGGTTATGGGTTAAGCTGAGGGGAAAAATAAGTGTGGGGGATCTATTTTAGGTAAGATGGTCACATCTGAGGGAGTCACATTTGATTCAAAAGTTGAAAGATTATAAGTAAACCACCATGTGACTTGGAGTAACTATATCCCAGAAAAAGAACAGAGAAAGAAAAAAAAAGGCCCTGAGGTATGAAGTGTTAGACATGTTGGAAGTTGGAGTATTTACAAGAAGAAAACTGGTGGTGGGGGGCAGATTTGTCTTTTTGTCTTTGTTAAAACTTGTTAACATTGGTTTAGTAATGTTGCTCTCTGCTGATTCTTTGATCTTGTGATCATCCTCTTTAATTCCTGTCTTCGGTATTAGTATTTTCTTTCCAGGTGGGGTCAAGAACAAGAAGTCAACCAAAAGTGTTTTGCTGACAATTAAATGTCTCACAGACCTATTGTTTAAAAAAATTCTGAAAACCCAAAGAATAAAATGTGAGATGTTCAGCAATAACAATTTATTTATTCAATAATAAATAAATAAATATTGTGATTTAGACTTGAGACCAGCACTTGTTGAGCTAACAAACACGCATCACAGTCACTGGTACATACTAAATCTCCCCTGCTTAAAATCTGGTGTCCTGGTTGAGAGCCTAATATTGAAGGTGAGATTATTGTAACCTAAGTCCCTACCCTAGGCTTACTGAATCAAAGTATTCATTTCCACAGAGTCCCCGGTCATTAGATACACATCAGAATGTGAAACCCAGGGGGGGTTGGAGTCACGCTGGCTGGGGTTTAAACCCTGGTCCCATTTTTTATTACCTGTGTGGTCTTGCCCAATTAACTATGCTTTTGTAGTCAGAGGATTTAAAAGTCTCTGAAAATGGTTATAATAGTTCTCACAAGCACAGAGGGGTGGTTTGTGAAGATGTGATAATGATCAGGAGTGTTGGAAAATTAAAAATGATAACATGTGTAAAGCTATTAACATAGACTATATAGCACACAACAATTCATAGATAATACTTAAACTTCTTTTGTTTGCCAAGATAATGAAAGATTAACTCTCAACTTGAGGAGGTTAGTAGAGCTCGATTGGGTTAACAGTGATATCTCGAATGGGAGATATCACTTATTACCTTCACTTTAGAGAAAGCATCTGAGAGATCAGAGTATGAAATATCACTTTCCCATTGATGGTTCCAGTTGCCTTTGCAGTGAAGTCTCAAATATCTTCACATTGTTCTACTCACTGAACCTAGTAAACCTAAATGATTAAGGCAGTCAGGTCAACTAGGAATTCAAAACTGCCTCTAACTGAACTATTTGTTCTGTATTTATCCTGCTGAGGATGGAGACCAAGGTGGCTAGAAGTGCTTCCTTTGCCTTTTCCATGAGCTATCTTAAATCATGAGTGCCAGCACATCCACATCTTATCAAAGACAGGTTCCAGTCAGCATCTTCACAGCTATAATCTAAAAGATTTACCATAGAGCTTAGAGGAAAGAAGATTTATTTTTTTAAGGTTTCAGGTTCAGTCCATATGAGACTAGGGACTGCGGATGCCAGGGCATGATGGTGGCAGGTAGAGAGAAGGAGAGCACAATGGGCTGTGCTCCTCATATCATGGAGGCCAGGAGCAAGAGAGAGAGATCAGGGGGAGAAGGAGCCATATATAATCCCCCAAGGCCATACTCCCTGGGACCACCACCTCCAGCCATACCATACCAGCCTACTGGGTACCACCCAGGTAAAGCCATTATGAATTTATCAACTGCTGGGATCGCAATCCTCATGACTCAACTATACCAACCCTGAATATTAATAAATGAGCTCTTTAGGGGACATTTTATGTCTAACTATAACAATAGGACCCTAGATACCAGTGAAAGGCTTCAAGGATACCTCCATCTCTGTATTATGATATGTTGTACAACACAGCCTAGGAACTTGCTACTTTAATAAAGGAAAATGTGAATCCAGTTAATTAAAAATAATTTGTTGAGAACCTACAGTTCCAGGAACTCTATTATTTCTTGGAGAAATAAAAATGAAAAAGACCAGGTACTCTTCCTTTAGGAACTAATAGGCCAGATGTTCAATATATGGATCAAAATGTTCAGCTTCTTAGGAGAAAACCTTGTTCAGAAATGCAAGCCAGCTACTAACAATCCAATAGAGCTTCATCCTTACACCCCAGGATGCTATAGAAAGGGGATTGCTAAGAAACAATACTGAAACACTTCTTCACCTACTTTCCAAACCTGGATAGTTCACCACTGCCATAGCTTTGTGTATAAGGACTCACTGATCATGACTCGATTTGTGCTCAACTGAATGCATGGTATTCCTCATTCACTCTGAGACTTTCCAAGGATGTCCACAGTCCTGACAGCTGTTTCCTTACCCTGATGCGTTCTCTTCTTGGTAACTTCTAAGCACCATTCATAGTCAGCTGGCATTGTCACCTTCATATCTCATAAAGATGTATGATTACAATGCACCAATAAATAAATAAGTAAATAAATAGTCTCCTGTTTACATTTTTTGTTTTTTTGTTCAGATTTAAGTCTCTTATTCTTTGTGGATCTTTTCTTGTAAATTTATGCAACCAAGATATTTTGTCTATTAAACTGCAGTTATTTCTTTCCCAGATCCTCTCTTCCTCTAAAATATAAAATATCTTAGCCAGGCATGGTGGAGCCTCCCTCTAATTCCAGTACTTGGGAGGCTGAGACAGGAAGATTGTAGGGACAAGACCAGCATGCAGTAACTTACCGAGAAACTATTTTAAAATAAAAAAAAATAAAATAAAAGGGGGCTGGGAGTATAGCTCAGAGATAGAGCACCCCTGGGTTCAATTTCCAGTACCACAAAAATAAAATTTAGTATGTATTGGTCAACTTTGTATCTCCAGTAACTAGTAATTATGCTGGAGCAAAGCTTGTTGAATGACTGTGAAGAATTAAACTACCTAGGGTAGTTGCCTGATAGAGACTCAAATTTATTGTAATAGCCGAACCCAAAGCAGGTTAAACATACATAAACAAGGGAGATGGGTATTGACTTCAGCACAAGGACTTTTGAGTATTTCATTTGAGTACTATTGATGACCTTTACACATGGTAATTAATGAAATACTATTTAACAAGGTCTAACTTGGCTGACTAATATACTTCTTTTATGCCCTTCTTATTCTTTTTTTAGACTAGTCTTCTCTTACACATCATAGAAGAAGGAACAGAGGGAATGGTTTCTTGACTTTACTTCTAATACATATTGGATTTCTGACAAACCAATGAGTTCTAAGAGTAACAATATCTTTTGAAACAGAAGAATTTTCAGAGAAGAATATTGATTGTAGTCCAACAAGCACAGCATCATTGACCCTGTCATCTGAAAAACAATCTTCCCTTCTGAAGGTGAATTAGATTTGGGGTGAAAAAAAAAAAACAACTAAAACACACCCGGTGCATAAGATGGGTTACCAGTCAAAATGGTAACACCTTGCATTTTTTTGGAAAAATCCAAAGTGACTCTAAAGTAATGAAATTTACCTCACTGAATGAGCAATTCTGAACTATCTCTGAGGACAAATAAGCACCAATATTTTCTTAAAATGGTGTTAATTTGACTTGAAGATACTTAAATTTATCTTTTGTGCTACATTTATTTATTAAGTCCTTTATCTAGTTCATACTTTCAACTAAACAAATACTAAATGAGCAACCACAATGCACTAACCATGATTGAATCACTGGTATTACAGAAGTACATAAAACGGCATTCACAACCTCGTAGAACTGAGCACATGTGGAATTTGGAGACAATGATCAAGTACAAACAAATAAGTACTTTGATAAATAGTTATAATTGCTCTGATGGAAACCAATCAGGGCAAAAGGATAGAGCATGGAGAGGACTTCTGTGACCAGATGGAATCTGGAGGAGCCTGATTTGCAGACATTTGGAGAAACCGCCTTTCAGGCCGAGGGCGTAGTAAGAACAAGGGCCCTTATGAGGAGTCAGCTTGGTGCACATGAGCATAAACGGCTTTGTGCCTGGATTGAAGTGACTGTGGGGAAGCAATAAGGAAATGAGATCTGAAGGTACCATGGGGGTGGATAATGTGATGCTTCATTTTTCATTCTTCTCTGAATGAGGAGAGAAGTCATTCAAGAGCTTTTAGTACAGGCGTGACATGATTTGACTTCTGTTTTAAGAATCACTATGATTGCTGTGTATCTAATGGACTGTTGAACAGGGGTTAAGAACTTGGGGGTACTCAGCTTTAGAGGGTCCATAAAATGTCATGCTAAATTGTGCACATGTTCATGTGTGTTAAAGTATATATGAAATGCAAGAACACACACTTATGTTCCTGGAGGGCAAATTTATTTTTTATACCACCTTCTCAGAAAGATCTGTGCCCCAAAGAAATGCTGTGTAAAGGAATGCAAACAAGCAAGGTCAGACAATAAATGATGGTTCCAGTGAGGGATGAAGGAACAAAATGGTGCTGAAATGCAGATAACTCCATGATGTATTAGGATATAATTTACTCACAATCACCATCCCAAAATATGCATGCATTTATTTTCTAATATAGAATTAGCTTAAGTCCTTAATTATATGGAGTGACTTGAAGGAAAATTAGTACTTATATCTCATATTTGTTACTAGCATGGTACATGATCTTAGCACCTCTAACAAAGTTTGTATACACTGTATTTTTATGAGAATCATTTATAGAACATAGGTAAATATGCTTTGTAGATAAAACAGGTTCGATACTGTGCCTAAATACAGAAACAGTTGAATCATAGTTCCTAGATCTTCACAGTACCACTTCCAATATTTACTAGCTGTGCAACATTTTGAAAGTCAATTATTTACCCTCTGACCTTTACTTTTTCATTTAAGGTAGGAATACTAATTTTACCTCATAACAATTTTGTGAAGATGTAGTAAGAGAATTCGTGGAAACTGTTTTCATAATGCCAGCCGTGTGGCAAACACTAAAGCCTAACATTTCATTCAGCTGTTATGAGTGATTATAATTTAATAGTTTGAATAAAGCAGCTCTAAGAGCTAACCAACAACAATGCCAAAGGGATCTCTCTAATAAGAGGAACTTACTGTAAATAATGTCATAGAGTTAATATCCTCTTAAGGTGAAGATGTTATTGTTTTTAGTAGGATGTTCATTTTGAGTTACTTGTTCAAAATAGATAACTTCCGAGCTCCATGGCTATTGTCTCTGCATAACTATCAGTTCAGGACAGGTGGGGATATATAAGTAATTTCAGGAGTCCTGGAAAGTATATGGACCATTTTCATCTATGTCTCTTGTTACTACACATTTGATTCCCTGGATTATGAGGAAACTTATTCAAATGCATTTGAGACCACCCAAACATTTTCAGAAAAATGTCCTCCATCAATCTATGTTTGCAGCAACTTTTTAAAATTTTAACCAAATTCAAAAGTATAATTAATGACCTTTATGTGATTTTTAGGTCCATGTTCCTACACTGACCATGCATTATGTTGTTCTCTGTGCATACTATTGATATTATGAGTGATAACTGGAAGATTTTTTTGTTGCTATTACTGTATTGGGGATTGAACCTAGGGGCATTCTACCTCTGAACTGCATCCTTGACTTTTTTTTTTTTTTAAATAGTGTCTCTCTACGTTACCATTTGTTGGCCTTGAACCTATGATCCTCCTGTCTCAGCCTCCCAAGTACTGATATTATAGGCAAGAAACACTGCTCCCAGCCTGAAAGATTATTTAAGCAATGATCACAAGACAGAGTTCAGGACTGACTCCATAGATTTGTGTTAGTGATATTTACTTTGGAACTACTCCTTCCCCAAAATTAGTGCTTTGACTCTGTAAAACCCAAGGCACCTTTAGGAAATGTTGATCAAAATGCTATTTGTTAAAACAGTTTAGGAGATATGACCAGTCTCAGCATAATCTTATGGATGCTTAAAACATTTGAGAAGACAGTCAATTAAGAGCTTTGGGAATCTTCTGGGAAAACTATGTATGTAGGCCAGTATGACCAGTTTTGAGCATCACATTATGTTTCACTTGGTTAAGTATAGCACAGCTACACGTGGTGCTCCTTGAGACATTTGAACAGAAGGACCATGTTCCAAAGTGAGCAGCAATCTGTTGCTGTCAGCTTTAAAGTACACTTCCCTACTACTTGAGAGCTGTGTTTTATTTGCAGGCCAATTTTTGATCACTGCTTCCCTCCCTTGAGGATACTTTTTTTTTTAATGGGCTAATGGCTGCCATTTATTGAGTGCTTATTATTTTCTTGATGCTTTATGTATAATGACATATAATTTGAAAAATTTTATGGCACAGTCTGTTATTAGCAAGAAATTGAAGCATTAGGAAACTATTCTATTGTTCCTCAAGTAAAAGGAATAACTAGAATTTGAATTTTTTTAGTACTGGGGGTTGAACCCATGAGTGTTCTCCCTCTGAGCTAGATTCTAGCCTTATTTTATTTTTTATTTTGAAATAGGGTTTCACTAAGTTGCTGACTGTCTCACTAAATTGCTGAGGCTGGCCTCGAACCTGCAATCTTCCTATCTCAGTCTCCCAAGTGCTGATATTACAGATATACACCACCACACCCAGCTTATTGCTCTCTTTAATAATATACCACATTATCTTTTATAACACAAGAGTGAGAAGTGTAAGTCCTATATATCTTACGTCAGGAAGTTTGGATGTTGACCTTTAAATTTGAGCCTGAAATAAAACTCATAGTTGTATATGACGAATTTCACATAAACTGTGACCTTTAACTTCATAATGGAAAGAAGGTGCAAACAATATTCCAAGTCTTGGTTTCTTTTATAAATTTACTTTGAAAAAAGAAAAAGAATGAAGAGAAGGAAGGCCACTTTTTCTGGGATAATCAGAGGAGTTTTTCAATAGCCATTCTGTATGTGAATAATCTCATAATGTGTGTCCAGTGGCAAAAATTCAGGGATTTCATTGAACATTTATGCTCCAAGGACTGTCAGTTTTCATAAAAGCACAGCAATAAACATTAATAACATAAGTCCTTGGCAAATAAATGCCACAAAAATATTTCCTGAATGTTAAATGCAAGCAGAACATTCTTTTAACTACCATAGAAATAAGCCAAATTAAAAATAAATTGAATGCCTACTTTAGAGGAGTAAAAACAGGTATGTAACATTAACTATGGCTCTTGAAAAATAAAAAGTGAAACACATAATGATGCTGTGTAGCAAGTTATTCATTTGGGGTAACCACGTAGACCTTAGAGTCCTGACCTTCTCTTCATCTACACTGCCTAAAAGATATAATGTTAAATTATCTTACATGCCTGGGATTCTTTGATCTCATAAATTCTCTGAAACAATAAGGCCATTCGCTTTCGTGTACAATGTTTTCAGTGCTCCTAGTTATAAGGTCTAAGAAAAAATGGGGACTCATTGCCCATTTGTTTTCAAGTTCTATGTTTCTGTTAAGTTCTTGCTCCAGTTTGGGCCACCACACTGCACCACACTGTGGAGTCAAGGAAAAGTGTTATAATATTGCCCATCCAATCACCATCGTAGCCCTGAACTAAGCCCTAGGAGTCATGCATAGACACTTCTCCTCCCCATAGATTTGGAGCTGAAGTTTCCACAAGTCTGCCCTACTGTGAACTGATTACAACTCAGATGCCTGTGGGAGAAACCTCACTTGGAAGATGAGCTAATAAGTAAAATTTAGCAAACACACAGAGAAAACAAATACCATGAACTCTTTCCCTTGAGGAAATAGCAATCATAATCATAATAATTACAACAACAATAGCAGCTATTCATAAACACAAATTATGTACCAGGCACTATACTAAATGCTTTACATAAATTTCTAATTATTGTCCTAACAACCCTATGAAAGAAGTGCTACTATTTTTGTCCTCTGATGGGTAAGGAATGGGAAAGACAGGGATTAAATAACTACTCAAGAGCAAAGAGGTAGTAAGTGATGGAACTAGAATTAGAATTCAGGCATCCAAGTTCAGTTCACATTCTTAGCCTCTTTGCTCAACTGCAATCTGAAAGGCCTTTCATTCATGTACAATTAGTAGTCAGTCTCCCAAATACTAAAGAATAAAAATCACCATTATAAATTGTATAATGTTACAAATTATGACAGTGTACCCCATAAATATATGCAATTATTATATGTTAATTAATATGTCACGACAGAGAAAATAGTAACAGGCATAAATAAAATAATAAAAATTGTTTAAATGTTTGTAAAAAGTAACCCATTAAAAACCCATTAAAATATGGTTATTGAAATAAAAGTTCTGGATGACTAGCCAAGTGGCATATTCAACATAACTAAAGCCTGAGTTACTGAACTAAGAATATAAATTGAGGAATGCTCAGAATTCAGTTCAAAAATAAAAAACATAGCCAGGTGTGGTGGCTCACACTTGTAATCTCAGTACTTGGGAGGCTGAGATGGGAGGATCCGGATTCGTGGCCAGCCTCAACTACTCACTGAGGCTCTCCACAACTTAGTGAGACCCTGTATCAAAAATAAAGAATAGCCCAGTGTGGTAGTGCATGCTTGTAATCCCAGCATTTGGGAGACTGAGACTGGAGGATCCGGGTACGCGGCCAGCCTCAGCTGCTTAATGAGGCCCTCCGCAACTGAGACCCTGTTTCAAAATAAAGAATAAAAAATAGGGCTAGGGGTGTAGCTCAGAGGTAGAATGCCTCTGGGTTCCATCCCCAGTACTTCAAAAAATTAATAATAATAATAATAATCTAAATAGACACTTAACAAAAGAAGAAATACACCAATAAGTGTATGAGGAAATGTTCCACATCATTGGCAATCAGGGAGATGCAAATCAAAACTACCTTGAGATTTCACCTAACTCCAATCAGAATGGCAATCATTAAAAAACACGAACAACACCTGCTGATGAGGGTGTGGAGAAGTGGGAACCCTAATACATTGTTGGTGGGATTGCAAACTTGTGCAACCACTTTGGAAAATAGTATGGAGGACCCTCAGACGAATGGGAATGGACCTACCATATGATCCAGCAAAACCACTACTGGGTATATACCCCAAAGAATGGAAACCAAACTATCAGACCGACACATGTATATCTATGTTTATAGCTGCACAATTCACAATAGCCTAACTATGGAAGCAGCCAAGATGTCCAACCACAGATGAATGGATTACAAAACCATGGGATATGTACACAATAGAATTTTACTCAGCCATAAAGAAGAACAAAATCATGTTCTTTGCAGGGAAATAGATGCAACTGGAAAACATTATGTTAAGTGAGATTTGCCAGTCACAAAGAGTAAAGAAGCATATGTTCTCCCTAATATGCGGGTACTAGGGAGAAGATGGGGCATAAGAGGGCCTCCAGATGAAAAAGGAGAGACCCTCGATAAGCAAAGAAGTTGATTTAACCGAAGGGGATGGACGGGGGTGGGGGCACCCTAAGGCACATGATGTACTTACACAATTATATCAAGGTCACTCACTGAACTGAACCTGAGAGGGAGGGAGGGCGAGGGAGCAGGGTGGAAATTGGGGAAGGGGTCAAATGAGAAATGTGTGTACATATGTTGTTATCAATTTGTACTTAACAAAGATATATGCTCACAATGCACGAATTATTATAGTAAAAAATTAGGGCTGGGGATGTAGCTCAGAGGTAGAATGACCCTGGGTTCCATCCCCAGTACCTCAAAAAAAAAAAAAAAAAGTAAAGAATATTAAGACTAGAATGATTCAGAAGCTCCAACATTCCAACATAAGGCAAATAGATGATACAGACAGAAAGAAAATTGTAGCTGAGAACTTATCAAAATTAATGAAACATATGAGTCTAAATTGGGATAAAATATTTCTGGATGTTTATCAGAAAAAAAAATCACCAAGAAACCCCACACCAAGGTGCATTGTAGTTGAATCAAGTACAGAATTAATGACAGAGAAAATTCTAAATTACAGTAGAGTGAAGTTTTATTATTATTATTATTAATCTTAAGTCAAATGACAGTGGAAAACAACTTCTGAAGTGCTAAGAAAATATCTTTCAGAGTAGAATTCTATAGAAAAATTCTCAAAAAGTAACCCATATGAAATACAGATATTTTCTGCATATACCAGACTCTCATTTCTAACATTCCAATAAAAAGAAAAAAATAGTGAAAAGAAAATTGGCATTAAAAGAAGCAAGAGTAAATAACAAAAATCAGTAATGCATGTTGGTAAATACAAATGAATATTGATTCTTAAGAAACCATAGTAGTAATCATCAGAAATCTACATTAGAAATCTCAGTAATAAGCTACAATTAAAATACTTGACAATGAATATTGAGAGGTATGCAGAGGCTAGCTAGAGTAGAAGATTGTGTCATATTTGAGAAAGAATAAGAGGTGCAGACAAGAGATAACTTTAAATGTAATATGCAAGCATCATTTGTGTGGTTCTAAGATGTATATGCACATCTATCTATTCATAGATATGCATCCAGAGGCTAAAAAGGTATTATTTTAAATGTGCTTTTATTGGTGCATTATCATCTCACATCATAATGTAAATCATGTTGACATTGACATACATGCACACAGCACTTGGTGCCCCCCCACCTCCCCATCTCCCCCCTTCCCATACAGAGGACTGAGACTGATATTGGGATTTTCACATATGTACACACAGTTGATGTTAGTATTTCCAATAATGAACCTCAACCTCCCCCCTCCCCTTCCCTTAGAACACTTCCCTGGCTCCTCTGAGATTTCTCTTCCATTATCTGCAGTCCCTCTGTTATCCCAGTTACTCCCTAGCTTGTATTGTGAGATTAGGAGTCATAGAAAGTGAAGGGACATATGTTTTCTTTAATATGCACAAGCTAGGGAGTAACTGGGATAAAAAGGTATTATTTTTGTTTTCTCAATCATTCAGAATTTTTCATGTGCTGGACATGGTGGCTCACACTCCTAGTACTTGAGAGGCTAAGAAAGAAGGATTACAGGTTCAGTGCTAGCCTTGACAACTTAGTGGGATGCTGTTTCCAAAAGTAAAAAAAAAAAAAAAAGTATATCTGGGAATATAGCTCAGGGGTAGAATGTCCTTGGGCTTAATCTCTAGTATCTCAAAACAAAAGAAAAACATAAGCAAAATACATAAATAAAAATAATATACTGGTGATCTGGGTATCATCCTTAGGTCTGAAACTAGGCCAAACTTAGCAGCTCAGTAGAGACTGCACAAAATATTGAGGCATTCATTGTTATTCCACCTGGACTTATTCAGATTTTTGTTTAGGCTAACTACAGCATTATTTTTCTTGAAAAAAAAAAACAAAAAACAAACTAAAATCCTAGTCTACAGACTGTTAGTAGACCATTTATCAGCTGCTAATTATCTTGGGAAGTTTAAATATTCCCCTGGACTTTGTTTTCTTTAGTTTGGGTGATTCATTTTTTGTAAGTTTTGTTTTTTCATTAGTTCATTCCTGTTGAGATTAGACAATAAATGAGTCTAAGCAATAGGGATCCTGTACTATGAACACTGTCATCAAGTTATTCTGGAATAACTGATCAAATAAATGAAGTTGACTTAATTCTAGGTGGTTTTTAAGTTTTGCATAGTGATGTCACAGTTTAATTGGAACCTGTCCAACCTTAGTGGATGTATTCTTTACACAAAACATGTAATTGCTCCCTGAGTTCTGAAAAACATATATGTTTTTATCCAGCGTTTGTCTATAAATGAAAGAATACAATGATAACAAAAATATACAATGCTTTGGGTGTAGATTTTGATGTAATATATTATTTATTGATATTTACAAAGAAGATGTTAAAAACTATTTTCATGTAGTTTCAAAAAATTAAAAAAAGACTTTTGATTTTCAGAGTATTGAGATTTTTGACCTATAACACCTAAACAACTTTTTTTTTCAGTATTGGGGATTGAACCCAGGGGAATTCTACCTCTGAACTATACACCTAGTCTTATTTTATTCTTTATTTTGAAACAGGGTCTCATTAAGTTGGAGAGGGCCTCACTAAGTAGCTGAGGCTAGCCACAAACTGCGATCCTTCTGTCTCAGCCTCCCAAGTACTGGGATTACAAGTGTGTGCCACCACATCAGGCTTAACAACTTTTATTTTTAACAAACTACATCAAGAAAATTATACACCATGACCAAGTCGGGTTCATCCCAGGGATGTAAGACTGGCTGAAGATATGAAAAACAATACATGTAATTCACCACATAACCAGAACCAAAGACTAAAAACATGTAATCATTTCAATAAACACTGAAAAAACATTCGATAAAATCCAACACCCATTCATGCTAAAAGCACTGCAGAGAATTGGAATAGAAGGAATATACCTCAACATCATAAAGGCAATATACAATAGACCCACAGCCAACATCATATTAAATGGAGAAAAACTGGGAGAGTTCCCACTAAAAACAGGAAGAAGATAAGGATGCCCATTAACACCACTTCTTTTAAATATAGTATTTGAGACTCTAGGAAGACCAATAAGGCAAGATAAAGAAATCAAAGGAGTACAATTAGGAAAGGAGGAACTAAAACTGTTCCTGTTTGCAGATGACATGATTCTATACTTAGAAGACCCAACAAAATCAACCAAAAGACTTATAAAACTGATCAACAAACTCAGCAAAGTGTCTGGATACAAAGTCCTAAAAAATAAGAAGCTTTCCTATATGCCAACCAAAAACTCACTGAAAAAGAAATCCAAAAAATACATTCACTCATGATATTCCCCTCAAAATAAAATACTTAGGAATAAACCTGAGGAGGTAAAAGACCTCTCAAAGTAAAATTATAAAACATTTAAAAAAGAAATCAAAGAAGACCTTAGAAGATGTAAAGATTTTCCATGCTTTTGGATATGCAGAATAAATATGATCAAAATGGCCATTCTTCCAAAACTGATCTACAGATTCAATGTAAGTTACACATTAAATTACCAAGCTCATTCCTCACAGACATAGAAAAATAAGTCCTTAAATTCATTTGGAAGAACAAAAAACCCAGAATGGCCAAAGTAGTTCTTAGCAACAAGAACCAGGCAGGAGGCATCACAATATCTGACTTTAAACTATACTACAAAGCCATAGTAATAAAAACAGCATGGTATTGGCACAAAACCAGACACACAAACCAATGGAGCAGGATAAAAGACTCAGAAACAAATCTTCACGCTTACAGCCAATTGATTTTTGACAAAGGAGCCAAAAATATACACCGGAAAAAAGATAGCCGCTTCAACAAATTGTGTTGTCAAACTGGTTAGCCATATGCAGAAAAATGTAAATAAACCCCACTTTCTCACCCTGCACAAGAGTCAATTCAAGATGGATCAAAGACTTGGAAGTCAGATGAGAAACTTTGCAACTACGTGAAGAGGGCAGACGTCCAACAGTTCAACACATAGGCACAGGTAAAATCTTTATCAGCAAGACCCCAAAGGCACAAGAAATTAAAAGGAAGATCAATATGTGGAATTGCATTAAACTGAAGAGTTTCTATGCAACAAAGGAAACTATCAAGAACCTCAACAGAGAGCCAACAGAATGGGAGAAAAATTTTGCCAACTACTCCTCTGATAAAGGACTGATATCTCAAATATACAGAGAACTCAAGAAACTCAACACTAGAAAACAAATAATCCAATAAAAAATGGGCAAGTGAACTAAATAGATACTTCACAAAAGAAGAAATACAATGGCTAACAAATGTATGAAAAAATGCTCAACATCATTTACAATCAGAAAGATGCAAATCAAATCTACCCTGCAATTTCACTAACCCCAGTTAGAATGGAGATCATTAAAAAGACTAAGAACAACAAATGTCAGTAAGATTGTGAAGTGGGAACTCTATCACATGGCTTGTGGGATTGCAAATTAGTGCTCCCACTTTGGAAACAGTATAGAGGTTCCTCAGACGAATGGGAATGAACCAATCGTATGGTCCAGCAATACCACTTCTGGTTATCTATCCAAAATAATGGAAATCAAACTACTAGACTAATGCACGGGTATCTATGTTTATAGCTGCACAATTCACAATTGCCAGACTATGGAACCAGCCAAGATGTCCATCAACAGATGAATCAATTACAAAACTATTAGATATGTACACAATGAAATTTTAATCAGCCATAAAGAAGAACAAAATTATTTCATTTGTAGGGAAATGGATGGCACTGGAAAACATTATGCTATGTGAGAGTAGTCAGTCACAAAATAAAAAGTAGGATGCTTTCCCTAATATGCAGAAGCTAGGGAGAAAGTGGGTCATAGAAGGGACTCTAGATGAAGGAGAAACCTTAGATGAGTAGAGAAGGTGACCTAGCTGAGGGAAACACCATAATGCACATGATGTAAATTCACAAACATATCAAAGTCAATCACTAAGCCAAACATGAGAAGGATGGAGGGGGGAGGGAATGGGGTGGGAATTGGGGAGGGGTTAAATGAGTTATGTGTGCATGTATGCCTCTACCAGCTTGGACGTTATTAAGATGTATGATTACAACGCACCAATAAAAATATATTATTACTTCAAATTTACAAATGTCATTGCAAAGTTAATTTAAAAGAGAGCCAAATAGCTAAGTCTTCTGAGTTTGCCTGCTCTAGAATAGGAAAAATATGTAGCGTATTATGAAATAAATTACTTTGATTTTCATAGGGCACTCAATACTGTTTTTATCCTGTGAGGTGAGTATTCTGTGATACTCCCAGTTTTAACATAATGTTGTTCATTGGAAATATTTTCCTCCATTCAAACATACATTTTAATATGTTGTTTCAATGTTATGTGACATTCAAGAATAAACATTTCTACCTGATTAAGTCAATGGGGAAAAGAGTGTGCACAGTCATACAAATCTACTTTTGCTGGAATGTTTCCCTTCCACTAGGTGAGTGAAACCTATAAAGAAAAAAAATGCTTGAACATCTATATCAGAGAGACTCTTTGCATAAGAAGTTTAAGGCAAAGAAGAGATTGCAAGTTGTGCCTGTACTTCTGTGTAGTACTGTGAACATCTGTACAAAGAGTATAGTTTTAAATATATGTTGCCACTCTTCATCTGCACTTGGATCCCAACAAAAATATAATACTAAAATAAAATAATAGATGAATGGATTGTGCAGCTATAAACATAGATACACATGCCTCAGTCTGATAGTTTGGTTTCCATTCTTTTGGGTAGATACCCAGAAGTGATATTGCTGGGTCATATGGTAGGTCCATTCCCATTCGTTGGAGGATCCTCCATACTGTTTTCCAAAGTGGTTGCACAAGTTTGCAATCCCACCAACAATGTATTAGGGTTCCCACTACTCCACACCCTCGCCAGCAGTTGTTGTTGTTTGTGTTTTTTATGATTGCCATTCTGATTGGAGTTAGGTGAAATCTCAAGGTAGTTTTGATTTGCGTCTCCCTGATTACCAATGATGTGGAACATTTCCTCATACATTTATTGGCCATTTGTATTTCTTCTTTTGTGAAGTGTCTATTAGATCCTTTGCCCATTTTTGATTAGGTTATTTGCTTTCTTAGCTGTGATTTTCTTGAGTTCTTTGTATATCCTAGATATTAGACCTCTATCACACAATAGCCAAACTATGGAAGCAGCCAAGATGTCCATTGACAGATGAATGGATTACAAAACTATGGAATATATACACAATGGAATTTTATTCAGCCATAAAGAACAACAAAATCACGTTCTTTGCAGGGAAATGGATGCAACTGGAAAACGTTATGTTAAGTGAGATTTGCCAGTCACAAAAAGTAAAGAAGCATATGTTCTCCCTAATATGTGGATGCTAGGAAGAAGATGGGGCATAAGAGGGTCTCCAGATGAAAAAGGAGAGACCCTCAATAAGCAAAGAAGTTGATTTAACTGAAGGGGATGGATGGGGGTAGGAAACACTAAGGCACATGATGTACTTACACAAATATATCAAGGTCATTCATTGAACTGAACTTGAAAGGGAGGGAGGGTGAGGGAGCGGGGGGGGGGGATTGGAGAAGGGGTCAAATGAGAAATGTGTACATATGTTGTTATCAATTTGTACCTAACAAAGATGTATGCTTACAATGCATGAATTATTGCAATAAAAAAATAGATGAATGGATTGCAAAATTATGGGATATACAAACAATGGAATTCTACTCAGCAATAAAGAAGAAAAATATATGTCATTTGCAGGAAAATGGATGGATCTATGAATGTTCATAGGATGAAAATTATGTTAAGTGAGATTAGCCAGTCACAGAAAGTTAAAACCCATATGTTTCTCTCAAATGTGGAAGCTGGGAGTAATTGGGACATAAGAGGGACTTTAGATAATGGAGGAGAACTGCAGTGAAGTGAGGAAAGTGGTCTAGGGAAGGGAGGGAGTGGAAGTATTAATGAAGGAAACACTTCCATGGACATAATGTGCATATGTGAGAATATCAATGCCAATCTCAATATCCTGTATGGGGAAGAGGAGGAGGGGCAGGATCTGGGGAAAGCCCATCAAGTGTTGTGTGCATGTATGTTATTATCACTATAAACGACATTATGATGTGAGACTATAATGTACCAATAAAACTATAAAATAATATAAACAAAAATTAAAGGGACCACTGACCACTTTCTACTACATGGGTAGGAATAGAGTACCTTTTCAGAATCTTGATTTCTGGTCTTTGGTTTTCTATTCATTTTTTGTATGAAGAAGAGGCAACGTAGGTACCAGAAGAGTCTGTTGTGCTGCCAGGTGATGGGTAGAGCAGGAACGCTAGAGATTCTCTCTCTCTCTCACTAGGAATTGAACCCAGAGGCATTCTACCTCTGAGCTACACTCCTCAGCCCAATTTTTTTTTTTTTTTGTTTTGAAACAGGGTTTTGCTAAGTAGTTGAGAGTCTCACAACTTGCTAAGACTGTCCTCAAACCTGCAATCCTCTTGTCTCAGCCTCCCAAGTACTGGGATTACAGGCATGCAGCATAACACCCAGCTAAGGTTTCATCCTTTTCCTCAAAATGGTAGCCTCTTCTTTATTTTTTCAAAATTTTATTATAAGAGCACTTAGCTAATTACCTCTCAACTATACCTGTTTAGTGAAGTGTTAAATGACTATGTAAATAAACTGATAAGCTAATAGATAACCCATTTCTCTACTGCCATTGGAGAATCCTATGATAGAAATAATAAGTCAGTTAATAATAGTAATGCTTATTTCCCAATGTTTACTATGGTTATGCTATATTTTATATGCACTTTTACCTTCAATTCTCATAACTTCATAAAATAGCTACTATTCAATTTCCACATTTCTAATGACAAAAGTAAGGTTCAAAAATTTGAGAATATTGCCCAAGGACATCTAGTTGGTCAGTGGCAAAGCCAGGTCAAATCCTGCTATGTCTTAGTACTAACTTTGTACTTACTGTAAAGATGGAATCATACTGACCCCCAGCTCTTGGAAGCAGGCACATTGCACTAAAGAGGGGCATGGTCACCTCAGAACCTCAGATAATTTAATTGGAATGACCCCTGATTTGACTTGACATAATAGTTGAATTGACCTGTTCCAATATCATTCATACTGCCAGCTTGGCTACTGTGCAGTCTGTATAATTCTGTTCTTAGAGCTTTCAGACCAGTGTGAACCTTTCTCCTTGCTTCTATATTTGCAGTAGAGGAAAAATGCAGGATATACAACAGGTACAGAATATGCCTTGCTATGTTCCTGATGTACATCTATGACTCTGGCTCACAGAAAAGGATAGACATCGTCTTCATTTCCTACATTTAACTTGAATCCATAAATGTATCTTTATGGATGAATCTCAAGGTCCTAGCCGACAAATACTGAATCAGAATCTAGACTTGTTGGATCTCAAGTCCATGATTTAATTTCCCTAACAGAACTGGAAAAAGGGAAGACAATTGGGAAGTAGGACACAGATTAGTGGACATTTGAGTGTGCCTTCCCAAATATACCCCTGTAACCACTGAAGGCTGAAAGTTAAGGAAGGAAGACCCTCTGGTATTCTAGAAATGGTCTTGTTTATTTCAGAGATTTCTGTTTAACAGGATATGCTGTCCACCTTCTTTAGAATATAGCATGTACACTAATTATTTTTCTATTATTTTGTTTTTTTTCTCTTCAAAGGCACTGAAAACAAGTAAAACATCCATGTTCAAAAGTGGATGACTAAGCCGAGTGTGGTGTCTCTGGGTTCAATTCCTAGTACAGCAAAAAATAAATAAATAAATGACTAAAACGTATGGATGATTATTCTAACAGTCATTAAGTAGTAACATTTTCAATATCTCAACAATAAAGATGGAAATGAAAACACAACATGAAATTGGAAGCTGGAGCAAAGCAACTCATTACACTGTATTTTCTCTACCTTTAACCAGAAATGCTGCCTTCTACCAACCAGAGCTCCTAATTTTCTTAAGCTTCTTAAGCAGAAAAAAAAATTTTCTGGACATCTCATTTGGTATGTGTATTTCTACATGAAAGAGAGAAAGTAATCTGATCTTTAAAGACTTTTTTAAATCTTTCTCTAAAAATGGCATTCCTCATTGCCCTTTTTATATGGATGAATAAAAATTGCTCTTCATATTTTAGGTACATACAGTTTCTTTGGTGCAGAATTATCCTGTGATACAAAAGATGAAAGTACATACACTTGAAAATAATGAGCAATAACAGAGTTTCCTGCACTAGGATAATGGCTTCATTCTTTCCTGGCCTCACTAATCTAGTGAGAAAAAAATTAAAAAATAATAAATAAATAAAAAACCTCAGAGCATGGAAAGAATGAAATTCCTCTTCATTGTCCAGTTTTAACAAATACGGAAAGATTTTAAGGGGTAGGAGCAGATACCATCAAAGGTAATCCAAGCAATTTTATAAAGCCATGAAAGAGCTTTCCATTTAATCTTGAAAGTAGCAGAACCTCCCCAGGAAGTGGAACGACACATTAAAGAGATGGGTTCTTAACCCACAGAGCAGATCCTATAAATAAACACAGCTATCATTTACTGTGTGCTTACTAGATGACAAGCACTTTCTCACTCTTTATTTTACTTTATTATGGTTCTAGGGATCAATTCTAGGGGCTCATGTATGCTAGGCAAGCACATTAGCACTGAGGCATATCCCCAGGCCAGCTACTCATTTTAAATGAAATTCATCATTTAATGATCTAAACAAGTATGCTCCATTTGTGCTATTATGATATTATTGAAAAACTTGTTATATAAATAGGTTGACAATGTCCAAAGACATATAGCTAATATATTGTAGAATTAGATAATTATATTCAAAGTCTACCTGCCTCCTACATTAATGCTTTTAATCTCTCTGAATATTTTCTTTACCTCTATAGCAATACAGATTTATGATGTGCTTTATAATCCATTTAATCAGCCTCATACTTGGGGCCAAAATTCCTTTTGCAGCATTCAAGATATATTCGAGCTCTAATTCCTAGTGATAAAGACTCTGAAGTGAGAGAGAAGTGTAAAAGAAAAACAAATGAACAAACCAACACCACTGTTCTCACTTCATCCATCATGTAAGAACTTGAAAGATGGATATTATATACCTATTTTATAAATGAGGAAACTGAAGCTCAGAGGGGCTGAGTAACTTATCTGAAGGCATGCCACTGGGAAGTGGTGGGGCGGGTTCTTCTGATTCAAAAGCTCATATTTTCCCCTTTCCTCTAGCCTACCTACTTCTAGAGAGACAATAAGAATAAAGTGTTAATTGTATTTTTGAATATTTATGTGGCACAATTTTTTTCACATTAGACTCACTAAGGGACTCAAATTGAACTGACATGTTCCTTAAAATTTGCCTATATTGATTATATATCTTCTGTTGGAACAATCCAGAGTAAACCTAAACCTTTATTGAAGTGATAGAGTATTAATTGAAACTATAGTTCCTTTTTTTACATTTTTAAGTACAAGTACTATATTGGAATCTTATTTTGGGGTATAAAGATAAAAAGGTGGGAGAGTTATGATCTCCTCAGCTTCTTTATCTCTGCTGCCTAGGGACAGGGTTCCAAGTCCTTTGCCACCTCAGTTGTGTTCCTCTCGTGCTTTCTAAATTGTCAGTGTTGTTCTCAAGATGTTTTATCCAGGACTGAGAAAACAGTCTAGATGAGAAGTGACCTTGTGCAGATTGTATATTTCTACCAGAATACTGTTGAAAACTTAGACCAAGAAGTCAAATTGCTTGGTTTCAAATTCTGGCTCAGTCACTTTCCAGCTATCTTATCATAAGCAACTCATTTAACTTGCTGGTGCCTCAGTTTCCTTATTTTAAAAAGGGAGAAAATTGGACCACTTGTGTTAAGAAGTCATTGGGATACTTATATATTGTAGACATATGGATCTATCTGGGTTTATACCGTCAGCATTTGCTATCTCTCCTACTGTGATGAAAGAACCACCCATGTTCCTAGCTAAAGTTAAGCCTCCTCTTTGCAGTGGATATCAGGAGACCTCCATGCCTACTTAAGGACATTTCCTCTCACTCTCCCTCTCCTGAGAGAAAATTTTCCTTCTCAAATGTAACCAGCACACAGAAATGTTCATCATTTATAGTTCTATTCATTTTTTTCTTTTCTGATATATTTCAATTAAACTACTCTACCACGACTTCATCCAATTTGATCATGTCAAAGCCACCAATAACCCCTATGTTATTAAATCCAATGGTCAATTATGAGCTGTCTTTAAATTATTTGTTCTATTAGCCACACTTGACACAATTGATTAGTCCCTCCTCTTTGAAACACTTTCTTCACTTAGATTCCTAGAAACTCTACTCTTCTAGTTTTTCTCCTACTTTAAATGGCTACTGATTCTTAATTTCCTTCACTATTTCTGTCTACTCTTCCTAACTCTAAATGTTGAAGGACTTCTCCTTTGTACTGACATTAAATCTTATCTCAACTTATTTATTTATTTATTTTTTCAAATTGAGAATGGAACCAGAGGCCTTCTACCTCAAAGCTATACCTCCAAATCTGTTTTATTTTTTATTTGGAAACAGGGTCTCACTAAGTTGCTTAGAGCCTCACTAAGTTGCTGAGGCTAGCTTTGAACCTGTGATCCTCCTGTCTCAGCCTCACAAGTACTGGGATTATAAGCATATGCTGCCACACCTGGCTGCCTTATCTCATTTTGATCTATAGTCACTCTCTTGTAAGAGAATACAACTGTATGGCCTTAAAGTCTTTCTATATATTAATGACTCTAAGTCAAATTCAGATTTCCCTTTTGGACCTCAAAATTTTGCATCTAACTGATGATCAATTTCTCCACTTGCATGTCTGTAGGCATTTCAAAAATAATATCCCAAAATAAATTTCACTATGATCTCCCCCAGAAATATTTTACCTCATTTTCTCCAACACTGTTCTTTTAGTTCTTCAGGTCAAATAATCTTGGTAACATATTGATTATTTCTTTAACAACCTACATCAAAATATGAGCCAATCCATCAGTGTATTATTTTCTATTCCTCCAAATAATTCAGTGCTGTCCCATAATGTGTTACTTATCTTGGCTTTAACAAGATCTTATCATCTTATTTTAACTATTCCAGATTGAATACAATTCTCCTTACCTGATAGGATGGACGTAAGATAGATGTAAGTGAATATTTTCTGACTCTGGCTGGTAAGTATCACATCTTCTGGACTAAAAACAATGGGTATAAACATGCAAAGAATTTTTGAAAAGTGGTCCCTTTCAGTAGATACAAATCATTCACTTGTGTGCCTCCTTTGCTAAAAATAATTTCAACTCTCACCTAGAATTTACATTTATAGTTATGAACCATACAGGAAGAACCTGTTGTATATGTGTTTTGAACCTAGTTTTTGGCCAAAAATATAATTCACCAATTTATTTCTTACTCTTATTTCTAATAGTAATTTTTAGGGAAAAATTTAACATCACTTTGGATATTTAAACATATGCCCCAGAATTCAAATAAAATTCCTAAAGGAGGATTGTGAACATATTTTGAATGTAAGACTATCAATGTACTAAGCATAGAGCTTCCTGAGGTACACACTGTGAAAACTCTTGTGTATGTATTTCCCCTTTGGTAAAAGGAGAAAAAGCATTATCTGCGGCGTTACCTTAACCAGTTAAGGCTTAAGAGCAAAGCTCAGCCTGCTAAATAAGTGACGTGTGACATTTCTCGCTTTACATTATTTTATTCTGGAAATTTGGACTTTGCTTCCATATTAAAAGATTTTTTAAGAGGCTCAGGATGCTGTACGGATTGAGTCATCAAGGAGAATAAAAGCCTAGACCTGGCTCAGAGGTATCCATTAACTCTACAAATACTGGCAGCTGAGTCAAGAGAACTTAGGTTTCTTATCATAAGTAAAAGCAGCTTCAAGACAGAGAACTTGCCAAACTCTCTGCTTACCTAAAACTTATTAACTAGCTACCTTCTAGCTGTCTGAGCAAATAGGAAAGATTTATCTAATGAGTAGTTTCTTGTTTGCTTTTAACCTTTAACCCTGCTCGTCCTTCGCTATTAACCTCTAATCCTGCTCTCTACTAAAAGAATAATTCATTTACACTTTTGTATTTTTGTAAACTTCTGCTGCTCCCCTAATCTTAGCAAACACTATAGGAAATAGCCTTTCTAGTTAAAAATGTACCCACTTAACTCTAGGGAAAAACAAGGCTGTAAAAATTCTTGTTTTTGTATACCTTGTTGTAATGAGCATAAATATCACTCATCATGATGCGTCTTAACATACATGGTGTGTAAGCGTACTCTCACTCACTCTCGACCTTGTCTCAATCTCCACCTAACGAGGGACCCCCAGGCTCTACCCCTTTGAGGGCTGGCCCCTGGCAATTATCCATGATAGTGTGTCTATAGTCCTTTGATTTGAACATATTTTATGCTCCTAGGGGTAAATATCCTACCTATAGGCTACAGTAGAACTTTTCTGCATTAGAATTGACCATTTTAGTCATCTCAATTTCATATAAGTTTCCATTTCCATATTTTAGGGTTAGCCTTTCTCTTAAAGTCTAACAAACATGATTACACAAAGCCAAAATTATCAGGGGGATATAGTTAAGAACAAAGTTAAGCCTTAACAATAAATAAAGCTCACCATTCACTTAGTATATACTGACTGTGGTATGCACTGTGGGGGAAAAACAAGGAATGGCAGACTTTATTCTCAAAAAGATTATACTGGTTTTGGGGAGATGAAGTTAACACAAGTGAAACATGAGCTAATTGGAGAAAAAATTTATAATTAAATATTCTATTGCAACAGGTTTGCAAGTTCTGCATAACTCATGAGTAGGGGAATCTATACAGATTGAGGTAATTATGTAAGATTTTAAGAAAAAAGTTGACCTCTGAGTTGAGTCTTGAGAAATGAACAGTGTATAGTGAAAAAGGAAGGCAATAACTAAACAGAGGCTTGGAAGTAAACATCTTTGTGATAAATAAGGAAAAGAAAAAAAAAAACTGACAGCCATTCTGAAGACAGTACATATAGGCAAATCTTAAATGAGGTTATCTCATTGAAAAGTATCCCATCTGTAGAGGAATATCAACTTGATGTGGATATTGGGAGCCAATAGGTCCTGTGCAGAAGACTGGTGTCACGAAGTGATGCCTTGAGAAAGCAACCCTGCTAGTGGAGTACAGGACAGAACTGAAAGAGAAGGGGATAGAAGCATCAGACAGAAAACTTAGAACTAAGTGAAGCGGGAGTGAAGTCTTGAGAACATTCTTTGGGCCCAAGGAACTCCTGAGAAAATGCAAGAGATAGCTTTTAAAATAACTTTTATAGCTGGGTGAAGTAGCACTTGCCTGTAATCCTATTACTTGAAATGCTAACACAGGAGGATTGTAGGTTCAAGGCCAATCTCAGCAATTTAGGGAGAACCTCAGCATTTTAGTGAGACACTTTAAAAAAATAAAACAAAACAAGAGCTCAGAGGTGTATCTACGAGGTAGTATGCCCTTGGGTTCAATTGTTAGAAGCAAAATTTAATAATAATAATAATAATAATAATAATAATAATAATAATAATAATAATATATTTTTAAAATTTTGAGTTTTATGATTTTCAATTTGCTACTGACTTACAGGCATAATGTTACACTTGGTGATGTTTAACTAATAATTATAATTTTATCTCGTAATTTCCTCTTTTGATACCATTAAAATTTGCTTCCCATGTCTCAAATATGTTCATAAAACATTGAAAAGCTGGAAAGCCCTGTGCCCATCAATGCTTGAGAATAAAATAGTCTCAAACCTGAAGAAATCAAATTCCTTTGTCTTGGAACTGGACAGTCTTTAGTTAAGAGGACAGAAATATGTAAATAACACATATATATATATGATCACAACACCTTAAGTAGCCCTCATTAATCTTCAGGATTCCACCTGAGTTATTAAAGTGATCAAATTTTCAAATTTTCAAAGAAATCATTGGTTGAGATTCTATAGCAAAAAAAAAAAGAAAGAAAGAAAGAAAAGAAAAAGTGTCTGTCTTTAGATATTTTTTGATGTTCAGGAAGAAAAAAAAATTGTGTTTTTAACAATTGTTATACCTTTGAAAAATAGGATTACAAATTTGAGGATATTTTAGAAAATAAAAATAGCATATATACTATTTTTCTTACTATTGTTATTGTTGAAGTATTTACTACTGTTTTGAAATTAGAAGAAAAATAGGTCAGACAGCTCAGCTCTAGTTCATTGTGGTTTCATTATAGACTGGTCCTATTCTAATAACTCTATCCCTATCTTTACTAAAAAGAAGATAAAGACATAGGAAAGATAAACCTAAAGTTTTTCTATGAGCTATGGACATGGGGCTGCTCCTTTACTATAACTCCTTATGTCCTGGAAGGAAAGAGCATGCTCTTTGGATAAATAGCACTCATTGTCTCCAAGCAGAGATGAAAAATAAGTGAACCGTGGAGGCAAGAAAAAAATTTTCTTTCTCAAAATGGGTTGTGTGGCTTGAAATACTCAGGAGGAAGAGGCACTAATTCCAGTAAATATGGTATTCATTGTCCACTACTTTAACAGGTGTCAAAGCAATGCTAAGTTTATTATAAAGACAGCTACTAACTCTTATCAGATTATTCAGTTTGATGTGCAGAAATAAGTAAATATTTTTCTAAAATCTCTAGCTCTTTCTTAAAGGAATATTTTATTGTATTTTAATGCATATATCCTTCCAGAGATTTTCTGTGACATTTCTGTTTAAACCTGTATTAAAAAACTGCTTCCACAACGGCAATGAGATGTCACAATATCCATAAGCAAGGTGTGACACAGATACCAAAGATACTGCCTTCCTATCCAATGTTAATGTCATAGTACTTCAAAAATAAAAAAGCAACATACCAGCTTTAGTATTACATCTGATATATAAAACAGGGTGGAATTTTAGGTTTGAGAAACACTCTATGTCCTTTGATACACAGTAATAGAAGCTGCACAATGAGACAGTCAAATGCTGATTTTCTGACATGACCATCTTTCAAACCGAATGAACACCGAATGAAGGGAACTAGCTTCACTTTGGTGCCTTGAAAGGTTTCTAAAGAAAACTTGGGTTTTTCTTTTGAGGATGATGATTTTGTATAAAAAGCACAACTGTATCATTTAAACATAATGCATGCATCATGTGTATTATGGAATAAGTAACTATTTGGCCATGACTGTATTTTGACAAATGGCACGAGTCTCTTGCTGCCCCCGAACTTTAACAATATCCCAATAAGATAGGTAATATTATTTCTTCAATTCTAAAATCAAGAAGAGATTAGTGTAAATGTAACATGGATAAATTTTATTAAATGTGTAGCTTAGGTGTATTTTAGTATCTACTTAAAATGTAACCATTTTTCACACATAGAGCTAATGAGAATTGTGTGTGTGTGTGTGTGTTGGTGTGTGCATGTGTGTACACACATACATGTATAAGTAAAAACTAGTTATTATTTTCGGATGACATGCATCTGTGGAAAAATCATGGAAGTGATACTGAGCTTGGAAGTGATGGATTCATAGAGTAAGTTGAGGGTCTTGGAGAAAATTGATTTAAAAATTTCATATATGGTCATAAAACACAATACATCTTAGGAAGTAGTATTTTCATAATATAATTAGGATGTAAAATTTATAATACATCTTCAAGATATTTGGTTTTCCTTCCCTCCTTCTCCTTTCTTTCCTTCCTTTTCTCTTTCCTTTCTTCTCCATTCCTTCATTCTTTCTCTCGTTCTTTTGTTCTTTCCCAACAAATCCCAGTTGGTACTCTTGCACAAGATACTTAATGAAGGCTATGAATTTGGGGAGATGTGGCCCTTTTGAAAATAGTTTTATCACTGGTTTTATTTAATCCTCTACATCAGTTTCATTGAGGAGAATTAATCATAGTGATACATGATAGAGCCCATGGTCACACAATAGCTATGATAACTACATAATCATTTCAATTGCTCATATCATATTTGAATTAGTCATAATACTATGTTTATCAAAAAGGAGACTCTAACAAACATAATTTAGTTACAAAGTTTTCCATGTAGATAGATGAATAAAGAACATAGAAATAGAAACTTAGAGAAGCAAAACTAGCAGCACTTTCACTGGAGAACCTTTTAAATTGCCTTCTTTGTACTCTACTGATGAAGCTCTAAAATATAGGTCCACTAAACTGTGAGGGGAATAGCAACACTGCTCTTTAGTGGGAATTGTAAAGAGAGTCTCCAGGCATTCTTCCTAATAAACTGTTACCTATTCTTTATGCATGGTCTGTTTCTTCTCCCTTCCATTCGAAAATAACAAGTTTCTTTCTCTTACAAGATGCATTTGTCAATATCAGCCAGTCCTCTGCAAACACTGCATCAGCCCACAGATTTATTCTTTGCAATAAACTCCACAATATTTTTCCCAGAATGTCTCACAGTGAGCTTTGTACGATCTGCCCAACACCCTTAAATGTAATCATAACTGCCTCTGTGCAGACCAAGTCTGTAGGAGAGAAAAACTATTTTTTCAGGGTGTACAATCAATATAGAGAGCTAATGTGAAACATTTAGGGCCCCCATACTGCTTTTAAAAATCAATAGTAGTATGTATTTTTTGTACTTGTATTATCAAGATAATTGCCTCTGCTTTTTACCTTGCTTTATCATGAAGACCAAGGCAAGATGAAATGATTCTTCAAGGGATAGTGGGGAGACTATCTTTCTTTTATATTCAATAAGTATAGCCATTGATTTTATTCTTACATACAACCCCTGGGCAGGCACTGTTAAGAATATATAAAAAGTCAATTTGGAGTAGAGCTGGATAAGCAAATACAGTAGGGTAGTTCTCAAGGTCCTCATTAGACCACAGGTTTCTGCTGAACACTAGACTCATCTCTGAAACCTGAGGCTCAGAAGCATCTCTTCACAATTTGGTCTCAGTGGGATGTGTTAGAGAACCCAACAAAGTTGTGTGCATTTTTAAAAGCTCACATTCTTGGCAGAGCTATTCCCATTTATGCCTTCTTGCTCCTGCAATTACTTTCATTTCTATCATGCTATTCCCATTTATTTTGTGTATCTTCAGCAACTATTTTCATTTCTATAATAAGGAGCAATAAAATTGTTATATATAGACAACTGTCTTCCTAAAAATTATCTTTGGGAAAGAAACACTTACACAGGACAGTAAGGAACCCTGTGCAGGGCCTAAAAGCAGAGGCTTTGAATCCAAATGACTTAGGTTAAATACTGCTTTCAACATTTATGGAGACTTTGCAAAAAAAAAAAAATCACTTTACAAGGTATAGAGCAGTTAGTGTACTGTGATACATTCTTTTTTTTTTTTTTTTTTTTTTTTTTTTTTGTGGTACTGGGGTTGGAACTCAGGGGCATTCTACCTCCGAGTTATACCCCCAGCCCTATTTTTTATTCTTTATTTTGAAACCGGGTCTCACTAAGTTGTAGAGTGCCTCACTAGGTAGCTGAGGCTGGCCTCGAACCCGGATCCTCCGGTCTCAGCCTCCGGAATGCTGGGATTACAAGTGTGCGCCACCACGCCCGGCTACTGTGATACATTCTAAACAAAGGAAGGAATATGAACAGCCTACATGTTTGCCAAGATGGAAAAGAAGTCCCACAACAAATGAAAATGCTTATCTACAGGAGAAAAAAGAATGGGAGGGGGATGGGACAGAATGATAGTAAGACTTCTTTAGTTTTACAGTTTGACTTTAGAACATGCAAACAGTTTGCATAATTGTGAAAGTAATTTTAAATTGAATTTTAAAAACCCATAATAAAAACAAAAAGAGGAAGTTGTAGCTTAACCATATGGCAAGAAATTATTCCCAAACTGAAACCTAATATCAAACTTATGTTAATCCATCTGTATTATCTAACTTATGATCATTCATTTGTATTCTCTTGATGGGATATATCCTAATATCAAGTATATTATGAGTGTATCCTGATATATTTAATAAGATGAATTAAGTAATGGTTTTAATATCATTAGGAAATGGTATTTTCTATGAAAGAGAAAAGAAACAAAATATAAAATAAAAAAAGGGAGTAAACACCCTGTAATCCTAAACTTGAATTAGAAATATCAGTATGAATCCACATTATCTCTTTCTATCTCTGGATCAGGGAGTGTACAAGTTGTTGTCTTAGGAAAAAACACACTCTCCAGATTCCTGAGTTCCTGTGGAAAGAACTCAGGAGCCAACTTAAAGGGCTGCCGCTGGCTAAAGATAAAACGAAGTAAGAATTGAAATAACAATGGCCATGGATTGAAACAGACATACCTGTTACAATCCCTGACTTCATAATGATAAACAAACGTGCAAAAAGATAACAAAATGCCAAACCTCAAAGGTGAAGTTTGGGATATTCTAAGAAAACAACTTGTTTTTTCAAAAATTGCCAAATAAAGGGAAGCAACTGAACATGTATCCTGCTGTCACTGCACAAACTGTACCTCAGTATAACCAATAGCTGGTGGGTGAATGTTCTGTAGAGAAAAATCTAGCTAAGAACAAAAGAACAGACCATAGCATATTGTCATTGTGTAAACTCTATGTAGGTTAAGTCATAATTATCAATGATTGCTAAAAATCATTGCTATTAAGGATTGAATTATGTGTTCCCAAATTCACATGATGAAAATCCTACCCCCATAATGTCAGCATGTGACCTTATTGAGGATGCTGTCTTTAAGGGGTAGTCCAATTAAAGTAAAATCATTAGGGTGGGTCCTCATCCAATATGATTACATTCTTATTAAGAGATAAATCTGGACACAGATATGCATAGAGAGAAGACATGAGGAGATGATGGCCATCTCTGAAATCAAAGAGAGAGGCCTGAAACAGACCTCCTCCCTCTCGGTCCTTAAAAGAAACTTACCCTACCAAACCTTGATATTTTACTTCTAGCATCCAGAATTATTTTTTTTAATATTTTATTGTAGTAATTCATGCAATATAGCATACATCTTTGTTAAGTATGAGTTGTTGACAACATATTTGCACACAGTTCTCATTTGACCTTTTCCCCAATTCCCACCCCAATCCCCTCCCCTTCCCTCCCCCTCAGGTTCACTTCGGTGACCTTGATATGATTGTGTAATTACATCATGTGCTTTAGGGCGTCCCTCTGCCCCCTGCGTCCACTACAATTAAATCAACTTCGTTGCTTATCGAGGGTCCCTCCTTTTCATCTGGAGACCCTCCTATGCCACATCCCCTCCCTAGCATCCACATATTAGGGAGAACATATGCTTCTTAACTCTTTGTGACTGACTAATCTCACTTAACATAATGTTTTCCAGTTGCATCCATTTCCCTGCAAAGAACATGATTTTATTCTTCTTTATGGCTGAGTAAAATTCTAGTGTGTACATATCCCATAGTTTTGTAATCCATTCATCTGTGGTTGGACATCTTGGCTGCTTCCATAGTTTGGCTATTGTGAATTGAGCTGCTATAAACATAGATACACATGTATCGGTCTGATAATTTGGTTTCCATTCTGTTGGGTATATACCCAGTAGTAGTATTGCTGGGTCATATGGTAGGTTCACTCCCAATCGTCTGAGGATCCTCCATACTGTCTTCCACAGTGGTTGCACAAGTTTGCAATCCCA